>CM032325.1:2761173-3193673 GCA_019022515.1 Quercus aquifolioides | reverse complement strand
GTAATTTCATTACAACTGAATAGCACATAAGGATGTGCTTGGATCCATGATTTTGAATCTAGGTTGTATTCCTTATGGGCCGAGTGAAGACAGTTTCGACATTTTTGAACTATCGTGAATAGAATGTTAAGCACTCCTCTGCCAAGTACCTTTCTGTAATACAACCTTCTGGACAAGCCTTATTTCGAACATAGGACTTCAATCATGACAAGTACCTATGTGAATAAAGAAGATCAACAATGGAGCATTGAATTTGAATGAAAGCAAATGGACAAACTTACTATATATGTCTTACCGCTCTACGGGTTACATCCAACGATAATGAACTGGGCCAACAATCTTGACTTCGTCAGTTAAATAAATGAGTAGATGTACCATAACTATAAAGAAAGAAGGAGGGAATATCCTTTCCAATTCGCACAACATCACTGCAATTCTCTTCTGAAGACTCTTAAGATCTTCCAAACTCAATACTTTGGAACATATTTCCCTAAAGAAACAAGATAACTCAATCAAATGTTTGCTCACTTCATCTGGCAAAGATCCACGTATAGCTATTGGAAAAAGTTGTTGCATCAAGATATGACTATCATGACTCTTCATCCCAAAAATCTTGCGTTCTTTAAGTTTAGCACAACGGGATACATTTGAAGCATAGCCATCCAGCACACTTACACCCTTCAAAACTTGCAAAAAACAATCTTTTTCACTAGTAGTCATTTCAAAGCAAGCACGTGGCTTATATGTCTTATCACTACCAAGCTCCTCAAGATAAAGTTCACTTCTTATACCCATTTCTTCTAAGTCAAGGTGTGCCTTTAAGTTATCCTTCGTCTTTTCGTCCACGTTCAACACTGTGCCAATTACATTGTCAACCACATTTTTTTCTATATGCATCACGTCAAGATTGTGACGCAACATGTGGTTCTCCCAATAAAGTAAGCTAAAAAATATACTTATCTTCTTCCATATACACAAGGCTTCCTCCCTTCTTTTTCTCTTATTCGTCAAATTAACTTTTTTCTTCCCAAAAACAACATCAACCACAGCTTCTATTTGCGCAATGATTTCACTCCTAACACTACAACAGGAACCTGACTGAAATCTTTACACCCATCAAACTCCCTATCATGATTACAAAATTCATGATCACTATCCAAGAATTGCCTATGTCCAATATAGCTGGATTTTCTTCCATGTTTTAACCAACAAGATTGAGAATCGTAGTTACAAGAAGGACATGCAAGAGCACCTTTGGTACTCCAACTTGAAATATCACCATATGCTAGAAAATCATTTATAGTCCACAGCAATGCTGCATGCATTTGAAATGAGCTATTGGAAGACACATCAAACATTTCTACTCCAACATCCCATAATTCCTTGAGTTCTTGTACTAAGGGTTGTAAGTACACATCTATATCGTTCCTAGGAGAGGTTAGACTAGGAATCAATAGTGACAACATGAAATAAGCTCTTTTCATACACATCCAAGGAGGAAGATTGTATGGGACCAACATGACAGGCCAAGTACTATGAGCAGTACTCATATTGGAGAACGGGTTGAATCCATCAGCTGCTAATCCAAGTCTAACATTACGAGGCTCAAATGAGAATTCTACATACTTAGAGTCAAATGACTTGCAAGCTTCAGAGTCAGCAGGATGCCTCACTAACCCGTCATTTGTATGACCATCAACATGCCATTTCATGTGGGGAGCTACTTCGAGAGACATAAACAATCGTTTCAACCTTGGCTTCAAAGGGAACTACCTTAAGATCTTTGCAGCTTTCTTCTTTACCTTCTTGGAAAGAGCATTTGTATTTTTTGGAACTTCCTCGTTGCTTGCCCACCTTGAATGGTTACAATTTGAGCAAGCTTTGAGGTTGGAATTTTCCTTCCAAAACAACATACAATCATTGGGGCAAGCATCAATCTTCTCATAACTTAAACCCAGATCCTTAATAATTTTTTTTGCCTCATAACAGTCTTTTGGCAACTTCGCACTTGAAGGTAGTAGCTCTTGCAAAAATTGAAACAAGCAGGTGACTGATTTGTTACTCCAACCAAGTAGACACTTCAAGTGGTACAAAAACACAATGACTAACAATTTGCTAAACTTTGTACAACCTTCATAACAAAGTTCCTCAACATCTTTGAGAAATTTGAGAAATTGGAGTGACTCTTCGTTAGGACCTTGTGTAGGTTGTTCCACACTAGGGCCTTCTACCATAGGATCTAATGCCATATCTTCTTCCATTGGTTTGGGCACCAGATCATGCATAGGGAACATGTGATGCAACATTTCACGCGTATTACTATTTTCATTTGAGTTTTCTTGGACAAAAGTACTAGGAGTTCTAACAGAAGTCTTTCTAGACGATGATTCCCCGTGAAAAGTCCAACGTCGATAACCCCTACAAATCCCTTGTGATACTAGATGAATTCGTACAACATCTATAGCCAACATTGTTGAATGTGCACATTTTCGACATGGACAAACAATCGTACTATCTCACTGTGCATGTTGAGATGCAAAATTCAAGAATTGTGCAACTCCAGTTCTATATTCCACAGATGTCCTATTTCTAATGTCCATCCGACTCTTGTCCATAGCTATAGAATAAAACAACTAAACAATCCACCACAAAACAATTATCAATATAACAATATAGAATGCTTACAAGTATTGAAGTCTAACAAGTAATCAACAACCATAACTCAACAATATCCAAATTTTCAAAAAATAATAAACACTCCTAATATGAATGTAAATTGCCTTATAACACTATGCAAGCCACCCACTTGCTCTAACACAACAATCCTCCCAATAAAATCGTCATAATCACAAATATAAAATGCTTACAAGTATTAAAGTCCAAAAAGTAATCAACAAATATAACTCAAAAAATATCCATCCAAAATTTCAAAAAATAGTAAACACTTCCAATATGAATGTAAACTACCATATAGCACCATACAAGCTACCTGCTTGTTCCAACTCAACAATCCACCCTAACGCAATTATCATAATCACAAATATAGAATGCTTACAAGTATTGAAGTTCAAAAAGTAATCAACAAATATAACTCAATCATATACATCCAAATTTCTAAATTTAATAAACACTCCCAATATCAATTGTAACAACCTTATAACACCATGCAAGCCACCCGCTTGCTCCAACGTAACAATCCACCCAATACAATTATCAATATAATAATATAGAATGCTTACAAGTATTGAAGTCTAAAGAGTAATCAACAAACATAACTCAATATCATCCAAATTTTTAAAAAATAATAAACACTTCCAATAAGAATATAAACCGCCTTATAGCACCATGCAAACCACCCATTTGCTCCAACTCAACAATCCACCCCAACGCAATTATCATAATTATAAATATAAAATGCTTACAAGTATTGGAGTTCAAAAAGTAATCAACAAATATAACTCAATCATATCCATCCAAATTTCTAAATTTAATAAATACTCCCAATATCAATTGTAACGACCTTATAACACCATGCAAACCACTCGTTTACTCTAACACAACAATCCACCCAATACAATTATCAATATAATAATATAGAATGCTTACAAGTATTGAAGTTTAAAATGTAATCAACAAACATAACTCAACAACATCTAAATTTTCAAAAAGAAGTAAAAACTTCTAATATGAATGTAAATCATCTTATAGCATCATGCAAGCCACCTGCTTGCTCCAACTCAACAATCCGCCCCAACACAATTATTAACATTTCAAGTACAAAATTTTAAGCAAAAATTACTTACTATGCTCAAGCCAAGCAAACACCTTTCTAAAAAAAGTCCAAACTTATCACAATAAATGAGTACTTAACCTACAAAATAAAAGAGGACAATTAAATGATGTGGAAAGCAAATAAAGGTGTCATTGCAGAAAATTTTTATGAGTTAGGACTTGGAACAATTAGGCAAAAAAATTAAGGACCACTTTGCAGAAAATATTGAAGTTTAATTGTATCCAAACTTTGTCATTTGGTACACATAAGGAAACTTACTCATTATGCCTAAATGTCTCAATTGAAAAATGTGCTCAAAATCATCCAAATTTTGCATATGAAAATGCTATTGCAGAAAATTTTAATGAGTCATGGTGCATGAAAATTTAGTAACAATATATATATATATATATATATATATATATATATATATATAAAGAGCATTTAGTTGAGATTATTTACTCACGACAAGAGTGAAACCCCAACACCTAGGCCAATAACACCAAATGAAACCTGCAAAAAAAAAAAAAAAAAAAAAAAGAAATCCACAACTTTCTTAATTTTCCAAGACTATAAAGAAATTACTATAATTTCAAATAAAGTAAATATTAAAATTTCTAATGCAATAACACACACACACACACAAACAGAGCTTAATACATAGAATATAAAATCTTATCAAAATATATAAATAAACATGAATACCATATGGCACCACACTATTGGCTAAACCATTTCTTAATCTAATCAACAATGAATTATGCTAGGGACACAACTTTTTGCACAACTTTGTGCCACAACTCGTCACATGGCGAGTTGTGATTGGTAAGGGTATGTTAGTGGGCCATGTGGGGACACATTCTTACCAATCACAACTCGCCATGTGGTGAGTTGTGGCACAAAGTTGTATCCCACCCATAATTCATCAACAATCCCACCTATAAAAGCACCACCACTGAGTCCAATTAAATATAAAAATATATTCTTCTCAAATATATGGCATTAAATTTATTTGTATTGGTGCTCATATTTAATTATTAAAAAATAGTTTTTATGTTGCATGACCATTACGTGGCACTATAAAATGATGAATACATTCATTGAAGCAATGGAAGTGATAATATGAAATAATAAAAAAATATGAAATTATAAATACATTAATTGCAACAACAAAAAAGTGAAGATATTTGCTTTGCAAGGCCAAAACGTGGCCCTCTAGGAATGAATCTATGATTTTATTTAAAATAAAAAATTTTAACCATTAGTAATGCAACATGTGTCATGCCCATTAATACTCTCACCTACCCCACGAACTACCCCACTTCACCACCACTTTTTTCTTCCGTTGAAGCCACATTTCATTGTTCCAAGCCAATTTGTGTTCTCTTTAACTCTCTGTCTGTCATTGCAACGGATTTGAAGATTGTGCTTTAGATTTGAAGATTATGAAGAGTACCTCAAACAAATATCAGTTCCTTATTCCTTCAATTTTTCTTTTTCTTTTTTCACTTCTTCTAGATCTGTTCACTTCTTCTAAATCTCAAAGGTACTATTACCCACTAGTTACTAACTAACTAGTTGCCTTCACATTACATTACTATTACCCACAAAATCTCAAAGGTACTATTACCCACAAACACAAAACCAAACACAATATAGATGATGAACACCACAATTACCCACAAAACAAGAAAATGAAGCATTAGAAAAGTAAAAGAAGCATCAAACATGAGGAGCAAAGTGGGAAAGGAACCTTTATCAGCAGAAGTGGTGGAGGAGAGAGCAAGATGGGTTGAGTTGACTCAGCAACTTTGAGGAGGAAACGGTTCGTTTTGGGAGGAATGGTTTCAAGATAGTGATGATGATGGGAGCTCTAAATCGGTGGAGGTCGACGACGGCTGTGGTGGCTTTGAGGGTGGTGGTGGGTGGTGGCTAGGCTTGGGTGGAGGGTAGTGGCGGCGCGAGGGAGAGTGAGAAGAGGAGATATGAGGGAGCCAAAGAAGTGGATACACGAATAAACTCAGAAAAGAAACTAAAAGAAAAAAAGAGTGTAAGAAAAAAAAAAAAAAGTGGGGGAAACATTGTGCAGGAATACCAAAATTTCTGGAGGGAACATATAATGAGGTTTTCTGGGAACATTTAGCGATGTTTTTAAAACGTCGCTACAGAGATTTATTATTTTTTTGGGGGCAACAAGGCTTGTAGAGATGTGTTAATAACTACAATGGCGTTTTACAAAAACGTCACTATAATTCAAATAAATGCCGCTGAAATTGCACTTTTTGTGACGTTTTAAAAAACTGTACTTATAGCGACGTTTTTTAAAAAACGTCACAAAAGGCACATGATTTAGCGGCTTTAGTCAGAAACGTCGCAATATACCACTTATAGCGGTGGATTCGAAAACATTGCTAAAAAAAACGCTGCCTAAACCCAGATTTCTTGTAGTGTAAAAAAGACAATATAGGATAGGACACGAAAACACCATAATTCTTGAAAAATTAGGACAAGGTTGATATAACAAATAATTAATTAAATAAAAAATTAAATCTTCATTTACAGGCATATTTTTATGTTTAATTTAAGTTTTCAAAATAGATAATTACTATAAAAAAATTTAAAAACATGTATAAAATCAAATGAATTTTTTTAAGATAATAAAAAAGCTAAAATTATAATTTTAATCTCTTGACTTTTACTTCAATTGTCAAATTAGTCCTCAAGATTTATTTTTAGTAAATTTAGTACTTCATTTGCGGAGAATGAGTCAATTTGGTCCAGGCGTGTCTGACACGGGGTGGAGGAGTCCATGGTTGTTAGCCAGTCACTATAACATACACTAATAATAAAAAAAATACTAACCTTGGTTCAGAGCTATGACTAGTCGTTTAGAGGAGAGCTGGGGTTGGAGGTGGTGGCTGGCAGAGGAGAAGGGAATGCAGACTTCGACAACAATTTGAGGGGGTCTCCGATGGAGCATGTCATGTGCCCTGTGCTGAAAGCCATCTTCCCAATTTCAATTTCAATCTCTCTCTCTCTCTCTCTCTCAAACCCATTTTCTATAACACAAATAACAGTTGAGTTGAGGAGCTACGTGTTTGTACAATTTAATTTCTTAAGAGCTAATGAGTGGAAAGTCTCTTTTTTAAGTAGTGCTACGTATACAAAATTTTCACAACAAATCATAGGTGGTTAGTTATTATTGGTTTTAATTTTAACTCAATTTTGCAAAAAAATAATTGAAAATGGGTTGAATGGAATCGATAGGGTTGGGTTGTAATTAAAATATAAAATAAAAACCCAGCCCAATCAACTTGAGCCTTGAGGAATCTAAAATAAATAAAAAAAATTAAAAAAATAACTTTATTAACTTATATGCCATCATCACTTAAATCTTATTTGTGCACTTATATAAATCTCACTTTATATTTTTTTCAATAAAGAAAAGGAGGTCATAGTGTATGCTATATGAAGATAAAGTCTTGTGCCTTTTCTCTTTGTATTTCATAGAAAAGTCTTTATATTGTGGATCATTTTTCTGGGCTGTGTATTAATTAATTAGCAAAATTAAGTCTAATAGTTCAAGTTCATCAAACTCTTCTCTTAGGCAGTAGAAGTGTTCAGTCTCTCTGTCTCTAGAAAGAGAGCTTTCTCTCTTCTCTTAGGTAGTAGAAGTGTTTTGTCCCTTCTAACGAAGGAGAGTTTGTATCTCTAAGGTAACAAGGTTACCTTTAGAGCTAGTGGGGTTTTGTTTTCTTTGGGGTTTTAAGGGAAACACAGTCAGTTTGCATATTACCTATCACGCATATGGAGAGCTTAGATGGAAAATGGAGTCAAATTTTTCTATTCGAGAGGGAGAACACAGGCTTTGTACTTCAAAGGGACCAACAATCGGGTGACTTCATCCTAGCAGCACAGTTGCTGACACCACGATTCCTTGACATGGAAGCTGAGGCAAGAACTTCAAAACTATTATGGAGGTCCACGAATGGTTCCAGGATACGCAATCATAAGGAGCATCGAGTATTATTTGCCTTGGATAATCTGGGTGATGTGGGAAAGTGCTATTATGAGCGTTCGAAGCCTAGAACCTGTGTTGAGTTTCATAGTGTTCAACAGCAGTCAAGCTCATCCGTGAAGGCAGGGGAAGGAGGAAGTCCGGTAGTGGCACAACCAGCAGAGAGGGTGACAGAAAAATGCGTTAATGGCGAGGCATTAAAGAGCATTAATGGCATTAAGAAGGGTGAACAATAATTGTGGGGACGTGGAAGGAACGTTACAACCAAATCGGGTAAACCAATTAATCTCGGATTTTAACAGGGCATTGAATGAGTTTGAAACCAAAAAGAAGTCTATCCATATCGGTAACCCTTCAACCCTTCCTATTACGGAATTGATTGGTAATAAGTCAGAGGAGCATATTCGGGACCTGCTAGGTGGATTAGTGATGACTCATGAGTTTGGGTCAGTTAATATGGTCAATATTCCAGACAAGGAAAAAAGCGCAACAACAACAATGAAGGGTAATGAGCCAGATCAGTCCGACTAGCCTCCACACCGTGCCATTTGGAAACCACCTCCATGGCCAATCCTGAAGGTGAACTCTGATAATGCGATTTTTCGGGAACAAAATTCTGTGGATGTTGTTTTGGATATGGGAGGTGGATTAGTGTTGTTTTGGAGATCGACTAATGATGTAATTGTGGAGGGTTCGGGCACAAATTATATTGATACAATGTTTCAAGAAGAAGATAGGGCAGGGATTGGAGTGATCATCCGAGAATGCCAAGGAAAAGGCTTGGCACACATGGTCGGAATCATCCCTCTCCCCCTAACTGTCATAGAGCTTGAAACTTTGACTATATCGAAGACTTTACAATTTGATGCTAATTTGAGTTTGAAAGATGTCACCCCAGAGGGAGTTTCAAAGATTGCAATGAACGCTTTGAATACAAATTCGCAGTCTTTGGAATCCTTTGGTTTACTTAGTCTTGATGTTAAATGTTTTGCAAGTTTATTTCATTGTATTAGGTTTTCACATGTTCATAGAGAAGGATTGTTGTATTCTCACATTAAGAGAAACAACAATGGGGTTGTTCATAGTTTGGCTAAAAATGCATTATGCATACCAGATTTTCATGTATGGATGGAAGATGTCCCATCTCATATTGGTTCGATTTTACAATTGGATGTAGTTGAATTTTATTAATAAAATCCATCAGTTTCTTTCTCAAAAAAAAAAAAAAAAAAGTTCATCAAAATTAAATAGTAAAATATCTAGACATATCAAACCAACAAATATATAAAGTCTAAAAATATTTTGAAAAAAAAATTGCATATATTTTTTCGACTTATTAATAGCATAGGATTGAGTTAAATTTTTTTTTTTATATAAGAAATTTTGCTAATCTAAATCTAATCCAACTCTTCTTTTTCTTTTTCTTTTCTTTTTTTTCTTCTTTTACGATTTAACTTATTAACCAAAAAAAAAAAAGAACCCAATTTGAAATGACATATTAAGTTGGATTGGGTTAAATTTGTCGGATTGGTGGGTTGAATGCATGCCTCTATGTTAATCATTTTCATTTTTAACATAACTATCAAGAATGTAATTAACTTGCTTTTAAGAATTTAGAGATAATGTTGATGGCTAATAGTCAATGGACCAAATTAGTCATTTGATTCTTAATCAATAATTTATATAATACTAACTAATAGTACTAGTTATGGAGAAAATTATTTTTTTTTTTAAATAGTAACGTACTCTTTAAAACATATACAATAATACATTAACAGGTTAGGCCATAGTTATTTTATAAATAAATTTACCTAAGAACTTTAAAAATTTTAAAATTATATGAAGGAGTATAAAGATTAGTATTTCAAATGGTTACAACGTTTGAAATATCCACATTTAATCTTGGCAAGCCTTAGTAAAATCTGAAGACTTTATATATTCACATAACTTTGAATCACTCGTATTTATTTTAATAGCTTTGGCAAAATTTATACTATAAATATTAGGACGGTGAAGATGGACCCTACCAAAATGAAAAGAGCATATGGTCTCCAAAAAGGAAAAAAGAAAAAAAATATATAGAGAGAATTACTCATACCATACAAACCATATCTGGTATCATGGTTGACCGAAAAAAAAAAAAAAAAAAAACTATATCTGGTGACTTAGAAATATCTAAGTTGGTGAACGGTGGTGGAGACTTTGAAAGTCTCTCACCAAATCCAATAAAGTCTCTTTGCTTTGTTGTTTCCATGTTCTAAATCTTACCATTCTTGCAACTGAGCACTGTCATTCATCTTCACATTCCATCGTCTTCGCTCTTTAGTCTTTACCAAGAACATGGCTGAAATTGGCTATGGCGTTGCAGTGAAGGTCCTGGAGCTGCTTGGATCGGTTACTTACCAAGAGCTCAGTTCAGCATGGGGCGTCCGAAGTGATCTGACAAAGCTTGAGCGCACTGTCAAAGCCATCAAAGCCGTATTCTTGGATGCCGAGGAGAGGCAAGCCTGTGACCATAGGCTGAGTATTTGGCTAGGGGAGCTCAAAGACGTCCTTCATGATGCTGAGAATGTGCTGGATGAATTTCAATACCGAATTCTGCAGAAGGAAGTTATGAAGAGACACGGGTGCACTAGCAAAAAGGTGAGTAACTTATTTTCAAGTTCTAATCCACTTGTAGTCCGTTTTGAAATGGCACATAAAATCAAAAAATTAGAAACAGGGTAGATGAAATTGCAGCTAAGAAAGATAAATTCAATCTTGCTCAAGGACTTGAAGATAGGAAGTTAAATATGCAGGAAATGAGGGACATGACCCACTCCTTTGTTGATCCTCGGAATGTCATCGGTAGGGATGATGCGAAAAAAAATATAATACGTCTTTTGATGGAACAAGATGAAAATTCCAGCAGAAATGTGGATATAGTTCCTATCACGGGGATTGGAGGTTTGGGGAAGACCACAATTGCCAAGTTGGTGTATAGCGATGAACAGGTAGTTGTTCATTTTCAATTGAGAATGTGGGTGTGTGTGTCTGATGATTTCAATGTTACAAGGTTGATAAAAGAAATCCTTAAATCTGCAATTCGTAAGATTGATGAGAATTTTGGTGTGGATGGGTTGCAAAACAGCTTTAGAGAACTTTGGAGAGATAAGAAATTTATAGATAAGTTGGGTGTGGATGAGTTGCAATTTAGATTAAGAGAACTTTTAAAAGATAACAAATTTCTACTTGTCTTGGATGATGTTTGGAATGAGGATCGTAATAAATGGATGAAATTGGAAGATTTGCTACTTGGTGGTTGCAATGGAAGTAAAATCATAGTGACAACACGAAATAACTCGGTTGCTACTATTATGGGTACTGCTCCTACATACCATTTAGATGGCCTCTCCCAAGAAGATTGTTTGTCTTTGTTTATGAAATTGGCATTTAAGGAAGGAGAAGAAAAACATTATCCAAACCTCTTAGAGATTGGAAATGGCATTGTTAAAAAATGTAAAGGGGTTCCATTGGCAGTGAAGACTTTAGCCAGCCTACTTTATTCAAAAGTTGATGAACGGGAGTGGAAATTTGTTAGAGATAATGAGATATGGCATTTAAAACAGAATGAGGGTGACATCTTACCTGTATTGCAGCTCAGTTACAATCACTTGCCCTTGCACTTGAAGAAATGCTTTGTCTATTGCTCTCTTTTCCCAAAGGATTATGAATTCCAAAGTATTGAATTGGTTCAATTTTGGATGGCACATGGAATTCTTCAATCACTTAACAATGAAAATCAAGAGTTGGAAGATATTGGTGAGTTGTATATCAAAGAGTTAATGTCAAGATCTTTGTTTCAAGATGTATATGAAGACTATATGTTCTGTTATACCTTTAAAATGCATGATCTTGTCCATGATCTTGCACTCTTAATTGCCAAAAGAGAGTGTTCGGTAGTGACCCAGACGTCCACCATTACCGCAGAAGTTTATCATCTGTCAATTTTGGAGAATGGGCAAGAAGTTACAACACAATTAGAGAAGTTGAGCAAAGTTAGGACTATTATCTTCCAAATAGAGCAACCCATGTCCTTACTTGAAACATGCATCTCAAGAATTAAGTACTTGCGGGTGCTTTTTTTGAATAAATCATCCTTTGAGGTGTTGCCAAATTCTATCGGAAGTTTCAAACATTTGAGATATCTCACACTATCAGGAAATTGTAGAATCAAGCAACTTCCAGATTCCATTTGCAATCTACACAGTTTGCAAACTTTAGTGCTTGATGGATGCAGCAATCTTGAACGGCTGCCCGAAGGTATAAGGGACATAATCAACCTCAGGTATTTGGAAGTTACAACAAAGCATACCTGCTTGTCGGAGAAGGCAGTAGGTTGCTTGGATTCTCTTCAATTTTTGTCTATAAGTTATTGTGAGAGTCTAAAATGTCTGTTTGAAGGGATGGAGGGGCGCCTCACCAATCTTCAAAATTTGGGGGTTCTAGATTGTCCAAGTTTGACCTCTTTGTCACTCAGTATCAAACACCTAACTGCCCTAGAGACCCTGACAATTTATTATTGTGAAGAGCTTAGTTTGATGGAGATGGAGGGAGAAGACAATCAAGATCTCAAGTTGAGCCTCCAGAAATTGATGATTAAAGGTTTACCTAAGTTGGAGGTTTTGCCCCAATGGCTCCAAGGATCTGCAAACACTTTACAGCAGCTAGAGATTGTCGAATGTGAAAATTTGAAGGCTTTGCCGGAGTGGCTGCCACGTCTGAAATCACTTCACACACTTGGGATTGGCAAATGCCCTAAGTTGTCATCTCTCCCGGAGGGGATGGAAGCTCTCACTGCACTAAGACAATTGATGATTAAAGGTTGTCCTGATTTGAGTAGAAAATGCAGAGAAGAAGATTCGCACAAGATTGCTCATGTACCACAGATTGAACTCGACGAGGATAGTTGAAGTTCATCGTCATCATCAGAAGAAGAGGTAAGGGTAGATCTGTCTTCTTGTTCTTCTTTCTTGTGTTAGTAAAAGTATTGTTCTATTCTTAACGTGGTTTATTCTTTTCCATCTATCTTTTTCTTCTTTGTACTATTTAATTATTTATTATGGTTTTTATATTTTAGTTTTTATGCTTATCAATGGCCACCGATCTCTTGAATGCTGGTTATGTTTAATTTCGTTAAATAAATAACAAAAGCCCTTTTTGTACAAATAATTTTACAGTAAATTAAAACAAGAAATATCTTTTTGGATGAAAATTGAAAATAAAATCCCAAAACTCAACTGGCTTTTTAAATCTTTATTTTTCCCACACCCTTTCCTCGCAAATATATAAAAAAAAAAAATGAAAAAGAGAAAAATAGAAGAAGAAACATTGATCTATTTAATTTATGAAGGAATTAAATCTTGTTTATGGAACATTGTGTTTCAAAGTTTGGCCAGCAAGGCATTGGCACCCATAATCTTTAATGAATATATTAAATCTTTATTTATTTATTTTTCTATTATATTATCTTTTTTCATAGTATTATTCTCACGGTAAGTTTCTTATATACTATGTAATTACAAATTACATTTCAGGAGTTCGACATAGGTCACATCCATTAGAATCTGAACATTGCTCAATTCAAAGTCACAAATTCCTTCCATAATTCGTAAGCATTCCTTCATTGCTATTTGGATTAGAAGATGTAAATAAATAAATACTTCTGTTATTTAATTTGCTTTCAAGTGATGTAATTAAATAAATATAACACTAAATGATGTAAATAAATAAACATATATGTCATTGTAATTCCAAGTAAGAGATATAAATAAATAAAGAAGTGATGTGTATACTCCCTTGAGTACATTCTTATGTGTAAAGTTGGGAGATCCATGGATTGGTGTGAGTACATTCTTATGTATAAAGTTGAGAGATCCATGGATTGGTATGTGTAAGCATATATTCTTATATTGATGTTTTATGATTCTTTTTCGTAATCAGTAAGCACTGTGTATATTAACATGCTTAATTAATTAGAAAATTTGAAATGTAATTTGCATTGAAAGGAGTGGCATTAGTATTTGGAATTATAAATTTTCATTTCCATCAAAAGCTCCATCTAACTTAAACCAAAATTATAAATAATATATTAAGAATACATTCAGAGAAAAATGACACACCAATAATTATAAGCCACTGGTTATCATGTTTGGGAATAATGAGTGTCATTTTTCAAATCCTTCTTATGCCAAAGGAGTTAGAAAACTCTGATTTCTCAACAAGAATTGCTTTAATCTCCATTACTATCATGTTAATTATTGAATTTTATATTGTTGGAATTCACTCCGATATTGTCCATATCAAAATTGAAGAACATAAATGCAATCCCACAAAAATTATTGGAAAATAGTTTGAGAGGATAACATGAAACGGCCAATTATATAATAGAATTCTATGATATCCCATTAAAATTTAGGTTCGAACTTCTAAGAACAAGAATTTAACTACCCAAGAGCTAGAGTCCAATCAATATATATATATATATATATAAAGTAGAGATCTCATACGAGAGTGCATGAGATCCTGCCAAGTGACACTTTAATTTTCCATTTAGCATTTTTTTTTTTTTTTACCTCTTTCATTAAGTTTTTATTTTTAGTGTTATCCAAAAGTTTACATTAATTTATTTTACTGTTATCTCATTAATATCTCATTAATTGCCTAAGTTTACATCACACCTATTTCTATTCTTTATGTCTTTTAGCATACCCACTATTTTAGTATGATAAAAAAAACAAAAATAAAATAAAATAAGTAAAGACTAATAGTAAGAACTAATAGAGCTTCTCCAATAAATAAATAAATAAGGACTAATAGTAATAACTAACTAGATAAAACCTTGAAGAGAGATAGAGAGACACAAAAATGTTATGGATTGGTAAATAAAACGCACTATTTCACTATATATTACCAAAATAAAAGACCTGAGACTAACAAAATATTTGAAAGAGACAGAAAGAGGAATCTGAGAGGTCATCATCTTCGTTATATTGGCCTCCCACTACCATCAAGACGCCGAAACCTCTATGGGTAATTTTTGTTTTCTTTTTTCTTTTTAAATTAGGGGCTTAAATATGATTTAGGTTTATGTAATTTGGTTGGATAGTTTTTGTTTTGGATAATTAAGTAGAGAGATATTTGGTGCACAATGTAAAACCAAATTCTACCATGGTTCAATTTTAAATCATCTATAAGACACGTGCATATACACTTGCCCAAATCATGTCTTAATGTCGCACTATTGATTAATGGAAGACGGTCAGAGAGTTGGGCATACTTTCATTTTATGGTATGAAATATGTTAATACAATACAAATTAGTTAATTTTCATGGTCTTGTTACTCTTTTACATTTATATTTTGTTTTGTGATTTAGGGTGAAAGTTCAAATAGGATGTAAAACACCTATGAACGTTTAGACCCCCAAATTAAAATTACCAACACAAGCTTATAATCAAACAATATATATGCGGAATATGAATATAAGTTAAACCCAAACAAATAACACACTCCAAACCATAATTAATCACAATCACAGTAGTAATTAAAATGTAAAGAGAAATGGAAGAAATATGCAAACACAAAGATAACACGGCAATGTGTTATCGAAGTACTCGGCGAAAAACCTCTCCGCCGCTCTCCAAACGGTCAATAATCCACTAGAGAATAAAGTTGGGATACATGAATAACAAAAGTCCCTCCAAGCCTAATCTACCAAATGTACCTAAGCCCTCCAAGCTTCTTACTCCAACAGGGTTACGCCGAACCTTGTCTTTTCTAGCTCTGGCTCCTGCAATAATCCCATATTGCATCCGCCATCCTTGGCATCTTCCAATGCTTCCCAAGTTCCAAAAACACTCAACACTTTAAATGGGTGTGGGTAGTGTTTGGGTAGAAATCTCCTCTCAATGGGTATAACAATATGAGAGGGAATGAGAAGAGATTACAAAGATTTCTCTTTAAGAATGAGTAGCTCTCTCTAATAAGGTGGGTGTGTTATAGAAACCTCTCTTAGGGTTTTTCTCTCAATAGGCTCCTTACCATTTTTGTGGGTAATGAGGGTATTTATAGTAAGGTATGAGATGGAATGTGAAATGTCAGTTTTCATCCAAACAGGGCATTCTGACGACTTGGCCTCGCAACTAGAATGAGTCGCGAGTTTAAGTTGCGAAATAACTTCCAGGCCAGACTGTACTTTTTGTCTTATAGTGCTCCAGCTGTCGTGACCCTTCAGCTCCCTGCATGCTTCACACGTGTGGCGACTTGCCAGTCACGAGTCAGTCGCAAGATCCAGTCGCGAGACTCCTCTTGAATGCACACAACTTGAGTTTCTTCACACACAACCCTTACATTATTCCCACCTAAATACAAGGTTTCTACATGCTAAATTACAAGCAAAATTTGGCATAGAATAAAGCCAACACATGGTTGATTAAATTCAACCTTACATAGGGTCTATTTGAATACCGCTTATTGCTGAAAACTGAAAACACTGTAGTAAAATAATTTTTAAATGTGTGAATAGTGTCGTGAGACCCAGTTTTAAAGAAAAATTTGCATAAATTAATGACTTGCGGCTCTCGTGAATAGTGCACAAGACCAAAAAAATAAAATGCCAAACGCACCATCAAAAGAATTTCAGCAACATCCAAACGCTCACTTAAAGAAAAATAATATTACCTTAAGAAAACTACAAATATGCAGTGAATCTATTAAACTAATTTTTAATATCTCAAAATGTATATGTTCCTTTACTCTAATTTAGTTTATTTTTTCTTTTATAATATTTGTACAACATTATTTAAAACCATTTTAATTAAAATATCACAAAATTATCCGTGCATCGCATGGGCAACTTACTAGTTAAAATAATAATAATTTGGTTAATATTAGGATTATATGGTTAATATTTAGAGGTTGTAACTTAATCACAACTCTTTTTAAATAAATATGTGAAAGCAAGTAACGCAATTCCAAAAAAGAAAAATGAGTGTCACTTAAAATAAAAAGAGGTACAAAACTTAAAAAAGAACAACCTTTTTCCAAATTTAAGGACGCTAGAACCAAAACGATCATTGCATTTGTTAACAACTAAATTATGCTTAAAATTTAAGAAAAATAGTGCCTCAATATGAATGATTTCACCAATTATTTCCAAATAGTCTTGTTGAATAATGCCTTCAATTTTTTTCCAATGATATCTCATATTGATCGACTTTGCTCTACATTATACATGCAAAGGGACCACTGAATTTTGATCTCCTCTCTTGAATTTTAATCATTTTCTAAATTAGTTTCAGCTTTGAATTTTTCTCGCATCAATTACTTGCTACTCACTAGAATAATTAGTGACCATGCTAAAAAAAAAAAAACCCTATTGTTAACTCTTATTACATCAAAAGATGAAAGAAAAGATTGTAATTAAAAATAGACAAAATTATAAATTCCATTTATTTAAACATTTTCTCCCCTACTTTTCTTCCTCTTTTCTCTTTTCCACCACATCAAACAAAGAAAACCTCTCATTTTCCTACACTTTCCCTCCTCTCCCTTTTACAACCAACCAAACAGAACGTTAAATGGAACTTTTAGAGCCAGCCATTTAAAAAAAAAAAAATATCTGGAATAAAAAATCGCTTATCAATCTTAGCAGCAATTTCAGTGTTGGAATAAAAATCGCAAAGGTTGCTATAATCCCATCAAAAAACAAAAGATTGCTATCATCTAGTGCATCCAAAATGGAGCATCATTAGCATTGGATGCAGATTTTTCATTAAGAATGGGACAAGAACTCACCAACATATGCAAGCATCTGTTAGCTTTGTAATACAACTTGAGTAAATTTGAGACATTAACACAAGAAATTAGGAGGGAAAAAGGAGGAAAAAAAAAAGACTAGTATATACAATCGTAATGTTACACCAAAAAGAGAAAAAAGTGACTAACAACTCAAGACACAGTATTTGCATCAAGGACATCATCAAGGATGAATGAACGAAGTTTACCCGCCCTAAATAAAGTAAGAAGCTTTTTTGATACCATCAAACAAGCTTCTGAGGCCTTATGAGGTATCTTAAATGCCTTCTGCAGTGCTTAAAACTGCTGCTCTATAAGACTCTCCAAGTCACTCTCATCTTCTACATTACCAGTGATTTCTAACAGAGTTAAATACAAAGCACATTGGACTTCTGTGACAACTATGATACCTGCAAGAGCTAGCTTCAGTCCTGTCTCAATGTCAGGGATACTTGGAACCAATACACCTGGAGTGTCTAGGACATATATGCTAGGCAGATGCGCAATCTGCAGTTAAAAATCCAATGTCAGCAATTAAACATACGAAAATGTTCAAACGGAAGCATTCAGCAAAAGATATACAATAGAAGGTGGGGAGTGTGTACAAAATCTTGGCCAAGGTCTTGGCAAATCGCTTGAGAGTGGTTTTAGATTAGTTGATCTCTGAGACTTAGAATAGCTTTGTGGGTGGGAGACAAATCCTTGACTCGGTTCTTATTGCGAATGAGTGTGTGGATAGCCGAGGGAAGAGTAGGGTTTCTGGAGTCATTTGCAAACTTGATATTAAGAAAGCCTACGATCATGTGAATTGAGAGGCTTTGCTGTATTTGTTGAATCGAATGGGCTTTGGAGTGAAGTGGTGTAAGTGGATCCGTACTTGTATATCCACAATTTAGTTTTCTGTTTTGATTAATGGGTCTCCAGCTGACTTCTTCGGTAGTTCAAGGGGTTTAAGACAAGGGGATCCACTATCTCCTATGCTATTTTTGATCATGATGGAGGTGTTTAGTAAGATGTTGAGAAGAATGGAGGGAGCCGGTTTGATCCATGGCTTTAAAGTTGAGGGTAGGAGGGGTGGTGGGGAATGTGTTTCACGTCTATTGTTTGTAGACAATACTATCATTTTTTGTGATGCAGATATGGAGCAAATTCTTCATATTCGGTTGTTGTTACTTAGTTTTTAGGTGGTTACAGGTTTGAAGGTCAATGTGCATAAGAGTGAAATGGTTCCAATAGGGAAGGTTGTTGATGTTCATGCTCTGGCTGAAATTTTAGGTTGCAGAGTTGGAACTTTGCCTTTGTCTTATCTTGGCATGCTGTTGGGGGCTTCACATTATTCCCCTTCTATTTGGAATCCAGTTTTGGAAAAAATTGAGTGGAAATTAGCTGGGTGGAAGAAGTTGTATCTGTCTAAGGAAGGTCGATTGATGTTACTTAAAAGTACGCTATCTAGTCTTCCTACTTATTTCCTATCGTTATTCACCATTCCTACTCATGTGGCTAATAAAATTGAAAAGTTGCATAGGGATTTTCTATGGGGTGATTGCAAGACTCATCTGGTAGGTTGGGATAAAGTTTGTGCGCCTACAGCTAATGATGGCTTGGGGATAAGGAAACTTACTACTTTCAATAAGGCCTTATTGGGGAAATGGTTGTGGCAGTTTGGGAAGGAAGATGATCCGTTATAGAGGAGGGTGGTAACTTCAAAATATGAGGAAGAATGGGGGGATGGACCTCAAAGCTAGGTAGGGGAGTTCATGGGTGTGGTTTGTGGAGAGGTATTCGCATGGGATGGGAGGACTTCAGCAAAAATTGTCAGTTTGTTGTTGGGTTGGGGAATAGAGTGAGGTTTTGGCAGGATGGGTGGTATGGGGATCAAACTTTTCATTTGGCTTTCCCAAGGCTGTATGGTATACCATTGATAAGGAGGTATCTGTAGAATCTTCTTTGTCAAGGCAAGGGATAGAGGAGGGTAGAATTTGGGATGTTCGTTTTATTAGAGAATTTAATGATTGGGAGATGGTCGAAGGGTTGCATTTTCTTCGTATATTGGGTGCTAATACTCCTCCAATGGATGTTGGAGACCGGATGAGATGGAAGTTGAAGCCTAATGGAGATTTTGACATCTGGTTGTATTATAACAAATTAAGGGATTCTCCCTCAATTGTCTTTCCTTGGAAAGCTATTTGGAGAGCAAAGGCCCCTAGGTGAGTTTCTCTTTTTGTTTGGTGTGTAGCTTGGAAAAAGATCCTAACGGGTGATAACTTGAGATTGAGGGGTTTGGTTTTAGTGGATTGGTGCATTATGTGCCGTCATTGTGGAGAGACGGTAGACCACTTACTTCTTCATTGTGAGATGGCTTATCGGTTATGGAGCTTAGTCTTTATAACTTTTGGCTTGTCTTGGGTTGTACCTAGATCGATTCCAGATCTACTTTTTGGCTGGTGGAATTGGTTGGGGAAGCATTCATCTCAGATCTAGAACTTAGTTCCGTTGTGCATTCTATGGTGTATTTGGAAGGAATGAAATTGCCGGACTTTTGAGGACTTGGAGAGCTCCGGTGATCAGATGCTTACTTCTTTTTGTGGGACTCTTTTTGATTGGTCTCGGGCATGGGGACTCACATCTAGTGATTCTCTCCCTTCTTTTCTTAGCTCCCTTTCTCTTTTGTAATTATTCTATAGTTCGGTTTTCTTGTTCTTTTTGTTTTTTCTGGGCTGGCTCTTTGTTTTTCATGCAAAGAGTAGCTTTTTGTATATATATCATTCTTACTCATCAAAAAAATATATATACAATAGAAGGAGAAAGGTAGCAATAGATAGAAGATAAGTAGATAACATTATGTGTGTGTTGGGGGGGGGGGGGGGGTGTGTTTCAAGTGGGGCAAAAATAATATAACGCGAGTAAGAAATAACTTCCTTGCAAACAATCTGTTGCTCATAAAAGTAAGAACATCATCTAAATATTAAGCGATAATGGTCAATCAAACAATTCACAACCAAAACCTACAACTCTTCCTACCAACGTTATCAATATCAGGGTCCAATCCCAAATATCTAGTCTTAATTATTGAATGTTAACAAGTACGAAAAACACATGAAGCTAATATTTTCAGTCTTGTATTACTTTCTAAGCTATATAAACCATGAAACACTAAATCAGTTGACCTTGTATCAAGCAATATCTAGAGTAACTTTGGGCAATGGGCCTACTGTAGCTTGTTTCATTTTCTCCTGCACTATGAAAGAAAACCAAAGCTGTTATTGTTAAAATAATTTAATAACCTTTTACCATACTTATAAAAAAAAAAAACATTTAACAACCTTTTACCATAGTTCCATTTCAAGACAATGACATCCAACCATAATCTAGCAAAAACATAGTAACAACTTACCAGGAAATCGAGACGATGCAATTTGATGGATCGAATTAATTATAGCCAACTTGCCAACATTAGGAACACCAACCACCAAAACAAGTAGAGTAGGTTCCCTTGAAATCACTTCCCTTAGCTTGAACTCCACAAGCTCAAGAAGCTTTCGGTACATGAACCATGATAAGACAAGAGAAAGACAAGTTACTATCACACTATATAAGAAGAATGGATAATTAATATAGATAAATATTTTCGTAAGTGGGGCCTTTGGACATCCCATTGGACTTAAGTTACATTTAGCCCTAGTTTTAGTATATTGGAGACAAAATTATGAATCCCACCCAAATGGCCAAGATGTATGTGGTATTAGGTTGAAATTCATGCTAGTGTATGGATAAATGGTTATAAAGCTCAAGAATTTAGATTGATGCTTTTCATTCTGTGTTATGTTTAGGTGTCACATGCATTTTGATAGTTGTCAACCAAACACTAGTATTAAAACCAGACACAGCATCATCCATGCAAAAGGATCTAAAATTATAATCTGAACAGTTTTAAACCCCTTAAAACACAATCAGATTGGTTAGCCTAGATTAATTAGCCAAGTTGTTACTTAGTCAAATTAAACAATTCTAGGTTAAAACAATCAAACAATCATATCAATATATATAAAGCAACGGAAAATAAATGAACACAAGATATGATGACCCAGGAAACCACATGGTAAAAACCTGGGGAGGATTTGACCTAGCTATCCTCAAGGTAAACCTGAATCCACTA
This sequence comes from Quercus aquifolioides, assembly GCA_019022515.1. NCBI lineage: Eukaryota > Viridiplantae > Streptophyta > Magnoliopsida > Fagales > Fagaceae > Quercus > Quercus aquifolioides. The sequence continues at coordinate 3,171,891 of CM032325.1, read as the reverse complement.
TGCGAAAGAATCGAAGTTCATACAGAAGGACTACAAGCTCCCCGCTTGACTTCCTAATGCTACCCACCAGTAGAACTTACTGACACGACCACGTGCAAGCTCCGAATCCACGGACTCCTTCTTTCTTGGATTCTTCAATCAGCTACAAGCACCCACGCTTGATATTCTTTAAGCTTCAATGGTAGCAACCAAGTTGATCATCAAGATGTAGATAATATCTCCAACTTGAAAACCCTAAGCTTTGTGTAAAGGAAAACTCCTCAAAGATCTCACAAGAGATTTACACAAAACAGCAATGTATGAGCAACAATACAATTGGAGCAACCTTCAAAAACGTGGCTAAGGTTTTGTTTATATACCTAGGGTAAAAACATAAAACCCTAAACGTTTAATGAGTTAGGGCTGAGTTGGAAATTTTGCAGAAAAATCAACCTGTGCGATTTTCGATCGATCGAGTCTATTCTTCGATCGATCGAGCTAGGCCGAAAGTCCCAAGTACTTCTGCAGCCACTCGATTCCAACTTTACAATAATAAACCAACTTTGAGCAAGCCAAGACAAGACTAAATACATTGTTTTGATCATGGTTTGCCAATATTACAAATTAGAGTTCTAAATACATAAAATCCTAAGACCTTAGAACCTAACAAACTCCCCCTTTGGCAATCCGTGACAAAACCCTAATTAAAAGCTCAAAGTTTTACAAGTAAAAAGCCCTTTACAAAGAAATGCTCATAAATTTCAAATTCAACCTAACTACTATCCATCGGTTGCAAGTGTAGACAGCAGCTTAGTTGAATCAACCTGTATATTCCTGAAATACTCAACAAACGCATAAACGCATGTGTGACAGAAAAGAGTAAAACAACAGGTATAACATTCTTGTAAGATTCACCCAACACAAAATAAAGACATATATAAATGATCAACTCATAAATATAAATCAATAAACAATGAGTCACAAATCAACAAGAATCAATAAAAAAACATGTATATCAATCAATGTTACTCCCTCTAACATAAATATCTCCAAAAATGATATACAAAGTGAAGCACCTAGATACAATCTAAAAAACTCCACAAGTAACAAAAATCTCCCCCGCACAACAAAAGTCTCCCCCTAACTACAAAAACCCTCTACAAGTCAAAACTCCACTCCCCCTTTTTGTGACGGAATGCCAAAGAGCAATCATGAGTCGCCATCAAAAGGAGGTGGTGAGGGTGAATGAAGACGCGCTAAATCGGCTCGGAGAGCACGAATCTCATCTAGTAAGTCTACCAAAATCTGACCCTGAGCCGCTTGAACAGTCACGACAGTCTCCAGAGTACGATGAACATCAAAGTCTGTCGAAGGAGGTGGAGGAACATCAGCAGCAGCAGCAGCATCACCAACTGGATCAGGAACATCCTCACTAGCAGTACCTGTAGAAGAAGGAGGAGGAGCGCTACTAGACGGCTCGGACCTAGGGTGTTTAGAACCAGCTCGAAGATGAGCGGCCCTCTGTCTAAGAAAAGACGCACCTATGGGAGCTATCACATAAACGGGCTCAGAGGAAGGGAAGTCACTAAGGTCAAGATGGAGCAAAATCCTATGAATGAAAATAGGATGAACAAGGGCATGAGAAGAAGATGAACTCCTATAAACATCGTTCAAAGAACGAAGAAAGAGATGGCGAAAACTAATAAGAGCATCAGTAACCAGAGCGTACAAAAAGACACACCTCTCAAGAGAAATTGTGTGCATATGAGAAATAGGCCAGATGGAATGACAAGCTATCCGAAAGAACAGATAGTGCAACCCGGAGAGCTCAGCAGAAGTGATCCTAGGATCAGAACCCCACTAGACAGAAGTCCCAGTGATGTAAGATAAAACATCGCTCAGCTCGGGAGACTCGTCATAAGGATAGACAAGATCCCTAACCAACGGTACCCCTAGAGCATTAGCCACTACCTGAGGAGTAATGGTGTACCCTACACCTCGTATCCAACTCTTTACTAAAGTGTTGGAATCATAGACGTGGATAGAGATATTCAAATAGAACTCTCTAATCAAGGCAGACGGTGGAGGAGGATCAGAAATGTCTAACAAAGGTAACCAGCCCCAACGCTCAAAGTTTGCCCTAATGGCAGGATCTAGCTCATCTAACAAAACAGAACGCTCAGCCCAAATCTTCCTCTTAAGGTTAAGCTTCTCAAAAGGATCTTGGTTTTTCTCACTCGGAAACCTCTCACGGTCAAAGGAGGGAGGGGATGGAGAGGAAGAGGGAATGGACCTACGGGCTCTAGTTTTCCTAGGTATGATGCTAAGGAAAGGACAGAGACACACAGAGAAAACCAAAAAGACACAAGAAAACAGAACCAAAGGCAGACTGCAAATTAGCAACAAAAAAAAAAATAGAATGAAAATCTATATGATGCATGAACTAATGCAGTGAGCAATTAAGTTTAATTGAGATTAAATTGACAAAATTGGCTTGAGTAGGGAATTTTCTTAACAAAAACCCCAAAAATTGAACACCACTTGAAAATTTTTAAAACAAAATGATGAATTGAGCATTATAAAACACAACACATAGATTATAATGCTTAATTTCATCAATACAACAAGCCAATTGCATCAAATTCTACTCAATTTAACAAAATCCCCAAATCGGATCAATTAGGAACCCTAGATTTTTCAATTTCACACCAAACTCAAAATTGATCAAATTAAACTATTTAGATCATGTCTATAGCATGTCCCCACAAAAACCCATTGATCAATTGCATAAAATATGGCATGAATCAAAGTAAAATTCCAAAATAGCAAATTGCGAAAATCTCCCCTAAATGCATGAATATATGCATGAAATGATGAAAATAAAATCAAAAGGAAGGGCAAAAGTGTCTTACCGGATTGAGGAGAGAGAGATCTTGCAAAAACAATGGAGGAAAACGACAAAAATCTCTAGGTGGAGCCTTGCCAACGCGGAGAGAGAGAAGAAAAAGTTTGAAAAGTTTGAATAGGAACTTTGAAAAAGTCAGAACAGAACCTTTTAAAAAGCTTTTTCACGATATTCGATCGATCGAAAATTACATTCGATCGATCGAATGTGACAGTCATTTTAGAACAAACTAAGGCACTTTTTCGATCGATCGAACAACAAACTGGATCGATCGAAATGGGCAGAGACTCACTAAATTTTTTAAAAAATCCAGTTTTGAAAGATACAAACCTAATTTTTAAAAACAACTCCTCAAAGCATTAACCAAGAAAAGAAAAATGCATGAGTATGAAATGAAATGCTTTTTCAAAACCCCAAATTTTTAAACCCAAATTTTGTCAAAAACAAGTTTCAATCATTCTCCCATTGAATTTTCTCAAGCAACAAAAATGTTGTGCACAAATCTCAAGATATTTTCAAACTTGGTTGGTTAGACCATAAACACACACACTAGTATGTACAGTGTTTAACAAAGAGTAACTTGTGTAGTATGTGATACTAGCAAAAACTTGAGATACATGTGAAGTGATATGTGAATAGCAATCAAACACAAAGTCTACACAATTCATCACATAGAATTTAAAAGAGACTATCACCTAAAGAGTTACATCCTATAACTCCCACATCTCCTAGAACAAAAGCTTGCAATCATGTAAGTTTCTTAAATTTTTGCCTCTTATTTGTATGAGATGGCATTCAGCCTAATAGTACACACCGGTTTGAATTAAGTGAATTGGCATCAAGCCTAATAGTACATACCAGTTTTAATTTAATTTGAGTCTACACCTTATGTTCTTTTTGTGCATGTGCTACACTTTCTCGAGCACAGAATCTTATGATATGCACTAAGGTGTTCATGATTGGCTAGTGAACAGTGGTGAGATGGTTATTTATGCCTTTCTCAAAAGGATCAAGTCCGTCAGTCAAATAACATGTGACTTCATGATTAAGACAAAGTGATTAAGAACCATACACATCTTTCCCACACAACATGCACTACAAAGCTTTAACTAGTCAAATGCAATAAATAAGTTCATCAAAGTTAAACAAGGTACACAAGTCATGACATGTGTAAAAAGATAGACCAACCTTGTTTTTCAAAAATCAAGAAAAATAGTGTCAAACATAATTTTTGCTTTCTCCTTTTCTCCTTTTTTTTTTTTTTTTTAATTAAGAGAAAACAAATAAATCCTAGAATGAAATGCATGAATGTAATGCAATGCAAATCCTAGAACAAAACAAAAGAAAAACACAAAAACCAAATAACAATGGTCACAGAGGAATGAGCAATGAAGCACAAGGACCATGTCAGAAAGACTCAATTAGGTCGAGTCTTTTGCATCCAAAACCTTTTAGATGCATCACGAGCATTGGAGTTCTTATTCACATTAGAGTGATTTCCAACTCCAGGATTGGAATAAAGGTTCAAAGCCTTTACCAATTCACCAATAAGTGCCATAGGATCTTGTGCTTGTGACACAGACACTTTTGGTTTGTTTGCTCTCTTAGCAGCTTAAAGCTTGTAACAGTTAGGACGAATGTGTCCAGACTTACCACAAAAATGACACGCCCAAGTAGGTTTACCATGCATCTTGTCCTTAGAAAGGGTAGGTTTAGTTTCTCTCAGATCAACCCTATTCTTCTTAGGAGGTGAAACTTCTACGGGTTTGACTACCTCACTCACAGGTGGTTTGACAGTTTCACTCACAACCTCACTCACGGAAGGTTTAGAAGAAGAAGAAGGAACAAAATTTGTGGAATGCGGTGCAGAGTCAAAGATGCTTTCAACATAACCTAACCCAGATTTATCAGAAGGATACTTTTGAACATTCAGCATGTGATCAAGTTTAGAACTAGCAGATCTAGCAACAGATAAATCATGTTCCAAAGTTTTAACTTTATTAAGTAAAAGCATGTTCTCAGATTTAACATTGTTCAAAAGATCATTAGCATCAAACAGTTTAACAAGCAAATTTTTCTTTTCAAGCTCAAGAGAATCAATTTTCTTCAGGCCAAGTTCTACATTCATAGCATCCCTAGCAGCAATTTTGCAGAGTTTATTGTAGGCCTCTTGAAGATCTGCATCCTCAGAGAGTTCCCCATCAGAAGGGTTCTCTTCAACAGATATGCTTTCATTGACTACAGCAGTAGCAGTGAAAGCAATGAAGTTTCCATTCTCATCACATTCGGACTCATCATCGGAAACCTCATTATCGCTAAGGGTTACAGCCATAACTTTACCCTTAGTTCTTAAGAATGTAGGACATTCAGATTTCACATGACCATACCCTTGACAACCAAAACACTGAGGACCCAAAGAATTATTTGAAGACTGACCAACTTTTTCTTTTGGTTTTTCAAAGTTGTTAACCTTAGTGGGATCATTTTTCCTAAAATTTCTAGGTTCAGCAGTGTATGTACCTCTTGCCTTTCTATTGGTATTTCTAAGAAAGTTTTTGAAATTTTTGGCAAGATAGGCAATCTCTGTAGCAGAGAGCTCATCATCAAATCCACCACCATCAACATCATCAACTGACTTAAGAGCCATTGATTTGGATTTGTTCACTTTAGGTAGGTTAGACTCATAGGACTGAAGAGATCCTACAAGCTCATCAACAGGGATGGAGTCCACATCCTTGCTTTCAGTGATGGCAGTCACTTTGGGTCTAAAGTCTTCAGTTAAGGATCTAAGTATCTTCCTAACAATTTTAGGTTGATCATAGACTTCACCCAAATTAAAAGCAGAATTGACAATATCATTTAATTTAGCATAGAATTCATCAAAAGATTCATCATCAGACATTCTAATGCTTTCAAATCTAGAAGTCAATTGTTGCAATTTATTGATCTTAACTGCCTTTGTGCCTTCATGCACAGTTTGGAGGATTTTCCAAGCAATATGAGCAACCTCAACCTTAGAGATCCTCTTAAATTCCTCCATGGAAACAGCGTTGAAGATGGCATTCATAGCTTTGCTATTGAAGCCAGCTGCTTCTTTTTCAGAAGTTTGCCACTCACTCACAGGAGTAGTAGGCTTCACCCATCCGTACTCAACAGAATTCCAGATTCTCTCATCAATGGATTTCAGGAATGCTTTCATCCTTACTTTCCAATAAGCATAGTTATTCCCATCAAAGTGAGGAGGAACAAACAGAGAGTATCCATGCTCCATGATAACAGCGGTCAAGGATCAGCTCAGAGATCAAGAAATCTCCAACAAAAGAGCAACCCGCTCTGATACCACTTGAACGGTTTTAGACCCTTTAAAACACAACCAGATTGGTTAGCCTAGATTAATTAGCCAAGTTGTTACTTAGTCAAATTAAACAATTTTAGGTTAAAACAATCAAACAATCATATCAATATATATAAAGCAGCAGAAAATAAATGAACACAAGATATGATGACCCAGGAAACCACACGGTAAAAACCTGGGGAGGATTTGACCTAGCTATCCTCAAGGTAAACCTGAATCCACTATGCGAAAGAATCAAAGTTCATATAGAAGGACTACAAGCTCCTCGCTTGACTTCCTAATGCTACCCACCAGTAGAACTTACTGACACAACCACGTGCAAGCTCCGAATCCACGGACTCCTTCTTTCTTGGATTCTTCAATCAGCTACAAGCACCCCCGCTTGATTATCTTTAAGCTTCAATGGTAGCAACCAAGTTGATCATCAAGATGTAGATAATATCTCCAACTTGAAAACCCTAAGCTTTGTGTAAAGGAAAACTCCTCAAAGATCTCACAAGAGATTTACACAAAACAGCAATGTATGAGCAACAATACAATTGGAGCAACCTTCAAAAACGTGGCTAAGGTTTTGTTTATATACCTAGGGTAAAAACATAAAACCCTAAACGTTTAATGAAGTAGGGCTGAGTTGGAAATTCTGCAGAAAAATCAACCTGTGCGATTTTGGATCGATCGAGTCTATTCTTCGATTGATCGAGCCAGGCCGAAAGTCCCAAGTACTTCTGCAGCTACTCGATTCCAACTTTACAATAATAAACCAACTTTGAGCAAGCCTAGACAAGACTAAATACATTGTTTTGATCATGGTTTGCCAATATTACAAATTAGAGTTCTAAATACATAAAATCCTAAAACCTTAGAACCTAACATAATCATTACCAGCTTTTGCCATATGTGGTACACTCCTGTGATGTTTTGCCTCTTCCATTGATCCAAATCAAAGATATTCATCCCATATGCCCATCCACATGCATGAGGTTCAAAATTATTTGAGATAAGAGGATATGAGAAGTTCAGATACCAATCAAAACGATGGAAGCTCTCTCCACAAGTCTCAACAGCACCATTAACATTCCCCTTCGAATCAAGGGACCAGAGGGCAGTGAGATCCTTCTTTACAACAATATCATCATCCAAGAACAACACTTTTTGAGCTTTGGGAAGATCTCTGGCAAATAAAATCAATGATGGTTGAGGACAGATAAGTATTTTGGGTTCTGATACTTCAAATTTGAATCAGAATTGGCTCGAAGAGCTCTGAAGTAATAGTCTATCATGGACTGCAAACCCAACTGCATGAGAACTGGACTATAACTTGCATTTAGCCATGTAAATTCTTCAATGTTCTGAACCTGGATAGAAGCTTTGCTTGGTGGATTTACCAAAAACCACATCCTCATTGTTGCATAATTTAGCCTATCAGTAATGTTAGAAATTTAGACCCCTTAAACCAACCAGATTAACCTAGTTAATTAGCCAAGTGATTAACTTAGTCAAATTATGCAATTCTAGGTTATCACAAACATACAATCATATCAAAAATATAAAGTAGCGGAATATTAAATAACACAATGATATGATCACCTAGGAAACTACACGGTAAAAACCTGGGGAGGATTTGACCCACCTATCCTCAAGGCAAACCTGAATCCACTATGAAAGAATTGAAGTTCATACAAAAGGACTTACAAGCTTCCCGCTTGACTTCCTAATGTTATCCACCAGTAGAACTTACTGACACAACCACGTGCAAGCTCCAAATCCATGGACTCCTTCTTTCTTGAATTCTCCACAAGATACAAGCACCCACACTTGTTATTCTTCAAGCTCCAATGGCAGCAACCTTGTTGATCATCAAGATGTAGATAATATCTCTACCTTGAAAACCCTAAATTTATGTGAAGGAAAGCTCCTCAAAGATCTCACAAGAGATTCACATAAACAGCAAAGTATGAGCAACAAAGACTTAGAGAGGTTTGGGTACAAACCCTAAAAATAAAAAGAGGCACAAGAGGCACTCTAATCTCTCTCTTAAAAGTCTTAAAAACGTTCTAGGGTTTCCCTTATATATAGGAGTGTTTTACTTGAACCCCAAGACGTTTAAATAGAGTTTGGGCTGAGTTGGAATTCTACAGAAAACGCATCTGACCCAAGATTCGATCGATCGAGCCTAAGCTTTGATCGATCGAGCCAGGCCGAAATGCACTAATACTTCTGTAGCCACTTGATTCCAACTTTACATGAATTACAAAACTTTGAGCAAGTCTAAACAAGACTAAACATATTGTTTTGATCATGGTTTGCCAATATTACACATTAAAGTTCTAAATACATAAATTTTTAAATCTTTAGAACCTAACAAACTCCCCCTTTGGCAATCCGTGACAAAACACAAATTAAAAACTCAAAGTTTACAAGTAAAAAGCCCTTTACAAAAATAATGCTCATAAACTCAAATCCAATCCTAACTACTATCCATCAGTTGCAAGTGTAGACAGCAGCTCAATTGAATCAATTTATATATTCCTGAAACACTCAACAAAATGCATAAACGCATGTGTGGAAAATACAAGTAAACAAAAATAAATTCTTGATTTCACATAGCACAAAATAAAGACATATACCAATGAAGAACTCATAAGTATAAATCAATAAGAAGTGAAACAAAAAACATATAAATCAAAATAAATTCTAACTCTCCCCCTAAGTTAGATACATCAAAAAGTTTTTTATATTCTCCCCCTAAACAAAACAAACAGGTCATCTATGTCTCTCCTTTTTTGTCACGTATTGACAAAGACTACCTAATCAGAAGGTAGACAGAAAATATACGTAACAAAGTAAGAGAAAATAGAGATAACTCCCCCTAAGAAGAGCAACAACTCCCCCTAAGAACCACAAAGGTTAAAAAAATTTATTCCCCTATAAAAATAGGAAAAACAAAACAAGAATTGGGAAAAATAAAGGAGGGGGGGAAAATAAAAACACATAAACCAAAGTTAAAAACTAAGGTGAGGATACACATGAAGAAAAAAATATTCTCTCTTTCAATAAAATGCAAACATGGCACTATGTGACCCATAAACAGTTGCATGAGTAGAGAAAATATTTGCACATTGATTATCCATCATATCTCTTAAGAAAAATATTTTCTACAATTCACACATAAGAAATAGCATATACTAGAATGTACAAAACTCAAAAATTAATCAATCAATTTTTAAATCAAGTTGAGTACCCAATGTAGCAAAGTGTATGCATGTTATGTGTGAAAACAATGAGAGATATGACTGCAAAACTGCAAGATGGATACAAAAACAATGCAATACATGTGAATCCTAAACACAAATGATGCATGAAAAAAAAATTTTGGTCAAAAACATAGAAACTGAAAATTTTTCAGTTTCGATCGATCGAGAATCGATCGAACATCAATCGAGTCAGGCAGACTCAAACCAAAAATTTTAATCGCAATTTCGATTGATCGAAAAACAGGTTCGATCGATTGAAAGTCTGGAAAAATCAGTTTTTGAAAAACAGAGCATTTTAATGCAAAAACTCCTTAAAGCACATTATTTTATAAAAAATGCATGAGTATGAGACGAAAAGTTTTTCAAAAACACTTGAATTTAACCCAGATCTTCCAAAATCAAGATTTTCAATCAATTTGTCCTCAAAGCGCAAACATTATACACATTGTAAATTAAAATTAAGGAACTTTTAATCTTGGATGGTCACAACAAGATCACACACAATAAAATATACCAAGTTTAGTAAAGAGTAACTTGTGTAGTGTGTGCAACTAGCAAAAGCTTGAGATACATGTGAGGTGATATGTGAATAGAAATCAATCACAAAGTCTACAAAACTCATCACATAGAATTTAAAAGAGACTATCACCTAAAGAGTTACATCATATAACTTCCACATCTCCTAGAATATAAGCTTGCAATCATGTAAGTTTCTTAAATTTGCCTCATAATATACACACCAATTTTAATTATGTGATTTGGCATCAAGCCTAATAGTACACACCAATTTTAAGCATTTAGCAATTAAATCGAGACTACACCTTATGTTTTTTTTGTGCATGTGCTACACTTTTTCGAGCACAAAATCTTATGATATGCACTAAGGTGTTCATGATTGGCTAGTGAACAATGGTGAGATGGTTATTTATGCCTTTCTCAAAAGGATCAAGTTTGACAGTCAAATAACATGTGACATCAAGATTAAGACAAAGTGATTAAAAACCACAAACATCTTTCCCACACAATATGCACTACAAAGCTCAAATTAGTAAAGTGCAATAAAATAAGCTCATCTAAGCTAAACAAGGTACATAAACTAGTTATGTAAAGATAAGATGGCCAACCTTGATTATAAATCCAAGATCTATAATACAAAACACAAAAATCTTTTTGGTTTTAACAAACTTTATGACCAAAAACAAAAAGCACATATTATGCTAAATGAACAATGCAAAAGCAAGGCATGACAATGCTTAACTAAGCTATAGAGGGTATACAGACAAGAAATATCAATTTCTTAATTAACCCATGAGTACATGTACAAACTAGTACATACTCATACAAAATAAAAAATAACTTAGCACAAACTATTTAAGTTTCTCCACAATGTCAAGCATGTTCTAAATCAAAAGAGAGATATTATAACTCATGTAATCCTCAAGAACAATAAAACAAGACACAAAATAAAATATTTTTGTCTTTTTGAAAATTTTCAATGTTTTTGGATTTTTTTTTTAATAAAAAACAACCTAAAAAAAACAAAACAACCAAAAACAAAAACAAAAACAAAAACAAAATATTTCCACAATTAATTGAAAGAATTAAATTAGGGACAAGTTAGCAACACTCACCTTGGAGAATCTTTTCTCACCCATATAGCACGATTCTTCGGTTTTGTAGGTGAAAATCCATGAGAAGCAGAGTGTATTTGAAGGATTACACCAATCATTTGAGAAAGACTAAAATCTTGCAAATTCCTTTCACAAGCCAACAAGCTCAAATTTTTCAAAAGCATATGAAATAATTTATTTAGACTTATGGCAAGAGAAATATCATCACATATCCTAGATTGAAACACAGAATACTTAAATTTCAATTTATGACAGTTATGACGAATGCGACCGGAGACACCACAAAAGTAACAAACATGAACAAATTTAGGAACATCAGTATTCCTAACAGCAAATCTAGTATCAGATTTTGGTGTTTGCCTCAACAAAGAACAATTTGATCTAATATGACCAACAACACCACAAAGGTGATAGGTAGGCACAAAAACAGATTTATTATGCTCTCTAATAGTAGGTTTAGACCTAGGTTTAAATACTTCAGCGTCTACATCAGAACTTTTACCTTTGTCTAACCTAGCAAAATAAGCTTCTTCTTTATTATTCCTCTTGAAAGGAGGGATATAAACTTTCTCAATTTTAGGCTTAAGAGAAACAGAAACACTTCTGTTATCAACAACAGGCTTGGCACAAGTCAAATTTTCAATTTTAGATTTAGATTCAACTAACTCTTGTTCCAAGCTTTTCATCTTCTCATCTTGAGAGGAAACTTGATTTCTCAAAAATTCATTCTTTTTATTAGATTCATCTAATCTAACAACCAATTCCTCTTTTTCAAGTTTATCCAATTTTAACTCTTCTTTAAATTTCTTAGAAATTTTCAAAGATTTAGATAATTCCTTACGAAGAGTTTCAAGAGCATCAAAAAAATCAACAGAAACAATAGTGTCCTTTTTATTCAAATCATCATAAACATGAGCAGAAAGACACTTCAAATTATCCATGATAACAGGGGTCAAGGATCAGCTCTTAGATCAAAAGATCTAAAACAGAAGAGCTACCCACTCTGATACCACTTGTTAGAAATTTAGACCCCTTAAACCAACCAAATTAACCTAGTTAATCAGCCAAGTGATTAAATTAGTCAATTTATGCAATTCTAGGTTATCACAAACGTACAATCATATCAGAAATATAAAGCAGCGGAATAATAAATAACTCAATGATATGATCACTCAGGAAACCACACGGTAAAAACCTGGGGAGGATTTGACCTAGCTATCCTCAAGGTAAACCTGAATCCACTATGCGAAAGAATCGAAGTTCATACAAAAGGACTTACAAGCTCCCCGCTTGACTTCCTAATGCTACCCACCAGTAGAACTTACTGACACGACCACGTGCAAGCTCCAAATCCACGGACTCCTTTTTTCTTGGATTCTCCACAAGATACAAGCACCCACGCTTGTTATTCTTTAAGCTCCAATGGCAGCAACCGAGTTGATCATCAAGATGTTGAAATAATCTCTAACTAGAAAACCCTAAGTTTATGTGAAGGAAAGCTCCTCAATGATCTCACAAGAGATTCACACAAACAGCAAAGTATGAGCAACAAAGACTTAGAGAGGTTTGGGTACAAAACCCTAAAAATAAAAGGAGGCACAAGAGGCACTCTAATCTCTCTCTTAAAAGTCTCAAAAACGTTCTAGGGTTTTCCTTATATATAGGAGTGTTTTACTTGAACCCTAAGACATTTAAATAGAGTTTGGGCTGAGTTGAAATTCTACAGAAAACGCATCTGACCCGAGATTTGATCGATCAAGCCTAAGCTTCGATCGATCGAGCTAGGCCAAAATGCATTAATACTTCTACAGCCACTTGATTCCAACTTTACATGAATTACACAACTTTGAGCAAGCCTAAACAAGACTAAACATATTGTTTTGATTATGGTTTGTCAATATTATACATTAGAGTTCTAAATACATAAATTCCTAAATCTTTAGAACCTAACAAGTTACAATGTGGAAAACATGCTTCGAAGGGTCCTGCCAGGATTCCAAACACTAAATTTGAGATGTCAAACAAAAAATATCAAACATTGAAATAGCAGATAATTAATTTTTTTTTTTTTGCAGGTGGGGAAGTTCGACAAAAGAAAGAGGATGTGGGAACAAGATTCTTAGAATAGCCATTCCAAAATTTCTTTCTTAGCAATTAAAGGAAATAGCAAGTATATCAAGAGTGAAAATTACCTTAGCATATGTTATAGTTGAGTTTACAACTAATACGTTATCAGAGAATATTGCATAATGGTACAACTGAGGGTCTTCTAACTTCTCTTGATTTGGACAGTCATGTTGAGAAGAATTCAAGGTATAATACTCAGTTGTAAGGCGCAATGGAAGACAATGCAGACCTTTAGGAATCGTTTTTGCTGTCAATTGAGTCAAGAATATAGTCTGCTTTTTGTGCACTCAGAGCTGCTCTTCGGTTGAGTGGAGCATAGCCCTCAGCTTCTTCACCACAGAAGCACAGTCAAAGGAAAGCAGCTTCAATTTCCTTTGGCCAATGTTTGCTCCATTGCCTTCAATTTGTCATAGGCACTGCATAAAAATAAACCATACAACCAATTTAAGGCAGAGAAAGATGGGAGAATTTAAAAAATAGCAAGCCAAATAGAGAACCTAATAACAGATCGATACTTGAAGGAAAAATTCGATAAAATTTGGTTGTTGGCATATTAATATGTTAAAAGAGAAGACTTACTTCCTTGGCAGTTCAGAATCTTTTCTCACATCCCCATGTACTCGCTGAACTTCCTTCATCCGACCCCGAAGCTCCCTTGTAAAGTGAGGATTGTTTCTTGTGGCTGGGAGAGATAGATAAACCTTTGCCTTGATGATTTGATCTTTGAGTTGCCTCACCCATCCAGCATAACTGTTTGGTCATTCTGTATGCTAAAGTCAGGTTTTGTGTGTTCCTTCTTTTTAATCTTACTTGAAGTTTGAGTGGATTGTTGCTTATGCTTAGTGGATTGTTCATCCTTTATTTCCTGGAGGAAAAATGGAAAATAATTATAAAAAAAAAAAAGAAGAAGATTAAAATGCACAATAAATATTCCAATTTTCCACAAGGTAGAATAGGGAAAAAGGGGACAAAAAGGCCCGGAGTTTGGCATGGAGGCGGTTATTCATATGCTTGAATCAGAAATAAGAAGTTTGCAAAGAAAGCATATTTCATCAAAATGATTAGGATAAAATAATTTAATAACAATAGGCAACAATGATAATGATCAAAATAAATATCAAACGAAATAGTTTAACCCCTATTTCAAGGAGATAAGATATAACATGTTAAAAAAAATTCAAATACCAAGTCATAAACATTCAAGCTAGGGATGAGCAGTATCCAAGCAGTACACAAGATAGTCAGAATGACTTCTATTTTTTTTTTTTTTTTTTGGTTGACTATTAGGACATACTATTTCCAACATCCGCATGACAAGTCTGTTAGGTTCTAAGGTCTTAGGATTTTATGTATTTAGAACTCTAATTTGTAATGTTGGCAAACCATGATCAAAACAATGTATTTAGTCTTGTTTAGGCTTGCTCAAAGTTGGTTTATTATTGTAAAGTTGGAATCGAGTGGCTGCAAAAGTACTTGGGACTTTCTGCCTGGCTCGATCGATCGAAGAATAGACTCGATCGATCGAAAATCGCACAGGTTGAATTTTCTGCAGAATTTCCAACTCAGCCCTACTTCATTAAACGTTTTGGGTTTTATGTTTTTACCCTAGGTATATAAACTAAACCCTAGTCACGTTTTTGAAGGTCACTCCAATTGTATTGTTGCTCATACATTGCTGTTTTGTATAAATCTCTTGTGAGATCTAGAGGAGCTTTTCTTTAAACAAAGCTTAGGGTTTTCAAGTTGGAGATCTTATCTACATCTTGATGATCAACTTGGTTGCTACCATTGAAGCTTAAAGAATATCAAGCGGGGGTGCTTGTAGCTGATTGAAGAATCCAAGAAAGAAGGAGTCTGTGGATTCGGAGCTTGCACGTGGTCGTGTCAGTAAGTTCTACTGGTGGGTAGCATTAGGAAGTCAAGCGGGGAGCTTGTAGTCCTTCTGTATGAACTTCGATTCTTTCGCATAGTGGATTCAGGTTTACCTTGAGGATAGCTAGGTCAAATCCTCCCCAGGTTTTTACCGTGTGGTTTCCTGGGTCATCATATCTTGTGTTCATTTATTTTCCGCTACTTTATATCTTGATATGATTATTTGATTCATTTAACCTAGAATTGCATAATTTGACTAAATAACAACTTGGCTAATTAATCTAGGCTAACCAATCTGGTTGTGTTTTAAGGGGTCTAAAACCGTTCAAGTGGTATCAGAGTGGGTAGCTCTTTTGTTGGAGATTTCTTGATCTCTGAGCTGATCCTTGACCCTTGTTGTCATGGATTCTTGGAAAATCTTTGTGCTTAATTGTCAACTTGTCTACTTGCTGTCTTTGCCTTTTGTTGTTATTGGTAAATCTTTCCTTAAGTATCTTGGCACAATCACATGTGATAAGAATTATGTATGTTATACTGCTTTAACCGCCTTAAAGGCACGTGATTCTTGTCTTTGGTATTTGGATAGTGGTTGTTCCAGGCATATGACAGGAAATAAAGGCCTATTCAAAACACTCTTCGAAGGAAAGATTGGGACAGTCACTTTTGGAGATGGAAGTAAATCTGTGATCAAAGGCATTGGTACTGCGGACATTCCAGGATTGCTAGTGTTTGAAGATGTTTGGTATGTTGATGGATTGAAGGCCAATTTACTCAGCATAAGTCAGATTTGCGACAATGGACTGAATGTTCTTTTCACCAAGTATGAATGTGAGATACTTGATGGAGGAGGTGACTGTATGTGTGTTGGTGTAAGGACAGCTAACAACTGTTATGGCATAACACCAAGTGTAAACAACAAGTGCTTTAGTGCAAAGATTGATCAAGTTGATTTGTGGCATCAACGGTTGGGGCATGCCAATCATAAGCAGTTAGAGAAGATTTCCAAGTGTGAGGCAGTTATCGGTTTACCCAAATTTGAGAAGATTGATAAGTGCATTTGTGGACCATGTCAGATAGGTAAACAAGTAAAATCCAAGCATCCTTCTGTGACTAGTGTTCAAACTTCAAGACCTTTAGAGTTATTACACATTGATCTCATGGGTCCTGCCAGAGTTCAAAGTTTGGGGGGAAAGAAGTATATTCTAGTTGTTGTGGATGACTTTACTAAATATACTTGGGTTGTGCTTTTGAAGGATAAAGCTGAGGCTCCTGAGAAGATGATACATCTATGCAAGAAATTGCAAGTTGAGAAAGATACTGCGATAGCCAGAATCAGAAGTGATCATGGAAGAGAATTTGAGAATACCAAGCTAGCTACTTTCTGCAATGATCAAGGCACTCACCAAGAGTTCTCATCACCCAAGACACCTCAACAGAATGGGATTATGAAAAGGAAAAACCGGGTTGTGCAGGAGATGGCTCGAGTAATGCTACACAACAAAAATTTACCAAAATCCTTCTAGGGAGAAGCAGTTAACACTGCTTGCCATACACTCAGCCGGGTGTATTTTAGACCTGATTCCAAGAAGACTCCCTATGAACTCTGGAGAGGGAAGAAACCTATGGTCAAATATTTCAGGATATTTGGCAGTGACTGTTACATTCTGCGTGATAGAAAGAACCTAGAAAAATTTGATGCAAAGAGTGACAAAGGATACTTTCTAGGATACTCTTCCACCAGTAGAGCTTATAGAGTGTAGAATCTGAGAACCAAAACAGTCATGGAATCTTCCAATGTTGTGATAAATGATGAAGGATCTTCAGAAAGCATTGTTCCTGCTCAAGATAAGTCCCTAGAAGTTAATGATTCTCTTCTTACTGAGTATGTTGGGAAACATAGTGAGGAAGAGCTGTTGGTGTTGAATGATACAGTCTCAGTACCATCTAGTTCAGAACCATCCGCTCCAATTCGTGACACTCGACCGGCACAAAGCGAGCTCAGTCCTTCATCTAAAGGTACTTCCACTTCTTTAGTTAAAGGTCCATCCTCTAGAGTGAGACTGAACCATCCCTCCACAAATATATTGGGTAGTCTGAATGATAACATGAGATTGAGATCAAAAGCATTAAATGTGATCACTCACTCTTGCTATCTGTTCCAATTTGAACCGAAGAAGGTGGATGAAGCACTTCAAGATGCTGATTAGGTAAACTCCATGCATGAAGAACTTCATCAATTCGTTCGGAATGATGTGTGGGAATTAGTTCCTAGACCGAAAAATGTAAATGTGATTGGAACTAAGTGGATCTTTAAGAACAAGTCAGATGAACATGGAACGGTGATCAAAAACAAATCAAGACTTGTTGCACAAGGGTACACACAGGTGGAAGGAATTGATTTTGATGAGACATTTGCACCAGTGGCAAGGTTAGAGTCCATCCGGATATTGTTGGCCATAGCAAGTCATCTAAACTTCAAGCTATATCAAATGGATGTCAAGAGTGCTTTCTTGAATGGAATGATACAAGAAGAAGTTTATGTTGAACAACCTAAAGGCTTTGTAGATCCTCACAGACCGGATGACGTCTACAAATTGAAGAGAGCTCTTTATGGGCTAAAACAAGCTCCTCGGGCTTGGTATGACAGACTGACTGCATATCTCACTGAGCATGGATTCAAAAGGGGATCTGCAGATACAACTCTCTTCATAAGAAAGGATAAGACTGGTTTTGTTGTAGCTCAAATTTATGTTGATGACATTGTTTTTGGTGCTACTAATGATTCTCTTGCTCATTCTTTTGCAGATGAAATGAAGGCAATGTTTGAAATGAGCATGGTTGGAGAATTAACTTACTTTTTGGGATTACAGGTGAAGCAAATTGAGTCAAGAATCTACATCAATCAAGCTAAATATGCAAGAAATTTGGTCAAGAGATTTGGATTGGACAAGGCTGCTCATGCTAGAACACCAATGGCTGCTAATGCAAAATTAACAATTGATCCATCAGGTGAGTCTGTTGATGTTACTTTGTATAGAAGCATGATTGGATGTCTGTTGTATTTGACTGCTAGTAGACCAGATATATCTTTTAGTGTTGGTGTTTGCTCTAGATTTTAGTCCAACCCTAAGGTTTCTCATTTAAATGTTGTTAAGAGAATTATAAAATATGTGAGTGGAACCTGTGATTATGGACTATTTTATAGCAAGGAGTCTAATTTGTCTCTTGCTGGGTTTTCTGATTCTAATTGGGCTGGGAATGCTGATGATAGAAAAAGCACCACTGGAGGGTGTTTTTATGTTGGAGCCAATCTTGTGGCTTGGATGAGTAAGAAGCAAAATTCTGTTTCTTTATCCACTGCTAAGGTAGAATATATTGCAGCTGGGAGTTGTTGTTCTCAGCTCCTTTGGATGAAAAAGTTGTTGAGTGATTATAGGATTCCTCAAGACACCATGGTTGTCTATTGTGATAATTCTAGTGCTATAGATATATCTAAGAATCCTGTTCAGCACTCTAAGACTAAACACATTGAACTTAGATATCACTTCATTAGGGATTTGGTTGAAAAGAAAATTGTTATTCTTGAGTATATCTCTACTGATCGTCAAAATACTGACATCTTTACCAAACCACTTGATGGAAGTAAGTTTGAGACACTTCGTCAAGTGATTGGTGTGCTTCGGTGTCCTTAGTGTCTTTTGGTTTTCATGGTCCTTGTGCTTCATTGCTCATTCCTCTGTGACCATTGTTCTTTGGTTTTTGTATTTTCTTTTGTTTTGTTCTAGGATTTGCATTGCATTACATTCATGCATTTCATTCTAGGATTTATTTGTTTTCTCTTATATAAATAAATAATTAAAAAAAAAAGAGAAAGCAAAAATTATGTTTGACACTATTTTTCTTGATTTTTGAAAAACAAGGTTGGTCTATCTTTTTACACATGTCATGACTTGTGTACCTTGTTTAACTTTGATGAACTTATTCATTGCACTTGACTAGTTGAAACTTTGTAGTACATATTGTGTGGGAAAGATGTGTATGGTTCTTAATCACTCTGTCTTAATCATGAAGTCATATGTTATTTAACTGTCGGACTTGACTCTTTTGAGAAAGGTATAAATAACCATCTCACCACTGTTCACTAGCCAATCATGAACACCTTAGTGCATATCATAAGATTCTGTGCTCGAGAAAGTGTAGCACATGCATAAAAAGAACATAAGGTGTAGTCTCAAATTAAATTAAAACTGGTGTGTACTATTAGGCTTGATGCCAATTCACTTAATTCAAACCGGTGTGTACTATTAGGCTGAATGCCATCTCATACAAATAAGAGGCAAAAATGCAAGAAACTTACATGATTGCAAGCTTTTGTTCTAGGAGATGTGGGAGTTATAGGATGTAACTCTTTAGGTGATAGTCTCTTTTAAATTCTATGTGATGAATTGTGTAGACTTTGTGTTTGATTGCTATTCACATATCACCTCACATGTATCTCAAGTTTTTGCTAGTATCACACGTTACACAAGTTACTCTTTGTTAAACACTGTACATGCTAGTGTGTGTGTTTTTGGTCTAACCAACCAAGTTTGAAAAAAATCTTGAGATTTGTGCACAACATTTTTGTTGCTTGAGAAAATTCAATGGGAGAATGATTGAAACGTTTTTTTGACATAATTTGGGTTTAAAAAATTTGGGTTTTTGAAAAAGCATTCCATCTCATACTCATGCATTTTGCTTTTCTTGGTTAATGCTTTGAGGAGTTGTTTTTCAAAATTAGGTTTGTGTCTTTCAAAACTGGATTTTTTGCTAAATTTTAGTGAGTCTCTGCTCATTTCGATCGATCCAGTCTGTTTTTCGATTGATTGAAAAAGTGCTTTAGTTTGTTCTAAAATGATTGTTTCATTCGATCGATCGAATGTAATTTTCGATCGATCGAATATCGTGAAAAAACTTTTTAAAAGTTCAAATCTGACTTTTTCAAAATCACTATTCAAACTTTTCAAACTTTTTCTTCTCTCTCTCCGAGTTGGCAAGGCTCCACATAGAGATTTTTGTCGTTTTCCTCCGTAGTTTTTGCAAAATCTCTCTCTCCTCAAGCCGGTAAGACACTTTTGCCCTTCTTTTTGATTTTATTTTTATCTTTTCATGCATATTTTCATGCATTTAGGGGCGATTTTCGCACTTTGCAATTTTGGGATTTTCATTTGATTCAAGCCATATTTTATGCAATTGATCATTGGGTTTTTGTGGGGACACATCATAAACATGATCCTTGGTGGTTAATTTGATCAATTTTGAGTTTGGTGAAAAATTGAAAATTCTAGGGTTTCTAATTGATCCGATTTGGGGCTTTTGTTAAATTGGGTAGAATTTGATGAAATTGGCTTGTTGTGTTGATGTAATTAAGCATTATAATCTATGTGATAAGTTTTGTAATGCTCAATTCATCAATTTGTTTAAAAATTTTCAAGTGGTTTTAAATTTTTGGTTTTTTTTTTTTAAATTCCCTGCTCAAGCCAATTTTGTCAATTTAATCTCAATTGAACTTAATTGCTCACTACATTAGTACATGCATCATGGCATTGTATCTGTTCATGCATCATATAGATTTTCATTCTATTATTTTTGCTGCTAACTTGCAGTCTGCCCTTGGTATTGTTTTTCTTGTGTTTTCTTTTGGTTTTCTCTTTTGTATCTCTGTCCTTTCCTTAGCATCATGCCTAGGAAGACTAGAGCCCGTAGGTCCATTCCCTCTTCCTCTCCATCCCCTCCTTCCTTTGACCATGAGAGGTTTCCGAGTGAGAAAAACCAAGAGCTTTTTGAGAAACTTAACCTTAAGAGGAAAATTTGCTGAGCGTTCTATTCTATTAGATGAACTAGATCCTACCATTAGGGCAAACTTTGAGCGTCGGGGCTGGTTACCCTTGTTAGACATTTCTGATCCTCCTCCACCTTCTGCCTTGATTAGAGAGTTCTATTCGAACCTCTCTCTCCACTTCTATGATTCCAACACTTTGGTAAAAAGTTAGATACGAGGTGTAGGGTACACCATTACTCCTCAGGTAGTGGCTGATGCTCTAGGGGTACCGTTGGTTAGGGATCCTATCTATCCATATGACGAGTCTCCCGAGCTGAGCAACGTTTTGTCTTTCATCACTGGGACTTCTGTCCAGTGGGGTTCTGATCCTAGGATCACTTCTGCTGAGCTCTCCGGGTTGCAATATCTGTTCTTTAGGATAGCTTGTCATTCCATCTGGCCCATTTCTCATGTTCACACCATTCCTCTTGAGAGGTGTGTATTTTTGTACGCTCTGGTTACTGATGCTCCTATTAGTTTTCCCTATCTCTTTCTTCGTTCTTTGAACGATGTTTATAGGAGTTCATCTTCTTCTCATGCCCTTGTTCATCCAATTTTCATTCATAGGATTTTGCTCCATCTTGACCTTAGTGACTTCCCTTCCTCTGAGCCCGTTCATGTGATAGCTCCCATAGGTGCGTCTTTTCTTAGACAGAGGGCTGCTCATCTTCGAGCTGGTTCTAAACACCCTAGGTCTGAGCCGTCTAGTAGCGCACCTCCTCCTCCTTCTTCTTTTACAGGTATTGCTGGTGAGGATGTTCCTGATCCAGTTGGTGATGATGCTGCTGCTGCTGATGTTCCTCCACCTCCTTCGACCGACTTTGATGTTCGTCGTACTCTAGAGACTGTCATGACCGTTCAGGCGGCTCATGGTCACATTTTGGTGGACTTACTCGATGAGATTCGTGCTCTCCGAGCCGATTTGGCGCGTCTTCATTCACCCTCACCACCTCCTTTTGATGGCGACTCATGATTGCTCTTTGGCATTCCGTCACAAAAAGGGGGAGTGGAGTTTTGACTTGTAGTAGAGTTTTGTTGTTAAAGGGAGATTTTTGTTGTTAGGGGGAGATTTTTGTTACTTGTTGAGAGGAGCTTGTGGAGTTTTTAGATTGTATCTAGGTGCTTCACTTTGTATATCATTTTTGGAGATATTTATGTTAGGGGGAGTAACATTGATTGATATACATGTTTTTTTTTTTTTTTTTTTTTTTATTCTTGTTGATTTGTGATTCACTGCTTATTGATTTATATTTATGAGTTGATCATTTATATATGTCTTTATTTTGTTTTGTGTTGTGTGAATCTTACAAGAATGTTATACCTGTTGTTTTACTCTTTTCTGTCACACATGCGTTTATGCATTTGTTGAGTATTTCAGGAATATACAGGTTGATTCAACTAAACTGCTGTCTACACTTACAACCAATGGATAGTAGTTAGGCTGAATTTGAAGTTTATGAGCATTTCTTTGTAAAGGGCTTTTTACTTGTAAAACTTTGAGCTTTTAATTAGGGTTTTGTCACAGATTGCCAAAGGGGGAGATTGTTAGTATCTAAGGTCTTAGGATTTTATGTATAGAACTCTAATTTGTAATGTTGGCAAACCATGATCAAAACAATGTATTTAGTCTTGTTTAGGCTTGCTCAAAATTGGTTTATTATTGTAAAGTTGGAATCGAGTGGCTGCAGAAGTACTTGGGACTTTCGGCCTGGCTCGATCGATCGAAAATCGCACAGGTTGAATTTTCTGCAGAATTTCCAACTCAGCCCTACTTCATTAAACGTTTTGGGTTTTATGTTTTTACCCTAGGTATATAAACTAAACCCTAGCCACGTTTTTGAAAGTCGCTCCAATTGTATTGTTGCTCATACATTGCTGTTTTGTGTAAATCTCTTGTGAGATCTAGAGGAGCTTTCCTTTACACAAAGCTTAGGGTTTTCAAGTTGGAGATTTTATCTACATCTTGATGATCAACTTGGTTGCTACCATTGAAGCTTAAAGAATATCAAGCGGGGGTGCTTGTAGCTGATTGAAGAATCCAAGAAAGAAGGAATCTGTGGATTCGGAGCTTGCACGTGGTCGTGTCAGTAAGTTCTACTGGTGGGTAGCATTAGGAAGTCAAGCGGGGAGCTTGTAGTCCTTCTGTATGAACTTCGATTCTTTCGCATAGTGGATTCAGGTTTACCTTGAGGATAGCTAGGTCAAATCCTCCCCAGGTTTTTACCGAGTAGTTTCCTGGGTCATCATATCTTGTGTTCATTTATTTTCCGCTGCTTTATATCTTGATATGATTATTTGATTGCTTTAACCTAGAATTGCATAATTTGACTAAGTAACAACTTGGCTAATTAATCTAGGCTAACCAACCTGGTTGTGTTTTAAGGGGTCTAAAATTGTTCAAAGTCCTACAGTAGATTTTACTACAACACGTTAGATGATGAAACCCACCAACAAACATCAAGTCAACAAAGAGCAACCCAAGCACGATGAGGAGCATAGAAGTATCACAGCATTTATAATGCATACAATTCTATTTTTAACATAAAACAGAGCTATCAAAAGACTTTTACAAAGAGGGGCAGTAGCAACCAGTACATATTAGACAATAAAAAAAAAAAAAAAAAAAAAAAAAAGAAGAAGCAAGTTAAAGGGAAAAAAGTATATATCAAATACCATATTTTGAGTATTTTGAGAGGCATCATCTGATAACTGGTCAGCTTGGTCATCTGCATCAATTGTATCTTCCCCAATGTCCTTGTGAGTGGTTGTGTCAGTATCATGCTCATTTGAGTCATTTGCTTCCTCAAGTGAATCTGTGACCTCCCTGATGAGGTTAGTTCTTTGATCTTGTTCTTCCTCATCCGTCGTAGATAATACTCTGGTAGACCTTGATTCTACTAAATGCATATATAAATGATAAAATTACCAAGCAGAAAATTATAAGGATGAGAACAATTGTGCAATTCTGCAAATATTGGTTTAAGTAATTACAAAACAAAACACAAATTAGAACCAAAAAAATGACTTTTTAAGGAGTACCTTGACTTGAAACTACAATGCGGGTGTCTTGTAGGTCTAAATCATCTGAATTTGGAAGAGATTTGGTTGAGGTATCTTAATAAACAATTCTAACTTTAACAGTGGTTGCCAATTCCTACATAGCAAAAACCAAATAATTTGAAGAGTAAAGATCTGAAATTTACTACTCCAACTTAACTAATATGGATGCATCATCAAAGAGAACCCAAAAAAGGAACAAGTATTACTTGGGGTAGCACATTTAGGGCCCGTTTGGTACGTATATTTAAACAATAGTTTTCAGTTTTTTTGGAAATACGTGTGGGTGAAAAAGTGTGGAAATACATGTAATGTTATTTAAAAACTGAAAACATATGTTTAAGTTTATGTACCAAACGGGCCATTAGACGCTCGTTATGGCCATTCAAAGTCTGTGTAGTTAACCAGAGATTTATATTTGCTTAATGAAAAATCAAAATACAAAATATACCCAAAAGAGAAAAGTCTTTGTTTTCAAATAAAAGAAAATTATTTACTACTTACAACAGTTGTAACATCTTCAACAACTTCATCTCTAGCTGCAGAAATTGTAAACCAAAGCAAAGAATGTTCAAATCACCAAAAGAGAAAAAAACCCAGAAAGAGAAAACTTGAAACAAATCTATATATAAAAATAAATAAAAATAAAAATAAAAATAAAAATAAAAATAAAAATAAAAATAAAAATAAAATAAAAAAACTTACAAGAAGAAGAGGTCTTGGACCCACTTGGTAAAATTGTCTAAAATTGTGTACATAGATCATAGACAATCTTGTTCCCTCACGAGTCAACACCCGGCAATACCGGACACCACAACCTAGCCATAGTCCAGAACCACAGTACCTAGCTGTGGAGCATTCCAATTCAACTTCAAATTACATTTCTAGCCTCAAATCAAATCCATTGTTTGGATACCTAAATTTGGATTTGGATTTGGATTTAAGATTAATAAAATATATTTTTTAATTATTATTTTTCTTAATCCTTTTACATTTTAATTTTAAATACATTAGGTAATATTGATAATCCAATTGACATGATGATGACTAAATATTTTTAGTCATAGCCAAAAAAATATTTTACCCAAATGCATGGTTTTTTTTTTTCACAATATTCAAAATCTCAAACTAAAAAATTATTTTAAAGTTATTAACAACTAAAAAGTTATATATCATTTTATCGTTCATCTCAAAAAAAAAAAAAAAAAGTTATATATCAAGAGAGACAGATTAAATACCCAAAATATGTTTTTTTTACACAACTTCCAAAAGAACAAATTAATGGGGCTAAGAAGAAGTCGTATCCAATCATTTTTATCATCATCATTTGAAAGACTATTCATAAACTTTAAGTCCTTTGCACTTCCATGCATTAACTTCTCAGCTATTTTGAATATTTCAAGCCGGGTGAGTCAAGGCACTTTTGAAACCACTGCATGTATCTCTTCACCAAAAAGTTGTGGTTGCTCAGTTGCTCTTGATTTCTCTAAAAACAAGAAGACACATTAAACAAATATTATGAAGAGCACAAAACTATACAAGAAGGTTTACCACTCTATCCACCAATTACATTTCCTAGAAGTGCAACAATAAAATACAGTCACATACCCTGCACAATATAGCGTTTAAAAATCTAATATCTATGTAATCCAGTGTATCTATTAATGGTGCATGGACCTAATATATGCAGAAAGAACTAGTGCAAGTAGTTGAAAGTTGAAACTAGATATACCTTAGCTAGAGTGAACCATTTGTAATGAAAAGGAAGCTCAAGTAATTAATATTAGATACTCTATGGAGGTAAAGGCATCGTCCAAAAGGTCAGTTGGAGCAAAAATCAACTCTTAATTACATCTCTAAAGAAAAGCAAAACAGAATTTATTTCTTTTTGTTTGATTTTTTTTTAAGTATTATATCCTAAAACACATATGCTGTTAACAACAACCAATGCCAATAGGTATCTTCTAAGCACTACAACTCCTTTAGAAAAATCACAGAATTCTAAAATACCATTGCAATACCAAACCAAAAAGGTTCAAAACATGGCTAAAAGCAAACTAGTTTTAGAAATGTTGGTGGAATTGTTAGAAAAGACTAATACCAAATAAATAGGATGAATAACTATTGAAATATAAATATGGGGAAGATGTTTATTATAGTTGCATGAGCTTATATCAGCTTCTATTCCTAAGATAAACTATATTAACCCTAAACAGTTTCAAATCAAGCTCAAGACAGTTTGAACATGATGCACAATCATATGGCACATACAATACAGGTTTGACCACAACTTTACTGCATAATGTAACTCAATCATGATTATATTGCTTCAATGGCTCATTCCTGTATTCTACAGTTTAGAAACCAAAGGCATAGTTGAGAAAAAATAAGGATAATTATAACAATAGCATCAGAAAAAATGTTTCGAAATTGGTTAAAATTTATCATGGAAGCACATAATTAGAACATACCACACCCTTCAGTACAACATCAGTTTCAAAGTCACTGCTCTTATAAACAACTCCAAGGCTGTCAATCAAATTGATCCTCTTTGTGACTCGTGAGGATAATATACCGCCACTTTAGTCTCACCAGGAATAGGAGCAACTTTGCAAACCTTTGAAGAAGAACACAAGTATGTCAGTAAACCAAACCATTAGCACAATCTTGTCACATAAAAGCAATAGATCACAAATGTCATTAAAATCCAAGTCCTTTATTTTCCTCGTATTAGTAAACTAGATGCTCTCTTTCTTGACTAGATAAATTGGACTTTCTCTTGTTTTATGGATAAGAAAGATTGAACTTGTCTTTCCTCAAGAAGGAACACAAGGATATAAATCCTAACAATGGGACTCTTTACCAATGTCCTTTGCCGACAAGCTTCTTGGTTTGACAATAATGGTAAAATGTGTATGCAATGTGTAATTTGAAGCATCCAAAGAAATCTTCTTGCAATGTAAGATAAAGATTTAATCAAAGAAGACACTATCAGAATTGCATAGATTTTACATGACAAAAAAACTTGTGCTGACCGACAACAAAAAAGAAAATTCATAGCTTTAAACCACCATCACAAAATTCACAAAGCTTATTATGAACTTTGTATTGGAAATTATGAACTTTCTTTACATTATTTCAAATGAATATTCTCTTACTTGTTACTTCACAACTCATAGACTATTCATAGAAGCATTTCATCAAACACACAATTTGCATTACAAACCCACAAACGAAAATACAAATAGAAAATAAAGACAAACCCAAAACAAATCATTGATAATACCATGAAACAAGATGCACAAACAAAACCTACAAACAAATCAAATGAAACCCAAACAAACCCGCAAAAAAATAAAATAAACCCATTGGAAAAACCCACAGCCTTTGTGGATTTAGATTTAGTAGAAAGAGAGAATTAGAGAGGTTAAAGAGGAAGATAAGAGTTGAGAGAAACAAACCAGAAGTTGCCAAGAGAAAGATGGAAGAACTTGTGAGTTGCAGCTAGGAAGAGAGACACAAAGAAGCAAGCCGAAAGAGAAATAGAGCACAACATGCGTGAGAGATTTCAAATTCCACCGTGTGTAAGGGTATTTGAAATCTATGAATTTGGGCTGTAGGGGCGGGTTTTGGTTCTTGAGCCAAAAAGATGAATGGATTAAGGCTCAAAGAGCCCAATACAATGAGTTTGGAGAGAGTGGGCTTAAAAACTAGGCTTTAATGAATCCAAGAACACGTGCATTGAATCAAAGATAGCAAGAAAGTAAAGAAGAACAAGTTCTAAGCAAAGAAAACCTTCCTCGACAAAATCTAAGGAGAATGATCTTGGAATATATTTCTTTTAGACTTGGATATTATTACAATTCTTGTTACTACAGCGTTTCCTCTACAGATTTTCCTATCCCTTATTCCCTGGAGGGTCTATCGGATTATATAGCTCCCTTTAGATGATCTTGGCTCTCAATTTGTTGATCATCCAGGCTACTACTTGAGTGCCTGTCCCATCAGACACTCTCCCTAGTCTCCTATGAGTTGCGGTAACCAAGATAGCACTGTTCAGAGGTCTTTTCCACATAAATGCGGTTAGGGGGTTTGGTGAGATGCATTGAATATATGGTGGCAACCACCATCCCTTTAGTCATGTCAGTGTTAACCCCTTCCTCAAAACTCTTTCTCTACAGTATGACCCCCTCTGGTGACGTGTTATTGACGTGGCATTACTGTCCAAGGGTGTTACCTCCTCGGCATGATAATGGCCCTTCTTAGCCATGGGTATGACACGTGGCGCAATTTCCCCATTTGAATTCCTGTACCCCACAATAGCCCTTCAAAACTTCGGTTTTTTTCCTCCTATCCGAGGAGAAAAATGGGGTTTTGACTTTAGATAATTAATTCCACACGCTTCTTTGACTTCCGCACGTGAGAATGTCACTTCGAGTGTCCCGTAATTGTTCCTGACGCTTCGGAGCCCGTAATGTCTCATTAAATGCTCCAGGCGGTGCTTTGTTCCCTACATCCTATGGTGAGATGTAAATCCTACGGCTGGTATTTCTCCTCAAATTTTGGGTAGGATAACTCCCACCCAATTCCGTCTCCTATATAAGGCGCTTGGAGGGTTCATTTCTTCCACTTTACGAATCTGCAAACTCTCAAGACTTCCCAAACTCTTAAGCTTCCAAGACTTCCTAAATCATCCAACTCTCGAGAAGCTCCTAAAGTGTCCTTTGTCCTTATTTTCGTAAGTTTTTTTTTTTTAGGCTATTTTCTCCTCAACCTCCCCGACCTTCTACTTTCTACTTCTTCTTCACAAATATTTCCTTTGCCTCTCTTTAGTTTGCTCTGATGGGTAGATTTGCCACCTAGTAGATTCTCCCGAGGCTATGAAGGGGTTTAGGGCCATGTACCACATCCCCCAGGGTGTTTCCTTACGGTACTGCCCTCCAAATGGGTGGCTTACCCATAGAAGGGAAGGGAAGGTCGTCATTCCTATGATTGCCTTCCTAGAAGGGGGGATGAGGTTACCCATGGGGAAGGTGACTAGGGATTACTTAATAGCCCATAGGATCTGCACTCACCAGTGTATGTTCAACCTCTTTAG
This sequence comes from Quercus aquifolioides, assembly GCA_019022515.1. Taxonomy (NCBI): domain Eukaryota; kingdom Viridiplantae; phylum Streptophyta; class Magnoliopsida; order Fagales; family Fagaceae; genus Quercus; species Quercus aquifolioides. The sequence goes on along the minus strand of CM032325.1, from coordinate 3,142,753 downwards.
AGTCTTGGGTAGTGTAGACGCTCTCAATGAACAAATGGGGTTAAACCTCACCTAGCACGGCGTCGATTGGATGTACGAGTGCCATTCGCTCGCTGACTTGGGGTATTACCTCAAGTCTAGGTCCTTGGTTGTTAGGCTCGTCTCATGTCTTCCCAAGTCCAACAAAGGCATGAAAGACGGCTACCTAATCGCCTCTGGTGAATGGCACAATGGTCTTCACTACCCAACCCAGGAGGGAAAGCCAGGTGGGGTGCCCTAGGTTTAGGTCCTTTGACACGGGACTTAGTTTTGTGGTTCTTTTTTTTTTTTTTTTTTTTTTTTTACTAAGGGTTCATCTTTCTAACCATGATTTTGCTTCTCGATTATTTTTGCAAATAAAAGGCACGTAACTCCCAACATTAACTTTGTCAACGTTGCGGACCTTAACAAGGTGCTGAAAGCCGAAGTGTTTGTGAGTGAAGACAGACAACTGAGAGTTGTCCACCTTATCCTTGATTTCGAGCCCTTATCCGACAATTTTCAAGAGGTGGGCCACACGATCCTCGGCTAGCTCAGATAGACATCTCAGTGCCCGGTTTTCTAGCTCGAGAAGACATTGTGCGTGTTGATTGGCCTTCCCAACGTGCTTCCCCTGAAACAGCAGTTCCGAGAGAGGAAACTGCTTCCTCGTGCCTATCACTCGAGGAAGAAATAGACAAATTCTAACTCGAGGAAGAGAGGGAGGAGCAGGAAGATCCTGTCATTCATATCTCGGACGCAGAGGACGAGTTTGACAGACTTTCAGGTGTTCGCACCTCAGGCCTCGTAGTTGCACGTATAAACAACAGCTTCAAGGAAGAAGAAGAGGACACGGCTCTAAATAGGAAGAGGGGATTGCGTGACCTCTTTACGTATAGAGTTAAGGGGCTGGCATCCAAAGATACCTCGTGGTCCCAGCCTCGTCTTGCCCTTCCCCCCTCCTTCTCTTACAATTAACCTGTTTGCTGTTGTGGGTCTGAAGAAGAAAAAGAAGGAGAAGGAGGTGGCCAAGGAGGGGGAGCTGGTCCCTCAAAGGGACTCCAAGTAGCAAAAGACGGTCAAGGGCGAAGTGAGGGCCTCCTCGATCGAAAGTAAAGAGGACCACAATGCGGCCGAGGTGCGCCCTCAATTCCTAATGTGGGATCCTCGGCTGGAGCTGGAGGAGGTAGCCATACCATAGAGCTCCTCCATCAGAGAGTTCCAGAAAGGACATGCCTACCACCTAGTCGAGGCCCTAGAGCAGCCCCTGCTGCTGCCTAAAGACATGGCTGCACTGCAGACCATGAGGCAGCCAGATCTTTTTTTGTCCCTGAAGAGGGACTTGGCCTTGGTAAGCTTCTGGTCATGCCTTTTTAATTTCATGCTAAGTTGTCCTTCCCTTTTTTCTTTTTTCTTTTTTGACATAGCATTCCTTTGTTAAACCTATACAAATGGTGAGGAAAAATTACTAAGACCTTAGAGACAAACAAAATACTTTTTAGGAAAAGAGGGTGTCTAGAGTCTCTCATTTTAAGGGTATCTTACTAATGTACCCTCAGAATCCTTTAATCAAGACCGAGGGTGAGCCCCTGCTTTTATGAGATGATGAATACTCTGGGGTCCCATCCTTGTTGGGTTCACCAAATGTTAATTTTCCCAAGGCATGTGATCCGAAGGGTCAGACATATCCCAAGTTCTGTTCAACACTTAAACAAATAACCAAGAATATTAATTTACCCAAGGCATGTGGTCCGAGGAGCCAGGCATAACCAAGGTTCTGTTTAATATTTACATAAGTAATGGAGAGTGTTAATTTACCCAAGGCATGTGGTCTGAGAGACCAGACATAACCAAGGTTCTATTTAATACTTAAACAAACAACCTAGAATATTAATTTACCCAAGACATGTGATCCGAGGAGCCAGGCATAACTAAGGTTCTGTTTTATATTCACATAAGTAGTGGAGAGTGTTAACAAAAAACCCAGAATATTAATTTACCCAAGGCATGTGGTTTGAGGAGCTAGGCACAACCAAAATTCTGTTTAATATTCACATAAGTAGTGGAGAGTGTTAATTTACCTAAGGCATATAGTTTAAAAGATCAAACATAACCAAGGTTTTGTTCAACACTTAAACAAATAACCTAGAATATTAATTTACCCAAGGCATATGGTCCGAGGAGCCAGGCATAACAAAGTTTCTGTTTAATATTCACATAAATAATAGAGAGTGTTAATTTACCCAAGGCATGTAGTCCGAGGGACCAAACATAACCAAGGTTCTGTTTAACACTTAAACAAACAACCCAAAATATTAATTTACCCAAGGCATGTAGTCCGAGGAGCCAGGTATAATCAAGGTTCTGTTTAATATTCACATAAGTAATGGAGAGTGCTAATTTATCCAAGGCATGTGGTCTGAGAGACCAGACGTAATCAAGGTTCTGTTTAACACTTAAACAAATAACCCAGAATATTAATTTACCCAAGGCATGTGGTCCGAGGAGTCAAGCATAACCAAGGTTCTGTTTAATATTCACATAAGAGATAACACATAATGCTAGAAAGAAAAACATGGCAGAGCTGCCTTTCATTAATAATAATACCTTCGCAGGTTATTTACATTCTAGGGGCGTGGTACAACTTTTTCGTCCAGGTCCTCTAGTAAGTATGCCCCTATCCCAGCTACCGAGGTAATATGGTATGGCCCTTCCCAATTGGGTCCTAACTTTCCCCATGCTGGGTTTTTTGCAGTGCCTACAACCTTCCTCAATACCAAGTCTCCTGGGGCTAATGGCCTTAACTTCACGCTTAAGTCATACCCCTATTTGAGCTTTTGCTGATAATATGCCAGTTGAATCATGGCATTTTCCCTCCGTTTCTCAATCAAGTACAAACTCTTCTCCAACAGGCGGTCATTGTTGTTTGGGGCGATCGAGCTTGTCCTCAGCAATGGGAATCTAGACTTTAGAGAAATCACGGCCTCAGCCCCATAGGTTATTGAAAAGGGTGTCTCCCTTGTTGACCTACGAGGGGTAGTCTGATATGTCCAAAGAACATGTGGCAGCTCTTCCACCCATCTACCTTTTGCATCATCTAACCTCTTCTTGAGTCCACTCACTATGTCCTTATTGACAGCCTCGGCTTGTCCATTCCCCTATGGATAAGCTGGGGTGGAGTACTTACTCTTAATGCCCAAATCACAATAGTATCTCCTGAAAGTTTTGCTATCAAACTGGAGACCATTTTCCAAGATGAAGATGTGAGGGATCCCAAACTGAGTGGCAATATTTTTCCACACAAATTTCTTGGCATCCACATCTCTAATATTTGACAGGGGCTCAGGTTCAACCCACTTGGTGAAGTAATCAGTGTCAACCAATAGCCACCTCCTATTTCCTGCTGCTTTAAGGAAGGGCCCCACAATGTCCAAGCCCCATTGGGCAAAAGGCTAAGGGCTAGACAAAGGATTGAGGACACCCCCTAGCTGATGAATATTTGGGGCATACCTTTGACATTGGTCACACTTCTTCACATATTCATGTGCTTCCTTTTGCATACTTGGCCACCAATACCCTTGGGTAAGGGTCTTGTGATACAGTGACCTGCCCTCGTATGACTTCCACAAATCTCTTCGTGTAGCTCCTCTAAGAGTGGTTCCACTGCCTCCGAATGAACGCATAGCAAATACGGCCTAAAAAAATAACGCTTATATAACTTTTGATCCTCGGACAACTAGAACCGAGGAGCTCTTCTCCACACTTTATCAACCTCCCCCATCTCTTTAGGCAAAATGTCATCCCTAAGAAACAGCACAATAGGATCCATCCAACTAGGCCCCACCCTGATCTGGTGAATAAGGGCGCTTTGCTTTCTCGTCTAGATAGGCTTGCACAGATCTTCAACCAAGATAACCCGAGGTAAGCTCTACGTCGAGGAGGTTGTAAGAGTGGCAAGAGAGTCAACGTGTGTGTTTCTGCTCCTTGGGATTTGTTGTAGGGAGAAAGATTCGAACCCTGATTGCAGGTGCTTAACTCGACTTAGATAGTCATGCATTCTTATGTCCCTGGCTTCCAGCTCTCCCTTTACTTGGCCTACAACTAACCTCGAATCCGAAAATGTCTCCACCGTTCTTCCCCTCATTTTTGAACCATAGCCATTCCTACCAGCAAAGCCTCGTACTCAGCCTCGTTGTTCGTGTCTGAGAAGCCCAGTCTCATAGATTTCTCAATGATGATCCTTTCAGGGGATTCCACAACTAGCCCCACCCCTGATCCCCTTTGATTTGCTGCACCATCAACGTGCACCTTCCAAGATAGATGTTCTTGGAAGGAGATCACCCCTACTGATTTTCCATCCATGTTCGGTCCTCCACCGTTTTCTTCTAAGGAAGGCTCAGCAAACTCGGCCACCAAATCTGCAAGGACCTGACCCTTTAATGAAGTGCGAGGCATGTACTTGACTTGAAATCTCCTAGGATCGTTTCCCATTTTGCAATCCTCCATGTGTAATTAGCTTTCTGAAGCAGTGATCGAAAAGGGAGTTGTGTTAGAACCACAACAATGTGGGCCTAGAAATAATAAGGGAGCTTCCGTATAGCATGTACTATTTTTTTTTTATAAGTAATAAGACTTTTATTCAACAAGAAGAACGCAAACAGCCATTACAGGTGTTCATGATGGTGAACACAAAAAACAGCAAACAAAAACAACTAAAAACAAAATAAGAGAAGCAACTTAAGAGGCATTACTAAGGGTAGAAAAGAACTCCAAAGCAGAAGAACAATTTGAATAACCCTGCACTTAGCCCATTCAAAAAGAGTATTTCGGCTGAGCGCTTGTAACTGATCAAGCGTTCTCTCCAGACTCTCAAAAGAGCGCCGGTTTCTTTCCAACCAAACAACCCACATCAAACAACCAAGAACCATATTCCATACGTCTGAAGCATATTTTCCCAACCAATTACTCCAACAAGACACCAAACTCAGCACAGAACCTGGCATGACCCATTGAATCCCAAAAACTTGTAACATTTGCACCCACAAAGCATAAGCTACCGGGCAGTGAATGAGAAGGTGGTCCACAGATTTCATAGAACAACAGCACATACAACACCTATTCGCCAAAGGGAGGCCCCGGAGCATCAGATTATCCAAGGTAAGGATCCAGCCATGTGTTGCGGTCCATAAGAAGAAAGCCACCCTCTTAGGCACCTTGACTTTCCAAATCCACTTCCATGGGAAGTAAGAAGGAGCTATACCCCTGATCTTATGATAGAAGGACCAAGCATCAAACTTACCATTCCTATTAATACACCAATGGGGTCTATCCCACCCAATACCTCGTGGGATCCGAGACTGAATGAGTTCTAGGAAAGAGAAGGCAGCCTCAAATTCCCTCTCATAAAAATTCCTATAAAATCTCACATTCCAACATCTACTACTCCCATCCTCCTGATGATCCAACAAGTCAAAAATATAGACTTCTTTGTCACTAGAACACGCAAATAACTGAGGATAGAGCATTTTAAGAGAGAAATCCCCAACCCACCTATCATGCCAAAAACAAATACGGGAACCATCACTCACCACAAAAGCTAAGTGTTTGGAGAACCTCTCCCAACCGACATTAATACCACGCCAAAGGCCACACCCGTGTGCCCTTCTACAATCTTTAGTATTCCACCCCCCTTGATCCTCGCCATATTTGGTGGCAATAACCCTCTGCCAAAGACTATTTCCTTCTTGGCCAAACCTACATAACCATTTCCCTAATAGAGCTTGGTTAAAGTGACCTAACTTCCTAAACCCCAAACCACCCATCTCTAGAGGTGAACACACCTTCTCCCAAGCCACCAAAGAATGTTTAAAACACTCCTCCGAAAATCCCCACAAGAATTTCCTCTGAATACGCTCCAATCTGTCAGCCACAGCTACAGGGATGGTAAACAAGGAAAGATAATATGTGGGAAGACTAGAGAGGGTACTCTTCAATAGAGTAATCCTACTACCCTTAGACAAATATAGACGTTTCCAACCAGCCAGCTTCTTCTCCATCTTCTCCAAAATGGGGTTCCAAATGGATACAGTCTTGTACGAGGTGCCCAAAGGCATGCCCAAATATTTCATGGGCAGGCTACCCACCCTACAACTGAGAATATTAGCCAAAGCATCAATATTACCAACCTCCCCCACCAAGACAATCTCACTCTTCCCCACATTTACCTTTAATCTAGTAAAGGCTTGGAAGCAAGACAAAGCAAGTCTAATAGCCAACAATTGATCTCTAGAAGCATCACAGAATATAATAGTATCGTCTGCAAATAGCAGATGAGATATGTGAACCCCGATAGAGTTCACTGGTCCCACATGAAAACCATGAAGCATACCACTATCCTCGGTTTTCTTAAGGATCCGAGATAAAACTTCCATAACCAAGAGGAAAAGAAGAGGGGAGAGCGAATCTCCTTGTCTCAACCCACGAGAGCTTCCAAAAAAGCCTGTCGGGGAACCATTCACAAGAACTGAGAAGCGAACAGTAGAAATGCAAGCCTTAATCCACTCCCTCCACTTCAACCCAAAGCCCATCCTATTCAACAAATACAGTAGGGCATCCCAATTAACATGATCGTAAGCTTTTTCTATATCCAACTTACAAACTACACCCAAGGAATGACTCTTCAATCTACTGTCCAGGAACTCATTTGCAATTAACACTGAGTCCAAAATTTGTCTTCCACCAACAAAGGAATTTTGGGTCTCTAAGATCAAACTGTCTAAAACCACCCTCAGCCTATTCGCCAACACCTTAGACAGCAACTTGTAAACACTGCCCACCAAACTAATAGGCCGAAAATCCTTAATATTGACAGCATCAGATTTCTTAGGAATAAGAGTGAGGAAAGAAGCATTAAGAGACCTTTCAAAAACTGAATACCTATGAAAATGCTTGAAAACAGCCATCACATCATCCTCCACCACCCTCCAACATTTATGAAAAAATGCCATGGTGAACCCGTCTGGGCCAGGGGCTTTATCCCCCTCCATCTCTGCCAACGCCTGGGAGACTTCTTCTTTCAAGAATGCCCTCTCAAGGGATAACCTATCATCCTCCCCAATACTAGCAAAATCCAACCCATCCACAGTTGGACGCCACGTGTCCGTTTCTGTATAAAGTTCCTGATAAAATTGGACCACCTGAGCCCGCACAGCAGGTTCATCCTCATATAATACCCCCCATCCACCTCAACACTACTGATATGATTAGCTCTTCTATGAGAATTTGCTAATCTATGAAAGAAGCGTGTTGTTATCACCTTCTTTCACATACAGAGCTCGGGACTTTTGTCTCCAAAAAGTCTCTTCCATGGAAGCTAAAACTTCAATCTCACCTTTAACCTGAGTACGGCAAGGTTGATCATCATGCGAAAGGCCTAGAATATCTTCCTTGGCATCCAAACCCAATAATTCAGACAGCAAACTCTTCTTCTTAAAAGCCAAATCACCAAAAACCTCCTTATTCCACTTTTTTAGATCTTCTTTAAGAGCCTTTAATTTCTTAGCCAAAACAAAGCTAGGTGATCCCGTAAAGCAATACCTGATCCACCACTGTTGAACCTTCTCAACAAAACCCTCCACCTTTAACCACATGTTCTCAAACTTAAAAGCACCGCGGCCCCCTCCCCACAACACCAGATTCCACCAAAATCGGACAATGATCAGAAATAACCCGAGGAAGCACCCTCTGAGACACGTTTCCAAAATGATCCTCCCAATTCGCAGAGACCAACGTCCTGTCAATACGGGACATAGACTTCGGTTCGGAATCCCTAAACCAAGTGAAAGAAGCCCCCTCTAATGGTAAATCCACTAGGAAATTATTTTCTATAAAATTTGAAAAAGCAAATATGGTTTGGCTGAAAGAGTCACAGCCAAGCCTCTCGCAAGGATATCTAATAACATTGAAATCACCAAATAAAAACCAGGACTTGTTCCAACGAGTACGCACCCTTGATAACTCCTCCCACAAAACAGCCCTATGAGGGTCTGCGTTTGGACCATAAATGCCAATACAAACCCATTCAAATCCATCCACAACACCCCTAAAAAGAACACTAACTAAAAACTAACCAACCAACACATCAATTTTTTCGACCACCCGCTTATCCCAAACCAGCAGAACCCTCCCAGATGATTGAACCGCATCCAAAACAGCCCAATCATTGAAAGGACTACCCGATAAGCTTTGCAAGACAGCAAAGTTTACCGAAGAAAGCTTAGTTTCCTAGAGACAAACAATATCACACCTCCATTCCTTAAGAAGATTCTTGCAAACCTTTCTCTTTTAGGGATTATTCAACCCCCTAACATTCCAAGAAAGAAGTCTTAAAGTCATTTATAACTGCCAACAGCCCCCAAACTGTTCAACGAAACTCTATAACGAGAAGAACCATCGTAATTTACAGTGGAAACTAGACCCCGAAGTTCTCTAAGACCTTTCTGACCAGGTTTAAAAGTTCTTTGACCACTCCCCTCATTAACAACCTCAAGACATTCTTGTTCCAAGAGACGAAATAAATCCACACACTGAGCTTCATGCCTTACAATAGGAAAACCCACCATTTTGCAAAAACTACTCATCATATTGGACACCCATTTAGACTGAGCACCCTCATCCTCCCCCCTATTCAACACCAAATCCTTCGCAGCCTTAGGATCCCACCGAGACAACGGTACACACTCCAAAGGGCCACTCTCATGCACCCCACTACCAGAAAGACCAGAAAGCGCTCCACTTTGCTCCCGTGGGAGAAGCAGGAGCTCCGACCCCCCATTAAGCGACCCGTCAACAAACTCCTTACCTGTGTGTGGGGCACTACCGTCGTACACCTCGGTCTGAGACTCCGATTGAACATCACCCACTTCCTCCACAGACCAAGGATCCCCCTCTCTACCCGAGTTAGCCAAGATAGAAAAATGATTATAGTCAGCCCACCAATTACCCAGTGGCAGAAACGATCCTGAGCCCACAAAATCATGATCCCCATGAAGTCGCGACTCCACCACTGGATTCAAGTACTCAGCTCCATCCAAATGGCTCGGCGACCTTGGCTCAACAATCGGATTGCTCCTTTTTACTCCCTTGTCGCCTGAAACCACCGTGGAGTCATCTCTTCTACCAAAACAGAGACCCTCCTCGCTACCCAGACATGACAAAGTAGAAAAAGAGTTTTGGGCATCAAACCCAAGATCCATAGGCCTCGCCGTCGCCCCAACCGTCAAAACACCAGCTATCGGAGAATGGGTTACGTCCCTCAACCTCCGATTTGTCACCCCCACATCGGAAAACCCAATATCGTACCCCTCCATTGCACTCGCCGGCGCCACCATCTTCACCGGCGACCCGAAACCCTCCGTCGAACTCGCCGGCGTCGCTACTGGCACCGGCGACCCGGAAACTAACTCCGATATTCCTCTCGAGCTCTCCCCTTTGGCCCACGAAGACTGACTATCAAATGAAGCTTTTAATGTACCAGGTTTGACCAAAGTACCCTTAAGTGCTAAAGTTGTATCCACGGGATGGGCTTTGACAAGCCCACCAGATTGATTAAAAAGTTCTGGCCCTCCACTTGACACCTTGGGCCAACTAACATCCTTTGCACCCAGAACAGTCATAGTGCGTTTCCCGCCCTCAGACTTACACACTCTCAAAGCCAAAAATGCAAGAGTCAACTTAAAAGTACAAGCCCGTGTGGGTCTGCCATTTATGACTGAAACATTGCCATTTAAAACAGAACCATTTCCTATAGGGACTCCAGGAATCCCGTTCTGCCCCAAAATTGCCAAATTTTTCAAAATTCCTGATCTTTTGCTGATTACCAGAAGCAGACAAGATTCTCACTCCGGTCACCACCAACAGAAAGACCACCTCCACCACCACCATTTTTGGAGGATACATCAGCCATAGAACCCGGTTTAGCACCAGTGAAAAAATTCCTCAACTCTCTCTGAAACAGAGACCAACCTGCACGATTGGAGCTTGCTAGTATCATAACACAACCTCGACGAGCCCCACCATAGTATTTAGCTATAACCACAAAAAAAACAGCCTTATTCGACCTCCCACAAAATTCCAACAACTTATTATTTTCCCGAAAATGTTTGCAAATGGAAATATTCCCCAAAACCCAATCACGGATATCAGCAAAACAAGAAAGGATCCACTCCAATCCTTTACATCCTACCCAAATAGTGTGCTTTACATGTCGGCTGCTTTCATGTATAGCATATGAATCATGTCGCCCACCATTGAAAGAAAAAGAGAAAAGTTTTGTATCAATGCGGAAAGGAGACTTACTACCCCCATGAACCGATAAAGATGGAGCGGTATAAAGGTTTGACACTGGTTTGACAACAGTTTTAGGAAGAGAGATAACGGGTGGCAGTGGAGGTATAGGCACAGAAGGTTTGTTTGGCAATGTGGATGGTTGAAAAGGGTGTGACGGTGGGCAAACATTAGAAGGGATGGAGGGATGACAAAAGTTGTATGTTAGCAATCCAAAAGGTGGGAGTTAAGGTGGAAATAGAAAAGGATAGGGAGGAAAGGAAGGAATATGAGGGACAGCCGATGGTAGGAAGGGGAAAAGAGAGGGAGTTAGGGGAGGTTGGTGGTGAGGAAGAGGGTGGGGGAAAGGTGGGGGAGGGAGAGAACTCATAATATCAGGCCGCTTACTATTGCCAACCTCTGCCTCATGTAGTGATTTGCTTACATAATAAACCAGTTTTTGTACCCCATCATCAACCCGTATTAGTACCAGACTTACAGTGTGTGAGGCTATAGCAATGTAGGCGAATAGAACCTCCTCCTCCTAGAGTTTGGACATAATAGGTGGCCGAGAAAGATATTCCTTCAACTACCGAAAGGCCAAGGAACATTCCTTTATCCATTCAAATCCCTTCCACTTATGCAACAACTAGAAAAAGGGCCTGCACCTGTCTGCTGATCGAGAAATAAATCGATTCAAGGCGGCAGTCATTCCTATCAACTTTTGGACCTCTTTGGGATTCCGAGGAGGCTGCGGGTTGTTAGTCGCCCTAATTAGATTAGGGTCAACTTCAATTCCGCAATGGGTAACCATATAACACAAGAACTTGCCAGAGCCTAGGCCAAAAGAACACTTAGCAGCATTTAGGCGCAATTTGTGCTTTATCAGTATTTCAAAGATATTCCTGAGGTTATCTATATGCTCGGACTCTGCTTTGCTCTTTACCACCATGTCGTCTATGTACACCTCAATATTCTTGTCCAACTCAGGCTCAAACATTCTGGTTATCATCCTTTGGTAGGTAGACCCTGTGTTTTTCAATCCAAAAGGCATTACTTTGTAATGCTAATTCCCCGTAGGCGTAAGAAAAGCAATATTTTCCTAATCATCCAGAGCTGAAGGTATCTAGTGGTAGCCTTAGAAGGCGTCCAAAAAGCTCATCCGAGGATGGTCTGTCATTGCGTCCACCAATTGATCTATCTGAGGTAGGGGAAAAGGGACCTTTGGGCAAGCTTTATTCAAATCCGTAAAGTCTGCACATACTCGCCACTTCCTAATTTTCTTTTTCACCACCATTGTGTTGGCCAGCCACTAGGGGTAAAATACCTCCTTTATGGCCCTAGCCTTCTTAAGCTTAAGCACTTCTGCCTTGACGGCGTTAGAATGTTCCCTAGATAAGCGCCGAGGTGGTTGCTTCTTAGGGATGGTAGATGGATTGACGTTTAAACGATGGCAAATGAAATCCAGATCCACCCTAGGGGCCTCGTAGGCATTCCACACAAATACGTCAATATTTTTTATAAGAAAATCTTCCAGGTCTTGCCTCTCCCGAGGAGGCAGCTAGGCTCTAACCTGAAAGAACTTCTCCTCATCATCACCAATGAAAACTCTCTCTAACTATTCGCATTTCGCCCTTTCCACCTCTACCTCCGGGGACAACGCCAGCGCTTGTGATTGCTATAAGTCCTGCCCAGCGGGGGCCGAGGACTCACCCCCAGTTTGATGTCTGATCACGGCCACCATGCACTGTCTGGCCATAGAATGGTTCCCCACCAGCTCTTCAACCCGATCCCTAGACGGATACTTTACTTTCAAGTGCAAGGTGGAAGGTACAGCTGCTCTAATCTATCAACACTCTACTTTACTTTCAGTCCCTTAAATAGGTCAGGGTACACGATCTCTGCACCGCTACCCTGATCTACCAACACTCTTTTCACATTACACCCACCTATGCTGAGGGTGACCACTAGGGCATCATCATGCGGCTGCAAGGTTCCAACCTTATCCTCATCCGAGAAGCTCAAAATCTGATGGCCCTTCACTCTACTCTTCTTCGGATCGAGGGGTGAGCCTTCGACAAATAGTCGATCCACAGACATCACCTTGGATGGCTAAGAGCCAGCCCTTCCTAGAGTAACGAGAATGACGCTGATTGTACCTAGAGGTGGTCTTGTAGAAGCATCCCTCTGAGACCCCAACCCCGCCAAACCACCTTATCCATTGGGTTGATACAGGAATTGCTTTAACTTTCCAATTTTGACTAACTACTCCAAATGACTCCACAACGTCCTGCAATCTTCAGTGGTGTGCCTCCATTCCTGGTGGTATTGGCAGTGAAGACTTTGGTTGCGCTTCGAGGGGTCTCCTCCCATCTTGTTTGGCCATTGAAAGTATGGCTCATTCTTAATTTTCTCCAAGATTTGGTGCACCGGCTCTCAGAATACAGTACTGACTACCTAAGTAGCAACAGAACCAGAATGCCCTATGAAATCTCTACGAGGTCGGTTGTTATTGTATCTCTCCAACCTAACATCCCTTCTATCCTGTAGGACCACCTTAGCTTTCCTCTTTCCTTGTTGTTGGTCCTTCTTGACCCACTTATACTTATCAATACGGTCCATAAGCTGACGCACACTTCTAACCGGTTTCCTAGTCAAAGACTTTCTCAGATCTTGTTCGGCGGGCAAGTTGACCTTAAAAGTCCTGATAGCCACGTCATCAAAGTTTCCATCTATCTCGTTGAACATCTCTTAGTACCTGTCGGAGTACATTTTCAGGGTCTCTCTCTCACGCATGGTCATAGACAGCAGGGAAACCAAGGGTCAAGGAACCCTACTACAAGTCACGAAGTGAGCCCCAAACGCTCGGGTAAGTTCCTTAAAGGAGTTGATGGAGCCTTCGCTCAGGCCATCAAACCATCTCATTGCCACAGGCCCTAAACTGGACGAGAAAACCTTGCACATCAAGGTCTCGTTTTTGGAGTAAACAACCATTCTCCGATTGAAATGGCTCACGTGCTCCACGGAGTCCGTTCGACCATTATACATGGTGAATATTGGCTGGGTGAACCGCCGAGGAAGTCTTCCTCTGTCAATCCTGCGTGTAAAAGGTGATTTGGAAATCTAGTTCAGAGCCCTACTTATAGCATCATTGCCAAGGCCTTTGTGAGACGGGCTCTTCCCTCTCCGCCTATCATGGTGCTTCTCGTCACACGAAAAGGACTCGCTGGGAGGAGTCCTTGACCTGGGCCAATAGCTATTATCACTATCATCACTTGAAGAATGGTCAGAACTTGAAGGCGTTCCTCTGCGCTACCTAGGGCGTAGTCTCCTTTGTAAACGGTCTATTTCCCACTACAGGCTCCTAGCGTTCTCTTCGTGAGAGACATGGCTCACACCTCGAGACTGGCTCCTACTAGTTTGTGTAGTGTGTATATTGATTTCACGATCTCTCCTACACTCAAGGTTGAGAAAATGGTCACGACATAAGGAACCCACGGATTCTTCCTAGTTAGGCCTTGAACCTACCATGGCTGAACGTTGATCCCACCAAAGCTCAAGCTATTCCCCACAGACGGCGCCAATTGTAAAGGCGGGTTTTGGTGCTTAAGCCCAAATGATGAATAGATTAAGGCCCAAAGAGCCCAATACAATGAATTTGTAGAGAGTGAGCTTAAAAACTAGGCTTCAATGGATCCAAGAACACGTACGGTGTGTCAAAGACAGTAAGAAAGTAAAGAAGAACAAGCTTTATGTAAAGAGAACCTCCCTCAGCAAAATCCGAGGAGAATGATCTTGGAATATATTTCTTTTAGACTTGGATATTATTACAGTTCTTGTTACTACATTGTTTTCTCTACAAATTTCCCGATTCCCTCATTCCCTAGAAGGTCTCTCGCATTATATAGCTCCCTTTAGATGATCTTGGCCCTCCATTTGTTCATCGTCTAGGCCACTACTTGAGTGCCTGTCCCATTAAACGCCCTCCCCAGTCTCTTGTGAGTTGCGGCAACCAAGACAGCACTATTCAAGGGTCTTCTCCACATAAATGCGGCCAGGGGGTTTAGTGAGATGCATTGAATGTGATGGCAGCCACCATTCCTTTAGTCATGTCAGTGCTAACCCCTTCCCCGAATCTCTTTCTCTACAGTATGACCCCCTTTGGTGATGTGCTATTGACGTGGCGTTACTATCCGAGGGCGCGACCTCCTCGGCATGATAATGGCCCTTCTTGGCCAAGGATATGACATGTGGCGTAATTTCCTCATTTGAATTCTTGTACCCCACATGGGCCTATCAAATTCTGGTTGGATTTGAGACCAAATCCAAATCTATTTCTTTTAAATTACCAAAACAAAGGATTTGGATTTGGGCCCTCTCAAATCCAAATCCAAGAGATCCAAACAGACCAAAAGTTTTGGTTTCTTTCAAATTTCAATAAAATTACACTAAAGAAGTTCAGAGTCTGCCCTTAACAAAGCTAAGGGCAGACTCGCAACATTGAAAAAAATTTCAGAGCTGCCATCATATCACTAAAATCATCTTCTGATTCTTAGAAAACTAAAAAATCTTTCTTGATGTATTCTGTACAAAAGCAGTTTATGAAGTTTCATCAGATCACATGTAATCTTTTCCTCATTCTTTCTAAATAAAACTAAAGGGAGGGGAAAAAAAAAAAAAAAAGAAGAAGAAGAGATGGGAGAAAAAAACTTGGGAGGGGAATGTCTACAAAATCTGGGGAAAAAATCTGTCATGCCGATTGCTTTTGGAATTTAGACTCTGCAAAATTGCTGATATAAATTAAATCCATCTTGCCATTTAGACCATTTCTTCTCAAAACTTTGTATATCTTTAATTCATTTGGCCAGAAGTTCTTGGCAGAAGTATCAAATCTCAAATCAGAGGGGCAGAGATTATCAAACAGTTCTGGTCCAACGGTTTCCACCAAGCCATTAGGAACATGCTTCTTCTCAGGCACTTTAAAAATCAGGTTATCAAATTTCTCATCCTTAAAGACATTGTCCTGTACGTGATCCATGGTAGAGCACTTAAATGCAACTGGATGGTATAAACAAAAAGGTTTTGGTTTTTGAGAACTGCCCCACATATCTTCTCTTTCATCAGCAAGGGAGACAGCTTGGTCGCCATGAAGCTCACAACTAGAATCTGACAAGGCCATTTCACTGGCCACCTGCTTGATTTCATCACATTGCAAGCTAATTTCCCTCTCTAATGAAAATACACCTACTTCCTCTTCCAATTCTGAGTGGCCATTACGATACTCATGAAGTGTACGTAAAATAGGAAGAGGAAGTACTGGACCCACTAGAGCATCATCTTGTTGCACTTTGTGTGACCAATTATTGCTACGACATGAAGGCCTTCTTAGGAAGAAAGGAGGCAATTAAGGTAGATCAGGGACAACTAGAAATTCCAAAGATACTTTTTTCTGGTCCAAAAGTACCTCAAGGAACTCTGAGTAGTTGGAATAGGCCAGTTGTAAGAGTTCCATTGGCAGGCCTGCCCACAACCTTCTTAAAGCAACCTCATGTTGCTAGCAAGCTGATGTCATTAAAAACAACAGAAACTGCAGGAGACGATCTCAATCGACCGAACCCACAAGCCTTCAACTTCTCACACAAGTTTTCATGAGATTCTGAGCTAAAAGATTCCTTTTCTCGAGGACCCTTGCAAGGGTTTTTCAATTTTGAAACCAGGACTTCAGTTAGACTACCATTCAAATATGCAGAGAGTTTATCAAGTTTCACGTACTTAAATCATCTAGGAAATTTGTAGTCCTCATCATCCATAATATACAAGGAATTATTTTTAAAATGGAACCCTTCTATGTGAAGTTCTTTCAACTTCCACGAGGCACAAAAGCTTTGTGATTCAGGCTTCCCTAATGACATAAGTCTTATCAATGTAAAACCACAAATTCATTCGACTCAGAAAACATTGTGATAGATCTTTGTTTAAAATGACAAAACCCAAAGCCAATTCTTTCTTATGCTGCCAATCAATCCATTCAGGAAGATCATCCTTCAAAATCTCCTCTCTCACAAGACAACTTCCACATTGACACTCACGACCCGACAATAAGAGATCTGAAGGGAGCTCCCATGCATAATGGGTTTTCAAAACTTTCGAAACTTCAAAAATAATGGATCCTTTCGAGGTTGGTAAAGTAGGTCCATAACAAAATAGATTAAACTCACAATTCTGAAAAGATCCCAATATAATACAAAAACCCGATTCAAAAGCCCACTTATATGTATCATCCCTCGAGTTTGAATTCCAACAATCTAAATACATTAATATGGCACAGATTATCAAGACCGTGTGCCCATTGCAACAACGGCATCATTGGTTTCCGCACATCACAAAGAACAAACAAACTAATCCAAGGCCAATGCAAAACAGAAACCATCAAATCCCCCCGCCATTGTAAACGTAAGGAACCATTCATTTTGAACCGAAGTATACATCCTCAACATCTCAACCTTAACTAAACAACTCACAACACACCCATCAAACCTCAAATCGACCAAGAAAACAGCATCAGACCGAGCAAAAATCAAAATCCTAGGATGCCAACTGAATTCACAGCTCAACCATTTACAATTCCCCGAATCAGAATCGGCATCCCATGATACAGGCACTTAGTCCCTCTAAAACGCGCATTGGAATTGGAAGTCCTACTTGTTCTAAAACAAGACTCCAAATCAAACAAGAACAAGGCACCACTTTCTAACAAAACTACACTCTCCTCGGGTATATGTGGACTCCAACAAGCATACACAACAGAACTAGTCTTAAAAACCTTAGAACCTAAACAAGAAACTCTGGGAAATTTACCAAAATTATGAATTTCCTGAACAACAAACCAATGCACAGAGCACAATGTAGAAGCCAGCAAATACCCAACAACAGTGGTATGATTATTAACTGGAAAGGGAAAGGGGTTAACCTCAATCCTGAGAATGCGGTACTCGAACCCAGTACTTTCGTGTAAAACATCATCGTCTTTGGCGCCCTAGATGTTGAAACGGGAAGCTTTGATAGAAAGAAGCTTGAAGCCGAGTCGGTCGGAGTTGGGACCGGTGGGGAAGAAGAGAAGGAAGGAGTTGGAAAGAGGGAGGCGAAGGAAGGTGAGGAGGTTGTGGGTTTGGAGGAAAGGTGGCAGTGGGTTTGGCAGAGATGGAGAGGAGAAGAGAACAGAAAGGGTTTTGGGTTTAGGGTTGAAGAAGAGTGGACCCAATATGGGTTTTGATGATGAGTCTGAGTCTGTGAGGAGAAGTGGAGGTTTGAAAATTGATGATATTGGGAAGAGGGATTTCCAGTCCGATGATACTTCCATTTTTCACTCACTTTTTACCCAAAACTATACCTGGCTGAAGAAGCTGGAGCTGATGGAGGAGTGATCTGTATGCTCTCTTGAGTACATTCTTGTGTATAAATTTGAGAGATATATGGATTGGTGTGTCAAAACCTATGTTCTTATATTCATGTTTCATGATTCTTTTTTGCATGCTATAAGCAATGTGTATATTAACATGCTTAATTAATTAGAAAATGGGGATGAGATTCTCATCGAAGGGAGTGACATTTGTATTTGGAATTATGAATTTTCATTTTGATCATAAGCTCCTAACTTAAACCAAAATTATAAATGATATATTAAGAGTAAGTTTAGAAAAATGACAAACAAATGATTATAGGCCATTGGTTCTCAAGTTTGTGAATAATGAGTGTTATTTTTCAAATCCATCTTATGCCAAAGGAGAAAGATGGGTGTCAACTAAAATCCAAAAGGCACAAAACTTAAAAAATAACAACATTTACTTTTTTTAAAGCTAATTTATGCTTCAAATTTAAGAACGCTAGAACCAAAACAATCATTGCATTTGTTAACAACTAATTCATGCTTAAAATTGAAGGAAAATAGTGCCTCAATATGAATGATTTCACCAACCATTTCCAAACAGTCTAGTTGAATAATGCCTTCAATTTTTTTAAATGATATCTCATATTGATCAACTTTGCTCTACATCATACAAGCAAAGGACCAATGAACTTTGATCTCCTCTCATGAATTTTAATCATTTTCTAAATTAGATTCAGCTTTGAATTTTTTTCGCATCAACTATTTGCTACTCACTAGAATAATTAGTGACCATGCTGAAATAAAACCCTACTATTATACTCTTTTTACATCAAAAGATGAAAGAAAAGATTGTAATTAAAAAAAGAAAAAATAATAAATACCACTTATTTAAACATTTTTTCCCCCTATTTCTCCCCCTCTTTTGTCTTTTCCACCACACCAATCAAGGGAAGTCTCTCATTTTCCATCCTCTCCCTTTTACATTTAACCAGACAGACCATGTAATGGAATTTTTGAAGCCAGCCATTTTGTTTTTTTTTTTTTTTTTTTTTTTTTAAATACCTGGAATAAAAAAACGCTTATCAATCTAAGCAGCAATTTGTAATTAGTGTTATTGAGTCCTAACTATTTTGGACACAAAGATTGCTATAATCCCATAAAAAATAAAAAGAAAAAGATTGCTATCATCTAGTGCGTCCAAAATGGAGCATCATTAGCATTGGAATGCAGATTTTTCATTAAGAATGTGA
Source organism: Quercus aquifolioides (assembly GCA_019022515.1). Lineage (NCBI taxonomy): Eukaryota > Viridiplantae > Streptophyta > Magnoliopsida > Fagales > Fagaceae > Quercus > Quercus aquifolioides. Next base: position 3,123,796 of record CM032325.1, on the reverse strand, counting down.
CAAGAACTCACCAACACATGCAAGCATCTATTAGCTTTGTAATACAACTTGAGTAAATTTGAGACATTAACACAACAAAGTAGGAGGAAAAAGAGGGAAAAAAAATAAAAAAAACACCAGCATATACAATTGTAATGTTACACCAAAAAAAAAAGTGACTAACAAGTCAAGACACAGTATTTGCATCAGGGACATCATCCAGGATGAATGGGCCAATTTTACCTGCCCTAAATAAAGTAAGATGCTTTTTTGAGGCCTTATGAGGTATCTTAAATGCCTTCTATAGTGCTTCAAACTGCTGCTCTATAAGACCCTCCAAGTCACTCTCATCTTCTACATTACCAGTGAATTCTAACAGAGTTAAATACAAAGCACATTGGACTTCTGTGACAAGATCCTGAAAGGCAAAACGTGAAAAAGAGCTAGAGTGTGTGTGTGTCTATAGATATATATATGGAAAATCTTGGCAGCTTTTGATACAATGTAGTGACAAATGTTTGTTCTCCTATCTCTTACCACTAATCCCATTTATTCTTTTTCAAATCTTCTCATTAAAATCAAACTATCAACCTCAAGCAACACAATCTTACTCAATGATATTGCAAAACATGTGAATTTACTCTTCCTCAATTTATGTATTGTCTATAGGGTTCCTTGCAAGTTTTCTCTTATTTACTTCTAAATCAAATACCAATATACCACCCTTTTGCTTACCTTGACGTCATCTCAACCACCCCAGAACAAGCTTTTGTTGTTTGCTCATTTATTCCTACCATAAATTATTGTCATTCACTCTTTCAACAATTCTTCATTTTTTTTAAGTATTAACAAAAGAACATTGCAGTCACTAAAAATAAAAAAGCTTCTCATCCGTCTTAAAAAGCCATCAACTGAAGCTAAATAAATAAATAAAGATCATTCTCTGAATTGCTGATCATTTGTTTCAAATTAAGCATGCCATATTTAAAATGATAGTTCATTTACTCTGTCTAGCATTTACCAACATTTCTAGATTTACATTATCTTGCCTGGTCATGAAAAACCCCTTCATACACTAAGCACAACAGAATAACTTCATGATGTTCTACACGAATGTCCATAACCAGCAAGTAAAACATGTTATCAAAACTAAAAGCTCTTTGTTCATGACAAGAAAACTAACCGTCCCAAAACAACTTTCTTATGCTGATCATTTGCCATCCATTCAGGAGAATGAAGATGATATTAATAACCACGTAATAATCCTACAACAAGACTAATCATGAAGTTCATGATGTTCTACACAAATGTCCATAACCAGCAAGTAAAACATGTTATCAAAACTAAAAGCTCTTCGTTCATGACAAGAAAACTAACCGTCCCAAAACAACTTTCTTATGTTGATCATTTGCCATCCATTCAGGAGAATGAAGATGATATTAATAACCATGTAATAATCCTACAATCGAAGTTCAATTGGATCTATGTTGTCCCAATGAAAAAAAGTTTTAAAATACTTTGGCCATCCTACATAAATTGAGTAAATGAGAACCATCCTATATTACCTCAACGTAAAGCATATCAGAGTCATTTGGTGGCTTCCTCCTTTTTGGCCAAAGATCTTTAAGGTTATACTCATGTTTTTCCTTAGAATCATACTAAATCCATTCCAGTCTCCTGTGGTTCAAGTGCTTCCAATGAAGGGGGGTCCACTGAGTATTTAAAACTGCCAGCAAGTATTGTGCAATAAGCTCCTCACCTACCACTGAAGAATTTAAGAAATTGGTAAGCTTTATTTGATAGAACAGGCAATACAATGTGGCAATAGTAATTTCATGTTGACTTGAACCAATACCAGCCCCACCCCCCCCCTTCCTTTCCCCCACCCTCCCTCGCGCACACAAAACCCAAAAAAAAAAACCACATATGAGCAATAGTAAAAGAAAAAAATAATGATAAAATTCAAGAAGCCAAGGTTGAAAATTTTACAAGCTGCAGTTTGGGCAACCTGTGTTGGTTGGAGGCGAACAAGAGGATTAAACCAACACAACTTCAAGCATAAAACTTTAGGCCTCACCCAACATTACTTGAGCTGATCCAGTTAGTTTGTTGCAACCAAATCAACTCCGGTTAAGTAGGGCTATGGCTTCTCTTATTAGTGGTTGGAGAGAGGTGGCACTTATTTTTGTCTGTTTACAACAGTCAAGCACGGTTTAGCATACCTTAAACTAAGAAAACCTCCATGCATCGCTGTGTGCACATTCACACGTATACTGTATAAATTATAAAGAGATCTCATAAGAAACTTAGGAGAAATTATTTGCAAGAGGATGATACCTGCAAGAGCTAGCTTCAGTCTTGTCTCTATATCAGGGATACTTGGAACCAATACACCAGGAGTGTCTAGGACATATATGCTAGGCTGATGCACAATCTGCAGTTAAAAATGCAATGTCAGCAACTAAACATACAAAAATGTTCAAACAGAAGTATTGAGCAAAAGGTATACAATAGAAGGAGAAAGGTAGCAGTAGATAGAAGAAAACATAAAGATTTAAGCCAAATGCTTGATGATTTGGCCTGATGTTCATAACATGTCTTTAAATAAGGCGTATGCAACTGATGATTTAGTTATTACAAACTTTTGATAATTAAACCAGAGACCTAAGCCTAATAGTTTATTCCACTATAAATATAAACCTACTGAAACATACCAGCTTAAAAAGAAAATCAAAAGTAAAACAATAAATGAATAAAATAGTAAGCAAGCTAGCAAATTGGAGGATGGGTTTTTTTTGTGTGTGTGTGTGTGTGGTGGGGGGGGGGGGTTGGGGGTGTTGTTCAAATGGGGCAAAAATATGATCCAAGTCATAGACTCATAGTATAACCCCTGCACTTTATCTGTGGTCAAATGATATAACATGAGTCAGAAATAACTTCCTTGCAAACAGTCTGTTGCTCATAAAAGCAAGAGCATCATCTAAATATTAAGCGATAACGTTCAATCAAACAATTCACAACCAAACCTACATCTTCCTACCAACATTATCAATATCAGGGTCCAATCCCAAATATCTAGTCTTAATTATTGAATGTTAACAAGTATGAAAAACGCATGAAGCTAAAATTTCAGTCTCTTATTACTTTCTAAGGTATATAAACCATAAAACACAAAATCAGTTGACCTTGTATCCAGCAATATCTTGAGTAACTCCAGGCAATGGGCCGACTGTAGCTCACTTCATCTTCTCCTGCACTATGAAAGAAAACCGAAGCTGTTATTGTTAAAATAATTTAATAACCTTTACCAGTTCCATTTCAAGAGTCAAGACAATGACATCCAACCATAATCTAGCAAAAACATAGTAACAACTTACCAGGAAATCGAGACGATGCAATTTGATGGATCGAATTAATTAAAGCCGACTTGCCAACATTAGGAACACCAACCACCAAAACAAGTAGAGTAGGTTCCCTTGAAATCACTTCCCTCAGCTTGAACTCCACAAGCTCAAGAAGCTTTCAGTACATGAACAATGATAAGACAAAAGAGAGGACAAGTTACTATTACACAATACAAGAAGAATGGATAATTAACATAGATATATATTTTCATTTATAGGCATTTTTAAAAAAAATTTTAAAATAATAATAACTATCAATTTTTTAAAATTAAAAATAAATAAAAAAATCTAAAATCCAATTTTAATATTTTTGCTAAAATTCAATTTAGTCTCTTGACATTTACTTCAATTGTCAAATTAGTCCTTAACATTTAAAATTTCTCAATTTAGTACCTCAGTTTGTCAAAATGAGTCAATCCTGTCCTTCTGTCCCAATAATTTAGCAAATTAAGCTGTTTAAACTTTTTTTTAATATATATATATAAAAAAAAAAAAGTTAATACTCATCAAACAATAAGATATATTAAATGACATAGAAATATTTTGAATAAATTACATCATTTGCTAACAGAGATATTGATAAAATGACCATATTTTTACAAATTGAGGGACTAAATTTGCCTATCGAATTTTAATCCAAAACACCACAAAACAAAGAGGGCGTATCCCAGCATGTCGGACACGTTTGGAGGGTGTCCGTGCTTGTTACCTTGTTAACAGAGGTCTTGCTATGGGCATTAATAGCGATGCAATCCTGGTTGCAGGAGCAGGAATCCATTTGGGGATGATGATGTTAGGGTTGGCCAAGTCATTCTTGTTTGAGAGCTACGACAAGTCGTTTAGATGAGGAGAGTTGAGGTTGGACGCGGTGGCTGGCGGAGGAGAAAGGAATGCGAGCGTCGCGGACTTAGACGACAGCAAGGTTAAAAGAAAGCCATCTCCCCTTCAATTCTCTGCTGTCACTTTGGGGGAATGAATATTGATCGATCACATTAATTTGTTCTGTTCATCTCACAATTCTCTACATTGTTTTAAAAACTAGGAAAAATAAGTGGAAACGGGGGGATTTTTTAGAAAAATAACTACAAAACTCAAACAATATTATTAGTTAGGCAACGTTTCAAACATATTGCATTTTTAGCAATTCGATTATAGAGTAGTCGATTTTACTGTTCATAACTTCTTTATAAAGAAGTCGACTTCAGTGGAGTCGACTTCTATACAAAGAAATCGACTTCACTGAAGTCGATTTCCCTGTGTAGAAATTCAAAGAAACCTCACAACCAGAGAAGCGTGTTCTTCGCCGTACCCGTGTTCTTCGCCTGGGTTCTGGTGAAGAAATCGGCGCTTGGGTTCATGCTTCGTCGCTGGTGAAGAAATCGGCGCCTGGGTTTGTGCTTCGTCGGGGTCTGGTGAAGAAATCGGCGTGTTCGTGCTTCACCGTCGGTGTTGCTGGGTTCGTCGGGGTCTGGTGAAGAAATCGGCGCCTGGGTTCGTCGGTGTTCGCTTGTTCGTCGGTCTTGCTCGTCGGCGCCTGGCTTCGCCTGGGTTCGTGCTTCGCCTGGGTTCTTCGCCTGGAATGCTTCGCCTGGAAGCTAGTTGTGTGGACTTGGAGATGGTGGGTTTTTGGGGAAGTCGACTTCTTTGTACAGAAGTCGACTCCACTGAAGTCGACTTCTTTGTCTAGAAGTCGACTCCTCTGAAGTCGACTTTTTAAAAAAAAATAATATGAACAGTAAAATCGACTCCTCTATAGTCGAATTGCTAAAAATGCAATATGTTTGAAACGTTGCCTAACTAATAATATTGTTTGGGTTTAGTAGTTATTTTCTAAAAAAACCCGAAACGGGGTCTGGCTGTCCATGGATTGAATTGGGTCGGGTTTGAATTAAAATAATAATAATAACCTAAAATTTTGATTAATTTTGATTTTATCATTTTAAAGTTTCAATTTTTTATTATTTTTATTTTTATTTTTATATAGATCTCCAAATGTTGCGTTTCATTATGATTTGCTACTCCCTTACAAAGTTACAAAGTTACAAAGTTAAGTAGGAGATTGGCAACCCAAGGACATTTTCCATATTTGTATTTATTTTGATTTTGTGCCCTATATGTTTGAAACTATTTTGATTAATCAAGAGATTAACGGTAGGGTTGTTTATGAAACAATTTATTTATGAACAGCTTGAACTTGGCTCAGGAAAATGCTTATTTATATTTGTTTGTTTAGCAAACAAGTCAAACTCAAGCCTAAGTTTAGACTCAATTATTAAATGAATCAATCTTAAACATAATAATTTGTTCGTAAACATGAGAGCTTGATTTATCTATGTATAATTATATATATATATATATATATATATAATTGTCTTAAAATATATTTATATATACTTGAAATTGAATTGTATAAGTTTTTAAATATATTCATATGATATTAAATGATCAATTTGTAGTAAAAATTTGGGAAGGTGTTATTTTATATGGATTTTGGAGAACATGACATACTTTCTATTTACATTTTGGTATTGAAGAATTGGGTCTTGCTTGTCTTCTAAGAACCCCTATCTCTAGTAATTTTAGGTCCATTGTATTCTAAAGCTTTTCCTTGTATAAGAGGGAATTAGCAAAGAAAAAAAGAGGGGGTGGGGAGATCAAATTTGACATTTTTTTTTTGGATAGAGATCAATTTTGACACTTTAGGATTTAAGTGTACCCATCAATAATTGTGCTACTGGGTGCAAGGATTATAAAAAGAGGGACATTGTGGCTTAACACCAGTTCGATTATAGTATATCACCCTTGAATTTCTCTATTGTTGACATGATTGATTTTGGTCCTTTCTAACTTAATATGGCATGTAGCAGACAGTAGTGCATTGTAACGCGCAGGAAGGTAGTCTTGCTTATAACAACATTTCTTACACAATCTTTATTGTGATGCTCACCAATGAACGTTCATATTTTTACCTAAATTGCCATGCAATAATTTCTATCTTTTAAATTCTCTACTGGGAGCCACTTCAAAGAATGTTAAGTCTCATTTATGCCATTGTTTAAACCTACATTACAAGTGTCTTGTGGGACTTGCAATGACCCTCTGCCTTGACACTAATTATAATGCCACTGTCAATTTCTTAGTAGCGGCTAAAAGGTTTCAGTTTGTTTTTTTTTTCTTCTGTTGGCTGCCTTTTTGCTGGTGAATTACGTACTAATGAACAACTTGTACGTGAGTTTTCAACTCCCTGAACTGAATGTTTGCTTAACAGGTTGTTTATCTTGAATGTTTCAGAGTGTTCAACAATCCAAATATCACCGTGCACTTCAATACAGAGACCATGGATATTGTTAGCAAATTGTCTGGAATTTTACTTCAAAATCTGTGTTTGAGGCAAAGGGGTTATTTTATGGTATTGGTCATTCACCGAATTGCCAGTTGTTGGAAGGCCAAGTTGAGCTTGACGAGGTGGTATATGAGGGGTCCACCCCCACGTGAGGGGGAGGATACATGCAACGGAAATAGCATGTATTTTCTCAAGCTTACATCATTATTATTGTCTAATATTGCTGGTGATTGCCGGGATGTGGAGTCCTTTCCAGATGAGGATTTACTGCCTACAAGTCTTACACAACTTAGCATTGTTAGATTTCAAAATTTGAGATCATTGGACAAGAAAGGGCTTCAACACCTTACCTCTCTTCAACGATTGAGGATCATAGACTGCCCTGAGCTGAAGCACATGCCAGAGGAGGGGCTGCCTGCCTCCATTTCTCACCTACGGATCAAAGAATGCCCTACATTGACGATATGAATGCAATGGAAGGAGTGGCGCAAGATTGCTCACATCCCCTGCATAGAAATTGATGGTGAACTCATTCCCTATACCAAAAGTCTAGAGGCTATGCAACCCCCTTTGATATCAGGTATTTGTTCTACTTGAATAGATCTTGATTTTACTTGCATTTCTTTTAAATTTAATTTTTGGTGACAAATAAGTTTTATTCTAAATTAATAAAAAGAATTTTTTATTAATTTGGAAAATGATTTTTCTTTGTAAATATTAAAAATAATATTAAAACTAAGATGAGAAAAATAATAAAGGATTTCTTGGATGCTCATAATTCTGTCTGATTGAGTTTTTTACAGTCACCACAATGTTCTCATTAAGCTTCCCATCAATTTACGAATTAATACTTCCAAAGGAGGCATGGAAAAGTTTACAAGTCAAGTTTTGTAGTCAGCCACCTATATCAGTTCTACTCAACCGGTTAAGTTCCCATATGAATTAATGTTTTTTTTTTTTTTTTAATTATGAAAATGTTATTACACTATAGGAAAAGATTGCCTGGACACTTGTATATTTGACTAATGTACATCTTCTCAGTGTCTACAAGGAGAGAATCAAAAGTTCCAATATCAGTTCTTTTAGGTTCTTTTCTCAAACGGAACTGCTATGAAATCCAGAATCAAATTCTTGTACTACCACCGACCGCTGAGTCCAAATCTTCTGTCTCATCAAGTATGCTCCACTTCATGCTCCACCAATAAAATTTAGACAACTAGTCTCTCTCATTAAATGAGATAACTCTGACTTTAACACTCACGTTACTGAAACGTTAACGTTAAAATCCCTTTCTTTTTTTTCTTCCGCAGCTTTTTTGGACTCCTCTGTTTCCGGCTTTTGATTTCTTTCTTTTCTCTTCTCCATGTGGTTTGAGTCAAAGAGAACTTTTGGCTGAGTTTTGTCTCTTGCCGCAGCCTTTGTTTTTGATTTGGACTCTTCTCCTCTATTGTCTCATTATATTACTTTCTCCCAATGTGTTTCCAGCTTTTGCTTTTATTTTTGTACGGCACAGAGGCTCTTTTTGTTTCAACTTTTAAGAGACTTTGCTGAAACAAGCAACCTTCAAGGCTTTTACATATTGTTCAGTCACACAGTCACACAGTAAGTTCTCTCTTTTGGTTTCGTGTAAAAAAAAAAAAAATTTTATTATTTTAGGATTTATAACATTCTTATATACACTTGTGTGAGTTTGTGTCTGAAGTGTGTGTATATATGTATATGTTGTTTATTAAAAAAAATAACTACGTTGTTTTTGTTTTGTAGTAAGGTCATGAGTGATAGCAATTATCATACTAATACTGATAGTCAGTCAGTTCGAAATTGAATTTTGAAGATGAGGACTCACCACTTGTGATAGTTGAACAACCAGAACCAATATCAATAGATAGCAACGATAAAATTCATGCTAACGTAGAAGAAGAAGTGACTCCGAAATTAGGAATTGAGTTTGAGACTGAGCAAGATGCATATGATTTCTATAATAGTTATGCGCGTGTAGTTGGATTTAGTATTAGGCGAAGTAAGGGCCACAAGGGTGATAAAGATGGTTCACGTAAATGGTTAGATAGAGTTTTTTGTTGCTCTTGCGAGGGTATACGAGGGAATGACAAAAGAGATGATAATGTGAAATGCCATCGTCCAGAAACAAGATGCGGTTGCTTGGCAAAGATGAAAATTAGTTGTAGATATAGTGAAAAATATCGTGTGGTGAAATTTGTGTCAAAGCACACACATGTCTTAGCTTCTCCTCGTAAGCGTATATTCCTTAGATCTCAAAGGCCCATTAATCCAGCCCAAGCTGTTGAGGTTGAATTAGCAGATAGTTCTGGAATTGCACCAAGAGCAAGTGTAGGACTAATGGCCAGAATGGTAGGTGGACTTGACAATCTTGGCTTCATTCCTGAGGATTATAATAATTATTTGCGTACAAGACGAACAGAAGAGATGAAAAGCGGGGATACAGGAGGCCTACTTGAATATCTTCAAAGAATGCAATCTGAAGACCTTAATTTTTCTTATGCAATTCAGGTTGACCTTGATGATCTAATAACAAATGTTTTTTGGGCAGATGGTAGAATGAAGTTGGATTATGAATATTTTGGGGATGTAGTGTGCTTTGATACAACTTACAAAAAAAAAGAAAAAAAAAAGGTAGGCCGTTTGCATTGTTTGTTGGTGTAAATCATCATAAACAAACTATCATCTTTGGTGCTGCATTGTTATATGATGAAACATTCGAGACTTTCATGTGGTTGTTTGATTCTTTTCAAAAAGCAATGTTTGGTAAAAAACCACAGACTATCCTCACAGACCAAGATGCTGCAATGGCAAAGGCATTAGCTTCACAATGGCTAGAAACACATCATCGTTTATGTGTTTGGCATATGTACCAGAATGCAGCTAAGAACCTTAAAGAAGTGTTTGGAAGGTACAGTACTTTTGCAGCAGATTTTAGTAGTTGTGTATATGACCATGACTATGAAGATGATTTTTTAGATGCATGGGATAATATGCTTGATAAATATGATCTAAAGAATAATAGTTGGTTGCAAAGACAATTTGAGTTAAGGGAGAAATGGGCTTTGGTTTATAGGAGGAAAACATTTTGTGCTGATATGTCTATTACTCAGAGAAGCGAGAGTATGAACAGTCAAATTAAAAGGTACATAACTTATAATTATGACTTGTTGCGTTTCTTTCGTCACTTTCAAAGGTTGGTTGATGATAGACGTTTTGAAGAGTTGAGAGCAGATTTTAAAGCAACTCAAAGTAAACCATCATTAGAATACCCAATAGAAATATTGAAGCATGCAGCAAGTGTTTATACTCCTGCAGTATTTAAGTTGTTTAATCGTGAATTATGGCTCACTTGGGATTGTGAATTGCATAAGGAGGCTGAGGTTGGATATGTGGTAAAATATAAAGTTATTTCTCCCCGTAAATCTCGCCAACACATTGTTCAATTTGATTCATTGGCTTCTACAGTGATGTGTAGTTGTAATAAATTTGAATTTGTTGGAATTTTATGTGCCCATGCCTTAAAAGTGTTATCTCTTCAAAATTGTTAGAGGGTGCCAAATCAGTATATTTTAAAAAGGTGGACAAAAGATGCAAAGGTTGGTTCTACAATGAAAAATTACATGCATGTAGGACCACATGACCAAAATGCAGATGTGGGAAGTCGTTATAAAGTGTTGCTTAAATTGTATTCTAATTTGGCAGCAAGAGCTGCACTGACTGATGAGACTTTTCGTATTTCTTTGGATGCTCATGAAAATACTTTGAACAAAGTAGAGGCAAATTTGAAAAATTTATCAATTGAAGAATCTACTGTTGGGAGCACTCATTTCAAATCAAAGGCTCAAGAAGCTAATGATAATGTGCAACCTACTAATTGTGAAGGAAATAAAATTAAGGGAATTAAGCTTAAAGGGAGACAAGCATGTGTAGGGACATCTCGTAGAAGAAAGGGTGCATTAGAGAAAGCTACAAGAAAGAGAAAACGTCAAACTAAAGCATCCTCTCATATTCAACAGCTCATACCGGTATGAAATTTGTTTTGTGTTTTGTTACTTTGTGCTTACGATTTGTTAGTCAATAGTATGTACTAATTCTTTAAATTATTTATATGATTTTCATTGTGAAATGTATCAGGAAGATAGCATGGCAAATTTAAATACACCTGGCTTTATTGATATGCTGAACTTGACACAGGTAATTAAATGAATAGTTTATTATTGATTTATTTTTCGCTTTTATTTTTATTTGTTTCATTGTTAAATGTATCAGGAAGATAGCATGGCAAATTTAAATACACCTGGCTTTACTGATATGCTGAACTTGACACAGGTAATTAAATGAAAGTTTATTATTGATTTATTTTTTGCTTTTATTTTCATTTGTTTCATTGTTAAATGTATCAGGAAGATAGCATGACAAATTTAAATACACCTGGCTTTACTGATATGCTGAACTTGACACAGGTAACTAATTGAAAGTTTATTATTGATTTATTTTTTGCTTTTATTTTTATTTGTTCCATTGTTAAATGTATCAAGAAGATAGCATGGCAAATTTAAATACACCTGGCTTTACTGATATGTTGAACTTGATACAGGTAATTAGATGAAAGTTGATTTAATTATTAATTTTTTGCTTTGATTTTATTGATTTTTAATTTGTTATACATTGATATGTAGGCACAATTACCCAAAGTGGGAAATCAAAGAAATTATGAAGATGTTGAATAACAAGATAGAATTGAAGATAGAAGTGTGATTGCTTGTAGGAATTTATCAGCCACGCTCCAAGTCCATAGAGATCATGCATTGAGATATTAACTTAATTTTGCAAATTTTTTATCTTTTACTATGGTTTTCCAAATGTGTCTTTTAGTTAGATCTTGTTAGCAAAAAGGCTTCTTGAACTTCTGTATTTGGGGGAGGAGCATCCTTTTTTGTTTGTTTGTAGGCCTAAAACTTCTACTTGCTTTAAAAATTATCTTCCTTGAATTTTTGTATTTGTGGCACTTGCCTAATTTTGTTCATGGAGTCCTATTTTAATTGTAGTGACAAAGTTCTTGACTCTAGAGTCAATTGAAAGTCATAATCCATATAGAGAAAATACTGTGGATTTTAAATTTTATATATGAGATCCTATTAGCCTAGCATGACAGTACAATTGTAACTAGCCTCACTTGACAAGGTTACTCCTGCCTATGGATTAGCCTCTTCTTGATAGCTCCAAGCAATGGCCAAAGCACAGTGGCTAGCCAAGCAACACAACTGACAGCACGGTTAGCCTTGAGAAGCAAAGTTTGGGACTTCACTCTTTCACTCTTCACCCCTTCAAATGGCCGAATGGCCTCTCCTTTTATTTCTTCATCTTTTCCTTCTTTTCTCCCTTTCACACTCTTCACATCAAGTCACAATAAATGCAAGCCAACTTATCTTGACTTTGCTTCAACCAATCTCTCCCTTGGCCGAATGACCCTTGCCTTTTGCTTCTTTCTTTTCTTTCTTCCTTCCAACGTGTCCCACAAGTTTAACATCACATATTCATTTATGTGGCTTGACTTTTGTACATTACTTCATAAATGTTGCTGAGCTTTTGTACATAATTAGAGAGGAAAAGATGAACTCATTCTTCTCTTTCGGACAAGCTTCTCCAGCAAGTTCAATTTTTCAATTTGCTTTGCTGACTTCTTGCCAATTCTTCAACAAGCTCATTTAATGAGCTAAGACAAAGTGTGTGCTGGACCATGGTGCAGTGCACCCAACATTCACCATCATCAAGGGATATGTACAACTTCAAGCAGATAACAATGTTTCTGTTTCTGTTGGTTCCCCTGTTTTTGTTTCGGTGGAAACTGTTTTTCCTGCATATAATGTTTTGTTCCTGCAGAATAGGTCCGGTTTCATCTCAAAAAAAAAAAAAAAAAAAAAATCTATTTGAGACATATCCGACCTTATCTCAATTGAAACACAAAACCAAAACATATCAGTCCAAGCATTTTCAGCAGATATCCATTAATCCAGTCAGTACTTATCAAATAGAGTTTGATAAAATAATGAAATCTGGAATTTAAATAAAATGTTATCCGTATATTCAAATCAAATTGTAATCTCTACAATAAGATATATATAAGAGAGCTTCTATGGAGGAGCTTCCTGTCCCAATCACTCATTTAAGAATTTCAACAAACATGTAAAATACAAAATCCAACAACCCCAATTATTACTGACTACAACCTTTACATCGTCCAAAAACGTCTTTACATCGTCCAAAAACGTTTTTCTTTCCACATGTTTCATAATGGAACAAAAATCAAACACCATTATCACCATAGACAAGTCACTTTGTAGAAACCAATAGAAGCAGATGAACACTTGAAGATGAAGTGAGGATGTGTCTGTAACCGGGGCTAAGTGAGGATGAAGATGAACACTTGAGACATCAACATAGAGAAGAGAAAAAAAAAAAAAAAAAAAAAAAAAAAACCTTGAAAGCCTTGAAGGTTGCTTGTTTCAGCAGGAGTCTCTCAAAAGTTGAAACAAAAGGAGCCTCTGTGCCATACAAAAACAAAAGCAAAAGCCGGAAACACTTTGGGAGAAAGTAATATAATGAGACAATACACAAAGAGTCCAAACCAAAAACAAAGGCTGCGGCAAGAGACAAAACTCAGCCAAAAGTTATTGTTGACTCAAACCACATGGAGAAGAGAAAAAAATGAAATCAAAAGCCAGAAACAGAGGAGTCCAAAAAAGCTGCAGAAGAAAAAAAAAGAAAAAAAAGAAAGGGATTTTAACGTTAACGTCTCAGTAACGTGAGTGTTAAAGTCAGAGTTATATCATTTAATAAGAGAGGCTAGCTATCTAAATTTTATTGGTGGAGCATGAAGTGGAGCATACTTGATGAGACTGAAGATTTGGACTCCCGACCGCTTGTTAATTTATCTCTTTTACACAATTACTTCACTTGAAAACATAAAATCTGAAAACGCAATTACGTATTTCGTAAAATCTGTGACAAGTGTTGCTGCTGTGATTTTAAAAATGCACCCCATGAGCTATGACTTGAAGATGCTCTCATGCACATTTTCAACAGTTTTTAAAAATACAATTTCTTCAAAACTCAAAGCCAAATGCCAATTTTTTTCCTTTGCATATAAAAAATCTCTCTTTTTCCACGAAATCACAAGGGCAAAGGAGCTCTTGATGACAAACAGATTCATTTAATCATATTTATAATATAGGAAGTAATTCTGACAGTCGCCCTAGGAAATATACAGGTGACTTAGTTGCTTGAAAACTTGGTGGAAGTTGGAAACTAATGCATAATTGATGCCTTTATTTATTTCAATTTTGAGAATGGAAGCCACCAATGAATCGGTGTGCAAGACAATCTTTTGATTGTGCTTCTTATTTTATCCTTTCATCCTTTATTGTTCTTAAGGGAAAATTTTGGTTTTCCATCTCCAATTGAAAGATGAAATTGCAAAATATGTTTCAAGAAGAGATTTAACATCTTGATTCAGTGCTTGCTTGCGTCTTTTCTTTTTTCGAATATCTACAATTCCTTTGTTTAATTAATCCTGTGATATAATGTCATGAGAAACAATATTAGAAACTGTGAATTTTGAGTTTCTTTTTACTGATATTTACAATTCCTACATGCTTCCTTTACTTCGTTTTAGATATAATAATCAAAGTCACTGTTGGATATCTATCTCTCATGTCTACATCTGATATTTGAATAATCCCATACAGAAGCATGGATTATCGGTGTTTTTTAACTGATACATCCTCTTATTGGATCTCCATTTTAGTTTCTCTGCTCAATTCCTTGTTGCAAAAGAGCATTCTTTTGCAGGGTACCTTTATTTTTGTAACAATTTCTGATTTCAAGTACTAAAATGTTTCCAAGTCAGTGTAAAATGATTTCCATCTTTAGGTGTTCCGTATCAAAAATTCCTTTGCTCACCAATGTATTCGATGACTTACAGGTTATTTTAAAAGTTTTTAATTATAATGTACTCGTAAAAGTTGACTATGGTAAACTAGTAGGCTATGCACTGACAGGTGACAGCTTGAAGCAACTTATTCTTTGTTACCTTCTTACCACAACTGAAATTTCCATGGCAAAAGACAAATCCTTGACCAAACAATGATGGTCAGTGTCCATAGTGCTTCCTTTGTTTTTATTTTAATGTTATTAGGAATTATTTAACTGGAAGAAAACCAAATAAAAAATAAGAAATTAAACATGTTTCAAGAAACCAAAAAAGAAATGTTTTCTAGTTTCTCCCTTAAGTTTTGAAAAGAGTGAGAAGATAAATGCATATACTATTTACTGTTGGATATCTATCTCTCATTCCTAATCAGATTTTTTATTCCCTTTTTAACTTTAATTTCATTGTGCTGTGTCATTCTGCATGTTTTTCCAGTTGACTTCTAACAATGATATAATGTCCTATGCTTCTTATGTTGTTGCAAGGCTTAAGAACATTTACTATTTACTTTTGTTCAAAACTGGACTTTCTAGAGCAATTGAAAGAATGGCCACAGCCCATATGTGATCCTCATTTTCAGCATTGTAATTTGATAGGAAGAAAAGCGTTTCCCTTCAGACAAATTGAGTACGGTTTATGATCATGATTTTTTTTTTTTTTTTAACTTAATTGATGTCCATGTGAAAATGTCAAGGTGGAATGCTATGTAACTATCTTACCATTCTCTTCATAGATGCAAAGGTGTACTCAATTCATTTTATACTTTGCACAACTTGGTGTTTGCTTGGTGGGAAAAATGAGGTAGGGAGATCTAGGAGAAAGTATCAAGCACCTAACTTCCCTAAAGACCCTGATAATTTTAGAATCTGAAGAGCTTAGTTTGATGGAGATGGAGGGAGAAGACAATCAAAGATCTCAAGTTGAGCCTCCAAAATTTGATTATTTGCAATTTACCAAAGTTGGGGGTTTTGCCCCAATGGCTCCAAGGATCTGCAAACACTTTACAGCTGCTACGAATTCAAGAATGTGAAAATTTGAGGGCTTTACCGGCATGGCTGCCACATCTGAAATCACTTCAAACGCTTTGGATTGTCATCTCTCCCGAAGGGGTTGCAAGCTCTCTCTCACCGCACTAAGACAATTGTACATTAATCATTGTCCTGATTTGAGTAGAAAATGTTGAGAAGAAGATTCACACAAGATTGCTCATGTACCACAGATTGAACTCGATGAGGATTGTTGAAGTTCATCATAATAAGAGGTAAGGGTAGATGATCAATCTTCTTGTTCTTCTTGTGCTAGTAAAGTGTACTTTTATTCTTAGGGTGAGTTAGGTTCAGTTTTTTGAAAAAGTGGAGTTTTCAAAAAGTGTAATATGAAAAAGTGTTTTTTCAAAAAGCTGAGTGTTTGGTAAAAGCTGTTAAAAAGTGCTTTTTGAAAAAACTGAGTGTTTGGCTAGTACTTATAAAAGTGGTGGTTTGAGTGGTAAATTACCAAAAAGGACAAAGTATATATAAAGAAGTTTATTTCATACTTAAATCAATATTGTGAAATTATTTTTTTTCTCACCAATATTAGCTAATAATAACCTACCACTTAAGATTTATTGTGAAAATATTGTGATAAAAATTGATACTAATTTTAATTTGAACGTACTATTAAAATTATTTTTTTCTCTTTCTAAAAAAATTATTTTTTTCTCACCAACATTAGCTAATAATAACCTATCACTTAAAATTTATTGTGAAAGTATTGTGAAAATATTGTGATAAAAATTGATACTGATTTTAATTTGAACGTACTATTAAAATTATTTTTTTCTCTTTCTAAAAAAATTATTTTTTTCTCACCAATATTAGCTAATAATAACCTACCACTTAAGATTTATTGTGACAGTATTGTGAAAATATTGTGATAAAAATTGATACTGATTTTAATTTGAACGTACTATTAAAATTATTTTTTTCTCTTTCTAAAAAAATTATTTTTTTCTCACCAATATTAACTAATAATAACCTACCACTTAAGATTTATTGTGAAAGTATTGTGAAAATATTGTGATACCATTTCCTCCTTTTATTTTTCCTTTTTTTCCCTCTTTTTTTATCCTCCACACACATACCGCATTTCTTTCTTTCTCTTTTTTCCTTTTTTTCTCCTTTTTTTTCTCCTCCACACACGTACTCTTACACTTTTCTTTTTTTACTTCTTTCCTCTTTTTTTCCCTACCCCTTCCTCCAAACTCCAGAACGTTCCAGCTCTCCTTCCTCTTTTTTTTTTTTTTTTTCCCTTTTCTCTTAGCACTTCCTTTCTCCCTTTACTAAAAATATACCCCTACTCTTTTCTTTTCTTTTCCTTCTTTCATCTTTTTTTCCTTTACTCTTTTCTGCTCTTTGTTTTTCCCAGAACATTCCACAGACTCACAGAGCTCTCCTTCAATCCTTCTTCCTCTTTTTTTTTTTTTTTTTTTTTACCCTTTTCTCTTAGCACATCGTCTGTAACCCCCATGCAAGGGATTTCCCCCTCCCCTAGCTGATTTGGGAATTTGTTATAGATTTTTTTGTGTTTGGATTTGGAAATTTGTTATTGAGAGGGCAGAGGGCAGAGATGAGAGGAATGAGGAATGGTGTGAAGCTTATCTTTTGATTTATCAAAGGGTAATTTGATAATTGCCCAAAGAATCCAACGGATAGTTGATGAACGCGCATGGACTTTTTCTTGAATGCAGCTCAGAGCTGCTTTTAAGGCTTCCGCGTTCTCTTCACAAACCAAAATGCAACTTTTTTCAAAAAGTTGCATTTTATAACATACCAAACGGACTTTTTGGGTGAGCTTTTTTCAAAATGCGCTTTTTGGGTTTTAAAAGTTGAAACAGACGGGCAATTAACAATAATAGTGATCTAACCCTAAAACGTTGTTTATTCTTCTCCAAAGCCAAGCCTTGTTTCATTAAAATAAAAGAAAAAAACTCAAAGCTTTAGATTTAAATTAAATTAAAACCAAAAAAATATGTTTTTTTTGGATAAAATTGGATTTACAAAACTTAAGGATCTTTTTTTTTTCTGCCAACCCCTTCACCACAACCAAAAAAAAAAAAAAAAAAAAAAAAGAAGAAGAAGAAGAAGAAGAAGAAGAAGAAGAGGAGGAGGTAAGGGCATATCTGTCTTTTTGTTCTTTGTACTATTTAATTATTTATTATGGTTTTTAGTTTTTAGATTTTATGCTTATTAATGGGAAATGATCTAATTGACTAATCCTGAATGCCAGTTATATTTAATTTCATTAAATAAATAAATAAAAAAGCGAATGCCCTTTTTGTCCACATAGTTTTAAAGTAAATTAAAACAAAAAATATATCTTTTTGGATGAAAATTGAAAATAAAATTCCAAAACTTAAGTGACATTTTAAATCTTTATTTTTTCCACCCTCTTTCCTCACAAATATATAAAAATAAATGAAAAAGAGAAAGAGATGAAGAAACATTGATTTATTTAATTTACGGAGGAATTAAACCTTGTTTATGGAACATTGTGTTTCAAAGTCTAGCCAGCAAGGTATTGGCACCCATTGGATGAATAGATTACTTTTTTATTTATTTATTTTTCTTCTATATAACCATTTTTTCTAGTATTATTCTCATTGTAAGTTTTTTATATAATATATAATTACAAATTTAATT
The DNA here is from genome assembly GCA_019022515.1 of Quercus aquifolioides. Classification (NCBI taxonomy): domain Eukaryota; kingdom Viridiplantae; phylum Streptophyta; class Magnoliopsida; order Fagales; family Fagaceae; genus Quercus; species Quercus aquifolioides. The sequence continues at coordinate 3,105,379 of CM032325.1, read as the reverse complement.
TTAGGAGTTCGACATAGGTCACATCCAATAGAACTTGAACATTACTCAATTCAAAGTCACAAATTCCTTCCATAATTCATAAACATTTTTTCATTGCAATTTGGATTAGAATATATAAATAAATAAATACTTTTGATAATTAATTTTCTTTCAAGTGATGTAAATAAATAAATATTTCTATTATTGTAATTTGTACTAAATGATGTAAATAAATAAACATATTACATATATGTCATTGTAATTCAAAGTAAGAGATGCAAATAAATAAAGAAGTAATGTATATACTCCCTTGAGTACATTCTTATGTGTAAAGTTGAAAGATCCATAGATTCGTGTGAGTACATTCTTATGTATAAAGTTGAGAGATCCATGGATTCGCGTGTGCAAGCATCTATTATTATATTCATGTTTTATGATTCTTTTTTGTAAGCATTAAGCACCGCGTATATTAACATGCTTAATTAATTAGAAAATATTGGGTGTAATTTGCATTGAAATGAGTGGCATTTGTATTTGGAGTTATAAATTTTTATTTCCGTCAAAAGCTCCTTCTAACTTGAACCAAAATTATAAATAATATATTAATAATAAGTTTAGAGAAAAATGACACACCAATGATTATAGGCCGATGGTTCTCAGGTTTGAGAATAATTATTGTTATTTTTCAAAATTTTCTTATGCCAAAGGAGTAATTTCTCAATAGGAATTGCTTTAATCTCCACGACTATCATGTTAATTACTGAATTTATGTTGTTGGAATTCACTTTGATATTGTCTATCTTATCAAAATTGAAGAAAATAATTGCAATAACACAAAAATTATTGGAAAACATTTTGAGGGGATAATAAGAAAATGGCCAAATGGAATTCTCTTATACCCCATTAAAATTTGAGATCTAACTTCTAAGAACTAGAATTTAACTAACCAAAAGCCAGAGTCCAATTAAAAAATAATAGTTTGGTCAATATTACAATCATAGGATTAAGATTTAGAGATTGTAACTTAATCGCAACTCTTTTTAAAAAGATATGTTAAAGCCAGCAGTGCAATCCCATAAAGAAAATTGGGTGCCACTTGAAATCCAAAAGGCACAAATCTTAAAAAAGAACAACCTCTACTTTTCTTGAAAGATAATTTATCCTTCAAATTTAAGGACACTTGGACCAAAACAATTATTGCATTTGTTAGCAACTAATTTATACTAAAAATAAAGGACAATAGTGCCTCAATATGAATGATTTCACTAACCATTTCAAAACAGTCTTATTGAATAATGCCTTCAATTTTTTTTTCAATGATATCTCATATTGATCAACTTTGATCTACATTATAAAAGCAAAGGGACCAACAGATTTTGATCTTCTCTCTTGAATTTTAATCATTTTCTAAATTAGATTCAGCTTTGAATTTTTCTCACATCAATTACTTGCTGCTCACTGAAATAATTTGTGACCATGCTGAAATAAAATCCTACTGTTATACTCTTTTTACAACAAAAGATGAAAGAAATGATTGTAATTAAAAATAGATAAAATAATAAATTCCATCCTCACCCTTTTACACCCAACCAAATAGACTGTGCAATGGAATTTTTAGAGCTGGACATCTTTTTTTTTTTTTTTTTGGTTTTAAAATACTTGGAATAAAATAAAAAAAAAATTTGCAATCATCTAGCGCGTCCAAAATGGAGCATCATTAGCATTGGATGCAAATTTTTCATTGAGAATGTGACAAGAACTCACCAACACATGCAAGCATCTATTAGCTTTGTAATACAACTTGAGTAAATTTGAGACATCAACAGAAGAATGTAGGAGGGAAAAAAAAAGGAGGAAAAAGATAAGAGCAGCATATACAATTACACCAAAAAAAGAAAGTGAATAACAACTCAAGACATAGTATTTGCATCAGGGACATCCTCAAGGATGAATGGACCAAAATATTCACAGGTCACATGGAGACTAGCTGATATAAGCCACAACAATAAGAACTACAAATGGCATAAAAAGTAACGTGCAAAAGAGCTAGAGTATATATATACATAGAAAAGCATTTTGGAAAAGCTTGGCAGCTTTTGATTCCATGTAGTGACAAATGTTTGTTCTCCTATCTCTTACCACTAATCCCATTTATTCCTTTTCAAATCTTCTCATTGAAATCAAAATTTCCACCTCAAGCAACACAATCTTACTCAATGATACTGCAAAATAGGTGAATTTACTCTTCCACAATTTATGTATTATCTATAGGGTTCCTTGTAAGTTTTCTCTTATTTACTTCTTCTAAATCAAATAACATTTTTTAACTTACCTTGATATCATCTCAACCACCCCAGAACAAGCATTTGTTGTTTGCTCATTTATCCCAACCATAAATTATTGTCATTCACTCTTTCAACAATTCTTCATTTGTTTAAAAGTACTAACAAAAGAACATTAAAGCCACAGAAAACAAAAAAGCTTCTCATCCTTTTTTAAAAGCCATCAAGTGAAGCTAAATAAATTTAAAATTAGAAAAAAAAAAAAAAAAAAAAAGTAAAAGAAAGATCATTTTCCTCTGAACTTACTAATCATGTGTTTCAAATCAAGCATGAGAATTTTGTGGTTAAATGATTAAAGGAGTGTTAGAATTGTGTGGTTAAATGATTAAATTTACCATTGTTTGTGTAAGTAGACACCTGAAATCATTGATTTAATTTGTTAGAAGTGGAGGATATGAATTGTTCTCTAATGTAATACATTGAACTGCTAGCTGGGAATCCGATTCTAATCCCAATTCCAAGCCAATTGTAATCCATAGTACTAGTATGGATACATATATTCAATTTAAGAGAGAATATCGTTAGCCAACATCCCTTATCAACTCAAAGAATGTACCCTGCACAGGCCAACAATGGAAAGAAAGGCATCATTCTTTGCATAGTATGTCACAACTTCTATCTAGCCCCCTCTTTGCTTTCAAACAAATAATGAGATTCCACCAAATATATTCTCAACTAGAGTATGTATCAAATAGTTAATTTACTTACACCTAAAGAAAAATGATCCCGCCCCAACAAATTAAAAGATATATACTTTTCTCAATGCTTAAATCATTCCTATTCCATGCTTTGCCTACGGCCTAAAAAGAATTGTGTGCCAAGTCATGTCATGATCCATGGTGCAGTAAATCCACCTACGTACAATTTTGCTTCACTTATTTGCAATTATATCTGCCCTCTCGGAATTGCTTTGTAATAAAAACAGCTGCTAATACTTAAAAGGCATTGATTCACTTAACCATCAAATTCCTTTCCATCCCACCACCACAAGAACATGGCCGAAAATGCCTATTGCATTGCAGGGAAGATCGTGGAGCTGCTTGGATCCCTTATTTACAAGGAGCTCAGCTCAGCATGGGGCGTACAAAGCGACCTGAAAAAGCTTGAGTGCACCGTGTTAGCCATTAAGGTCGTACTCTTAGATGCTGAGGAGAAGCAAGAAAGTGACCATAGGCTGAACCATTGGCTAGGAAAGCTCAAAGATGTCCTTAATGATGCGGAGAATGTCCTGGATGAATTTCAATATCAAATTCTGCAGAAGGAAGTACTGAAGAGATGCAGGAGCACTCGTAAAAAGGTGGGTTATTTCTTTTCTAGTTCTAATCCACTTGTATTCCATTTTGAAATGGCACGTAAAATTAAGGGTATTAGGGAGAGGGTAGATGATATTTCAGATCTTAAAGCTGAATTCAATCTTGCTGCACGACTTGAAGATAGGAAGACAACAATGTACCGGAGGGACATGACCCACTCCTTTATTCCTTCTCAGAATGTCATCGGTAGGGATGATGACAAAAAAAAGATAATAAATCTTTTGACGCAGCATGATGTTGACGGAAATGTCAGTGTAATTCCCATAGTTGGGATTGGAGGTTTGGGGAAGACCACAATTGCCAAGTTGGTGTATAATGATGAACAGGTGGTTAGACATTTTCAATTGAAAATGTGGGTGTGTGTGTCTGAGGATTTTGATGTTAAAAGATTGATAACAGAAATCCTCAAATCAGCAGTTGGTATTGATGAGAATTTGAGCATAGATCAGTTGCAAGTGCGTTTAAGAGAACATATAAAAGATAAGAAATTTCTTCTTGTCTTAGATGATGTTTCGAATGAGGATCATATAAAATGGATTGAATTGAAAAATTTGTTACTTGGCGGTTGCAATGGAAGTAAAATCATAGTAACAACACGGAATAGCTCTATTGCTACTATTATGAGCACTGCAGAGTCTTACAATTTAGATGGTCTATCCCAAAAGGATTGTTTGTCTTTGTTTGTGAAATTGGCATTTAAGGAAGGAGAAGAAGAACAATATCCAAACCTCTTAGAAATTGGAAAAGAAATTGTCAAAAAATGTAGAGGGGTTCCATTGGCAGTGAATACTTTAGCCTGCCTACTCTATTCTAAAGTTGATGAACATGAGTGGATATCCATTAGAGATAATGAGATATGGCATTTAAATCAAAAAGAGAGTGGCATCTTACCTGCATTGATGATCAGTTACAATCAATTGCCATTTCACTTGAAGCCATGTTTTGCATATTGTTCTATTTTCCCAAAGGATTTTGTATTCAATAATCTTCTCTTGATTCAATTTTGGATGGCACATGGAATTCTTCAATCACCTAAGGATGAAAATCTAGAGTTGGAAGATGTTGGCAACTTGTATATCAAGGAGTTGTTGTCGAGATCTTTCTTTCAAGATGTTGAACAAGAAAATATCTTGTATTTTACCTTTAAAATGCATGATCTTATCCATGATCTTGCACTCTCAATTGCCAAAAGAGAGTGTTCAATAGTGACCAAGAAGTCCACCCTTGCTGCAGAAGTTTGTCACCTGTCATTTTTAGACAATGGGCAAGAAGTTACAACACAATTAGAGAAGTTGAGCAAAGTTCAGACTATTATTTTCCAAACAGACCAATCCATGTCCTTACTTGAAACATGCATCTCAAGATTTAAGTACTTGCGGGTGCTTGACCTGAAAAATTCATCCTTTGAGGTGTTGCCAAGTTCTATCGGAAGTTTGAAACATTTGAGATATCTCAACCTATCATTTAATCAGATAATCAAGCAACTTCCAGATTCCATTTGCAAGCTGCACAGTTTGCAAACTTTACTGCTTGAAAATTGCCACAATCTTGAACGGTTGCCGAAAGGTATAGGGGACATAATCAAGCTCAGGTTTTTTATGGTTACAACAAAGCATACCTACTTGTCAAAGAAGGCAGTAGGTTGCTTGAGTTCTCTTCGATCTTTGTGGATATGGAGATGTGTGAATCTAAAATGTGTGTTTGAAGGGATGGAGGAGGGCCGCCTCACCTATCTTCGAACATTGGTTGTTGGAGATTGTCCAAGTTTGACCTCTTTGACACTGAGTATCAAACACCTAACTGCCCTAGAGACCCTGATAATTAGGGATTGTAAAGAGCTTAGTTTGATGGAGGTCGCGGGAGAAGAAGACAATCAAGATCTCAAGTTGAGCCTCCAAAATTTAATGTTTTTTCGTTTACCAAAGTTGGAGGTTTTGCCCCAATGGCTCCAAGGATCTGCAAACACTTTACAGCTGCTATGGATTGGAGGATGTGAAAATTTAACGGCTTTGCCGGATTGGCTACCACGTCTGAAATCACTTCAGACACTTTGGATTGACAATTGCCCTAAGTTGTCATCTCTACCTGAGGGGATGGAGGCACTAACAGAATTGTTGATATATGGTTGTCCTGATTTGAGTAGAAAATGTAGAAAAGATCGCTCATGTACCACAGATTGTTCTTGATGAGGGTAGCGTAAATTTACCAACACAAGATGATGAGGTAAGGGCAGATTTGTCTTGTTATTAGTATTTTTGTCCTATTATTATAGATAGTCTTTACAACTTTCTTTTCTTTTTCTTTTTTTGGTGCTATGAACCCAAACCCCCTATTTCATTTATATATAAATTAAAAAAAAAAAAAAAAAAAAAAAACCAGCTAAAGCTCTCTTTGTCAAAATTAGATTCAAATTAAATTAAAACCAAAAATATCTTTTTGAATGAAATTGAATTTCCAAAACTAAACCGGTCTTCAAAATATTTATTTTCCCCACACCGATTCAGAAAAAAAGAGAGAGAGAGAGAGAGAGAGAGAAAAGAAGAAACATTTAATCCTATTTAATTCATGGAGGAATTGAATCTTGTTTCTAGAACATTGTGTTTCGAAGTTTGGGCAGCAAGGTATTGACACATAAAATCTTAAATGAACATATTAAATTTTTATTTATTTATTTTTCTTTTGTATAATCATTTTTCATAGTATTATCCTTACGGCTAGTTTCCGATATACTATATAACTACAAATTTCATTTCAGGAGTTCAACACAAGTCACAACCAATAGAATCTAAATGTTGCTCAATTCAAAGTCACAAGTTCCTTCCATAATTCATAAGCATTTCTTCATTACAATTTGGATTACAATATGTAAATAAATAAATACTTCTGTTATTTAATTTGCTTTTAAGTGATGTAAATAAATAAATATGTTATTTTGCATTTTGTATTTTATGTAAAAATAAACATTTATGTCATTGTAATTCAAAGTAAGATGTGCAAATAAATAAACGTGTTACGTGTATACTACCTAACTACATTCTTGTGTATAAAGTTGAGAGATCCATGGATTAATATGTTCAAGTATTTGTTCTTACATTCATGTTTTATGATTCTTTTTGGTAGGCACTAAGGACTTTGTGGAATAACAAGCTTAGTTACTAAGAAATGTGGTGTATAACAAACATTGAATAGAGTGATATTTGTATCTAAAATTATAAGTTTTCAGTTCTATAGAAAGTATTAACAAAAGAACATCACTGTCACAAATAACCAAAATGTTCTTTATCCTTCTTAAAAGCCATCAACTAAAGATAAAAACCTCAGATTATTTTGTTTGAATTTACTGTTCATTTGTTTCAAATTAAGCATGCCATATCTAAAGTCATAGTTCATTGACTCTGTCTGCCTAGCATATGCCCACATTTCTAGATTTACATTCTCCTTTCTTTTCCCTGGTCATTAAAAGCCCATTTCATACAGTAAGCACAACAAAATAACTTCATTATGCCCTACATGAATGTCCATAACCAACAAGTAAAATATGTTATCGAAACTTAAGCTCACTATAAATCATTCATGACCAGAAAATATGTTATCAAAACTTAATCTTCATTCATGACAAGAAAACTAACTGTCACAAAAATAAAATAAAATAAAATAAAATCCTGATCTGATTATTTTCCATCCAGTCAGAAGAACAAAATTGGTGTCATACCCGTGTAATAACTCAACAATAAGACTTATCACTAAATTCATTCAGTTCTATGTCATCCTTGGAATAATTTTTCTTACGCCCATAGTTAAGTTTGTCTCCTTTCAGACTTGTCATGTGACAAAAAGTTTTAAAATACTTTGGGCCATCCTGAATAAAATGATTAAATGAAAACAATCCTAAATTAACTCAATGTAAAGCATATCAAAGTCATTTGGCGGCTTCATCCTTTTTGGCCGATGATCTTTAAGATTATACTCATGTTTTTCCTTAGAATCATATTGAATCCCTTCTAGTCTCCTACTGTTCAAGTGCTTCCAATGAAGGGGAGTCCCTTGAGTATTTAAAACTGCCAGCAAGTATTGTGCAATTCATTCCTCACTTACCACTGAATCTTTTACAGACCTTTCATGTGCATTTAAGAATTTGGTAAGCATTATTAGATAGAATAAGGAGTACAATGTGACAAAAGTAATTTCATGTTGACTTGAACAACTACCCCCAACCCCCAAAAAAACCACATATACTGAAGCTGAATCCAATTTCTTTATTGCAACCAAATCAGCTCAGGTTGAGTAGTCTATGACTTCTCTTAATCGTGATTGTAGAGTCACTCATTTTTGAATGTTTACAACACTGATCTTTCAAGCAAGATTAGCACATCTAAAACTAAAAAAGCATGCAGGTAGCTATGTGTATATGTTTGTGCACATTCACATGTGTACTGTAAGAAATCTCACAAGAAACTGACGAGAAATTATTTGCAAGAGCATGATACCTGCAAAAGCAAGCTTCAGTTCTGTCTCTATGTCAGGGATCCTTGGAACCAATACACCCGGAGTTTCTAGGACATATATGCTAGGCTGATGCACAATCTGCAGCTTAACAATTCAATGTCAACATTTAAACATACGTAGATGTTGAACCAAAAGAATTCAACAGCAGATCAACAACAGAGGGAGAAAGGAAACAGTAGATAGAATAAAAAATAAGATTTTAAAAAGAAAAGGAAAGAGGCAAATGATTGATGATTTAGCCTGACCTTAAAAACATGTCTTTAAATAAAGTTTATGCAACTGATTCAGTGTTCGTTTGGAAATAACTTATTTAATTTTTTGTTGAAAACTTATTGTTAGAAGTATGCTAAAATATACTTGTATTTTAAAAAAGTGAGAAAAAGTAAGAAAAAGTGAGGATTTAAAAAAGTGTAAAGAAAAACTAAAAAGCAAAAAACTAGCTTATAAACTAGTCCCAAACTAGCTTGTTACAAACTTTTCTTTTTATATAAGTAATGCAATTTTGTTGATATCAAAAAAATAGTGTGGCCCAACTATACACATGAATCTATCAAATCAAAAACAGAACATAATAGCTGACTATACTCCTCAAAATTCCAATTGTTCTTCTCTCTCCATAAGCAACACATCAAACAATGCAGGGGCAACTGATGCGGGAGACGCAAGAAGATTATTGTTTAGTATTATTTATATTTGCAAGCCAATTGTATTTTTATATTTTAGGTTCTATTAGTTTATTGGGCTTTTAGTATTTTAATTTAGAAGTAAGGTTATTTTTGTAATAAGGCAATTAGGGTTTCCTAGCCAATTAGAACTAGGGTTTAGCAATCCTTTATAAGCAACCTATTGTGCTCCTTAAGAGAGTTGATATTTTGATGAATGAAAACAATGGCCGTTTGGTCTTTCCTTGGTCTAGTGCTAACTCCAGGTCCACCCTAGGTGCTGACTCCTAGTGGTTTTCCCGCTTGGTGCTAACTCCAAGTAAGCCCTAGGTGCTGACTCCTAGGTCATGTCCCTTTATTTTATTGTTGTTTCAGGTTTGTTCTGGTTGTCCTGTGTCAGCAACCATCCACAAATTCCCATTCCAATGACGACAAAAACAACCAGGCCAGCAAACTAACAACTCAACAACATTCTTCAACATCACCCAACAAACTCCAAATAAACCAAACACCATAGACCACAATTTGGCAATATAGCCAGATACCTAAACCAGATAGTTTATTTTCCTATTCATGCAAACCTACAAATGCTTGCCAGCTAAAAAAGAAAATCAAAAGTAAAAAAATAAATAAGAATTAGTAAGACAGTTAGCAAAATTGGGTTGGGGCGTGGGGGCAATCAACCACTTAAGTCAGAAATAAATTCCTTGCACAATCAGTTTGCTTCTCATAAAAGCAACAACATCAACTGTGAAAGACACATGAAACTAGACTTTTAGTCTCTCTTTACTTTCTAAGGTAATAAACCATAAGACACAGAATCTCTTCACCTTGTATCCAGCAATATCTTGAGTAACACCAGGAGTGGGACGACAGTAGCATGCTTCATCTTCTCCTGCACTATGAAAGAAAACAAAAGCAGTTATTGTTCAATAAAATTTAATAAACTTCCCCATAGTTCCATTCAAAGACAATGACATTCAAACATAATGTAGCATAACATAGTAACAGCTTACCAGGAAAGCAAGACGATGCAATTTGACGTATCGAATTAATTAAAACCGACTTGGCAATGTTAGGAACGCTAATCATGAAAATAAGTAGAGAATGTTCCCTCGAAATCACTTCCTTCAGCTTGAACTCCACAAGCTCGAGAAGCTTTTGGTACATGAACCATGATAAAACACCATCATCACCACACACATTCTAATATATTAGAGAGAGTGGACAAAGACACTGATTGACACTGACACAGACATTGAAACAGACAATATAGGACAGGCCGCGAAAACACCATAACTCTTGAAAAATTAGGACAGGATTGATACAACAAAGAATTAATTAAATGAATAATATATCTTCATATCTATAGACATATTTTATGTTTAGTTTAAGTTTTAAAAATAAATAATTACTGTCAAAATTTTTAAAAACATGTCTAAAATCAAATGAGTCTTTTTTAAAAAAAATTAAAAAAAAAAAATGCTAAAGTTCAATTTTAGTCACTTGACATCTACTTCAATTGTCAAATTAGTCCTTAAGATTTTTTCTTAATAAATTTAGTACTTCATTTTGTGAAAATGAGCTAATAATTCGGTCCAAATCTTTTAGCAAATTAAACAGTTTAAAATGAGCTAGTAAATATGTTTAATTCTGTTAAAAAATATATATAATCATCAAACAATAAGATCAATGAAATGACAACGTTTTTAGTAAAATTTGTAATTTAAAATGAATGTTTAAATTGCATCATTGGCTAACAGATTTTGATGAAATGATCAATTGAATTTCAACCACCCAAAAAAAAAAAAAAAATTCCCCCTAACACAAAACAAAGAGGACACGCGCAGAGTGTCCGACTTGGACAAGAACTCGAGGTGACCGTGGTTGTTAGCACACTATATTCACTAATAACAAACCTTGTGAACAGAGGTTTTGCTGTGGGCATTAATGGCGATGCGATCTTGATGATGTTTGTTAGGGTTGGCCAAGTCTTTCTTTTTTGGCGGAGAAGAAGGGAATGCGGACTTCAACCACAACACCGGCGTCTCTCTGATGGCGCCCACCACCACCACCGGCTTTGAAACCCAATTTCAATTTCAATCCCATAATCTATCTCACAAACAATAACATGTTGTATGGAAGGAACAATGTCTCTTTTTTTAACTTATTGAATTTTGGTGGTGGCGACTTCCTGGGTAGTGGAGCTACCGGTAGATAAAGTACTGCAAAAAAATAATTGAAAATGGGCTGTCCATGGATTCGATATTGGGTTGGGCTGGAATTAAAATATAAAATAAAAACCCAGCCCAACTTCTTCACCTTGATGACTCTAAAATTAACTTAATGATGCAAAAATACACCAACAAATTTTAGCGTTGACTCATGAGTCATGACTTTTACTTGTATTGAATTCAAATTTACTGCTATATTTTTTGTGGGGGTGAAAAGTCCAACCTAACGTATTGAGCCCAAGGCCCTATTTGAAGACCACTGTTGGTCCGAAGAGATGAAAACACTCGAGAGGAAGCCCATATAAAAGAAGCATGTCTGGAGAGGAGTATGGTCATAATCCGAGGAGACATTCAGTTATCCGAGGAGGCCATTATCCTCGGATCCGAAGAAGCTTGGTCCGACAGGCGTCTGGAAAGCTCAAATGATCCTCCTGACAGGTGTAATGATAGAGATGAACCTCAGGCACTCATGAAGATAGCAGGAACAGAGAAATATCTAGAAGACAGACTTCAACCACCACATTAAATGCACTGCACCTACTTTCCTGGCCGCATTAATGTGGAGAAGACCCCTGAACAGTGCACTCTCAGCTACCGCCACTCATACAAGGCTAAAAAGGGTACATGATGGGACATGCACTCAAGTGGGCGTCTAGATGATGAACAAGTGGACGGTGAAGATGAAGGAGGAGGGTACTATATAAGAGGGGGAGGCCTCTGATAGTGGGGATCGAAAAAAGAAAGTTAGAAAGGAGAGAACTCCATTACTGTAACTCTAAGAACTGTAACCCAAGTTCATTCAATACAAATTTCTTTTCGGACGTCTATGTTTGCAGTTGTCCGAGCACGATTGAATGCTAATTTATTTACAAGCATTGCAGTCCAATACTGTTTAATTCATTACTAGCCTAGCTCTTTCACCCACTCTCTACAAATTTATTGTCTTGGGTTCATTGGGCTCGCAATCCATACCTTTTTGGGCTTGGGCTACAAAAATTGACCCTACAATTGGCGCCGTCTGTGGGAAGAGCTTGTGCAAGGGTGAAAACAACAGTTGATCATGGCAGGACGAGGTCAACAACAAGCAGAACCCAGGGCATCCCAACACGTGGACCCTTTTGTTAACTTAGAAAGGAGACAAGATCGCGAGGGCAGTGTACACACTGTGCGTGTTGGCCAAAGCCAGTCACAGGGCGAAAGTCACATGTCCTATGCAGAGAAGAATCGGGATTTGCAGCTGGAAGTAGAAAAACTAAAAAGGGAGTTGTGCCATGCAAAGAGGAAACAAGCTTCCTCGTATTCTGATGAGGACCTTGATGACGAGCAGGATGTCACTTATCAACATAAATCTAGGACACCAGCCAGCGAGTCCTACACCTATGAAGAGGAGTCCCATCGTAAGAGGCAACGCAGAAGCCCATCACGTGGGGACATGGGAAACGATGCCATGAGCAGGGGCTCTGAATCAGATTTCTAGGTCACCCTTCACGCGCAGGATTGAGGAGGCGAGACTTCCTCGGTGCTTTAACCAACCAACGTTCACCATCTACAATAGTAAAACAGACCCTGTGGAGCACGTGAGTCATTTTAACTAAAGGATGGCTGTCTACTCCAAAGATGAAGCTCTAATGTGTAAGGTTTTCCCTTCCAGTCTTGGGCCAGTTGCCATGAGGTGGTTTGACGGCCTGAAGGCAGACTCCATCAACTCCTTCAAAGAGCTCACTCAAGCATTCGGCTCCCGTTTTGTCACATGCCGAAGAGTGGCCAGACCCTTCTTTTCACTGCTATCCTTGACCATGCAGGAAGGCGAGTCCTTGAAGGCATATTCAGATAGATACTGGGAGATGTTCAATGATATGGAGGGCAACTCTGATGCAATGGCCTTCAGCACATTCAAGCTTGGCCTCTCTACTGACCACGGTTTGAGGACGTCTTTATCTGGCAAACCGGTCACAAACATACGTCAACTTATGGACCGCATAGAAAAGTATAAGAGAGTTGAAGAAGATCAGCAGCAAGGCAAGGGAAAAGACAAGGTTATCCCCCAAGAGAGGAGGGATTTCAGGTCGGACCGTTACAACCACAGTAAGCCGCGGAGAGATTTTGCTGGGCAATCAGGATCGACAAATCCTCAAGCGGTCAACACTGTGTTCAAAGAGCCAGTGCACCAGGTTTTGGAAAAAATCAAGAATGAGTCATTCTTCAGGTGGCCGAACAAGATGGTAGGAAACCCCGAGAGGCGCAACCATAATCTCTACTGCCAGTACCATCAAGACCATGGGCATACCACGGAGGATTGTAGGAGCCTGTGGGATCACTTGGACCAATTGGTTCGTGATGGTAGACTGAGACACCTCTTACACCCCTCTAGCGGCCGAGGAGGGCAGACGGGCTCAGGGCCACAAAGAGATGACCCTTCTAAGCCGCCGCTAGGAACCATTAACGTCGTCTTTGTCGCGCCGGGGAGAACAGGATCCTGGCCATTGAAAGTTATGTCGGTAGGCCGACCACCAGCAGGGGAGTCGAGCCGAGGTCCGAAGAGAGTTAAGTCTGGTGCCCCGCTGGTGATAGGGTTCTCGGACGAAGACATGATTGGCACCATCCAACCCCATGACGATGCATTAGTCATCACCCTCAGAATAGGAGGGTACGATGTGAAGAGGGTGATGGTGGACCAGGGTAGTGCTGTGGAGATAATGTACCCAGATCTCTACAAGGGGCTAGGCCTAAAACCCCAAGACCTGACACCATACAATTCCCCCCTCATAAGCTTTGAAGGAAGGGCTGTCACCCCGAAAGGCCGAATACGTTTGTTTGTGCAGGCCGGCTCCGAAGTGGTAGAGGTGGACTTTATAGTTGTGGACGTATATTCACCCTACACGGCACTCGTAGCCAGACCTTGGCTTCATGCACTTGGGGCTGTTCCTTCTACTTTGCATCAGAAGGTCAAATACCCATCTGAAGGGCAAATTCATGAGATCCGAGGAACCAGTCCATGGCCCGACAGTGCCTAGTGGCTGCCATTCAACATGAGCCCGAAGCTCAGTCCTCGTCCAGAGTCGAAATGGGTTTATAACAGTCACAGTCTCGGGAATTGCCCGTCGAAGGTTCAGACGAGGGCACTCGGTGTGAAGATTTAACGAAAGTGGTTATTGGAGATGATCCTGATAGGTTCTTCCAAGTCGGATCTCAGCTGCCTCTTCAAGAGAGGGAAGAGCTAATAGAGTTCCTCAAGCGAAATCTTGATGTATTTGCCTGGAGTGCTTACGAAGCCCCAGGGGTAGACCCGGAGTTCATATGTCACCACTTGAAGGTAAATCCACTAGTCACCCCCAAGAAACAGCCTCCTCGGCGCCCGTCCAAGGAACATGCTGATGCAGTAAGAGAAGAGGTAGCGAAGCTCAAACAAGCTGGGGCTATTAAAGAAGTTTTTTTTATCCTGAATGGCTGGCAAATACCGTGGTGGTAAAGAAGAAGAGTGGAAAATGGTGAATGTGCGTAGACTTCACTAATTTGAATAGAGCCTGCCCCAAAGATCCATTCCCTATGCCGAAAATTGATCAGCTGGTGGATGCCACTGTCGGCCATCCTCGGATGAGCTTCCTAGACGCCTTCCAAAGTTATCACCAGATACCATTAGCCCCGGATGATCAGGAGAAAACTGCTTTTGTCACCCCTATTGGTAACTACCACTACAAAGTGATGCCATTTGGCTTGAAGAACGCGGGGTCTACCTACCAGAGGATGATGACGAGGATGTTCGAGCCACAGCGGGGCAAAAACATCGAGGTCTACATAGATGACATGGTAGTAAAGAGCAATGTTGTCGCCGAGCATGTGAAGGACCTTGAAAGTACCTTTGAGGTTCTCAGAAAGTACAAACTGCGACTAAATGCTTCTAAGTGCTCATTTGGGGTGGGGTCCGGCAAGTTTTTGGGATACATGGTGACTCACAGAGGGATTGAGGTTAACCCCGACCAAATAAAGGCCATCAACGATCTACGAGCTCCTCGGAATCCCAAGGAAGTTCAGAAACTAACCGGAATGACTGCTGCCCTGAATCGATTCATCTCTAGATCAGCAAACAGGCGTCAGCCCTTCTTCTCTCTGCTCAACAAGTGGAAGGGATTCGAATGGACTGAAGAATGTTCTTTGGCCTTTCAGCAACTCAAGGATTATCTAGCTCGGCCACCAATCATGTCCAGTCCTGAGCCAGATGAGGTATTGTTTGCCTACATCGCTGTAGCTCCCTGTGCGATGAGCCTGGTGTTGATACGATCAGACTGTGGTGTGCAAAGACCGGTTTATTACGTAAGCAAGTCGCTGCATGAGGCCGAGATTCGTTACTTGCCTCTGGAGAAGGCTATCCTAACAGTGGTACTCGGTACACGGAAGCTACCTCACTACTTCCAGGCCCATACGGTCATTGTCCTCACTCAACTCCCACTCAAGGCTATACTCCGAAGCGCTGATTACACTGGGCGGATTGCGGATTTGGTGGCTGAGTTCACGGAGCCCCAACTAGAAGAAGTAAAGCCCACGTTAGACATGGATGAAAAATCAGTTGGCATGATCTCCCAACAGAGTCCCTCCCATTGGGAAGTGTACGTTGATGGCGCGGCAAACCAAAGAGGTTCTGGGGTTGGGCTGGTGTTGATATCCCTCGAGAGGATCATTATCGAGAAGTCGTTAAGGCTGGACTTCTCGGCAACAAATAATGAGGCGGAGTATGAGGCCCTACTGATGGGAATGGCTATGGTCCGAGGAATGGAAGGAAAGTCCGTGGAGTTGTTCTCGGACTCAAGGTTGGTCGTAGGTCAAGTACAAGGCGAGTTTGAGGCGAAGGACAAAAGAATGCAGGGGTACTTGAGCCGAGTTAAATGTCTGCAATCAGAGTTCAACTCTTTCAGTTTGCTACACATCCCCAGAAGTGGTAACTCACATGCTGACTCCTTGGCAATGCTTGCTACCTCCTCGGTGCAAAACCTGCTGAGAGTCATCCTCGCCGAGGACTTGCAAAGGCCTACAGAGGCGAAAGGAGAGGCAATCTAGGTTCACCAAGTCCGGGCCGGGCCCTGCTGAATGGACCCTATAATTAAATTCCTCAAAGAAGATATATTGCCAGAAGAGAAGGGGGAAGCTGACAAAGTTTGGAGGAAGGCGACCAGGTTCTGGTTATCCGAGGACCAGAAATTATACAGACGCTCCTATTCGGGACCATACTTGTTATGCATGTATCCTGAAGCGTCTGAGCTATTACTAGAAGAGCTGCACGAAGGAATTTGTGGGAGCCACACCGGAGGCAGATCCTTGGCTCACAGAGCCCTCGCCCAAGGTTATTGGTGGCCTAACATGCAAAAAAAGCCCACGAGTATGTCAAAAAGTGTGATCAATGTCAGCACTTCGCTCCAAACATTCACCAGCCAGGGGGAACTCTTAATCCGCTATCTAGCCCATGGCCTTTCACCCAATGGGGCTTGGATATCGTAGGACCCTTCCCTAAAACTGCAGGAAACAAGAAGTACCTTCTGGTCGGCACAGACTATTTCACCAAGTGGGTTGAAGCCAAGCCGCTAGCCAATATCAGAGACGTTGATGTGCAAAAGTTTGTGTGGAAGAATATTATCACTCGGTTCGGAGTTCCTCACACTCTCATCTCGGACAATGGCCTACAGTTCGATAGCAAGGCATTCAGGAATTATTGCAGCGAGCTGGGCATTATAAACAGATACTCCACTCCCGCCTATCCCCAGGGTAATGGACAAGCAGAAGCTATCAACAAGGTCATACTGAATGGGTTGAAGAAGAGGCAAGATGATGCAAAGGGCAAATGGGTAGAGGAATTGCCACATGTACTTTGGGCTTACAGAACTACGCCTCGCAGGTCTACCGGAGAAACCCCCTTCTCAATGACCTATGGGGCTGAAGCTGTCATCCCTTTGGAAACCGGGTTCCCAACATTAAGAACTAGCTCGTTTAGTCCGACTGGCAACAGTGAGCAACTAGGGAAGAGTTTGGACCTGATTGAGGAAAGGAGGGAGAGCGCAATAGTTCGGCTGGCACATTACCAACAAAAGCTCAGACAGGGCTATGATGCTAACGTGAAGCTAAGGCCTCTAGAGCCTGGTGATCTGGTGCTGAGGAAAGTTGTGGGCACTGTGAAGAACCCAGCTTGGGGAAAATTAGGACCCAATTGGGAAGGGTCATATCGTATCACTTCAGGAGCTGGCATTGGGGCATATTTCTTGGAAGACCTGGATGGTCATGTAATACCACGTCCTTGGAATGTAAATAACCTCAAGAGGTACTTTTATTAATCGAATCTTTTCTTCAGCCGATATGCCAATTCGCTACGTAAAGTTTTCTCTCAAGTGTTTAAACCTAAATCCAATCATGCCTGTAGTCCTCGGACCAGATGATTCGGGTTAGTTAACACTCATTCACCGTTTTCTCAAGTGTTTAAACTTAAATCCAATCATGCCTGTAGTCCTCGGACCAGATGATTAGGGTTAGTTAACACTCCGTTACAGTTCTCCAGTGTTTAAACTTAAATCCAATCATGCCTGTAGTCCTCGGACCAGATGATTAGGGTTAGTTAACACTTCGTTACAGTTCTCCAGTGTTTAAACTTAAATCCAATCATGCCTGTAGTCCTCGGACCAGATGATTAGGGTTAGTTAACACTCCGTTACAGTTCTCCAGTGTTTAAACTTAAATCCAATCATGCCTGTAGTCCTCGGACCAAATGATTAGGGTTAGTTAACACTCCGTTACAGTTCTCTAAGTGTTTAAACTTAAATCCAATCATGTCTGTAGTCCTCGGACCAGATGATTAGGGTTAGTTAACACTCCGAAGTAGTTCTCTAAGTGTTTAAACTTAAATCCAATCATGCCTGTAGTCCTCGGACCAGATGATTAGGGTTAGTTAACACGTTCACAGTTGTCTTTAGTGTTTAAACTTAAATCCAATCATGCCTATAGTCCTCGGACCAGATGATTTGGGTTAGTTAACACTCCGTTGCAGTTGTCCAAGTGTTTAAACTTAAATCCAATCATGCCTGTAGTCCTCGGACCAGATGATTAGGGTTAGTTAACACTCCGTAGCAGTTCTCTAAGTGTTTAAACTTAAATCCAGTCATGTCTATAGTCCTCGGACTAGATGATTTGGGTTAGTTAACACTCGAATACATTCGTTCCCTATGGTCTTGAACCAAATGACAAAGGTTAGTCAATGCCCCCACATAGCTATTGTCACTAGGGCTTAGCACTAAAATTCTTGATTGTGTTTAAATTGATTCTAACTTATGACTGTCTTCCTTAGTTACGTTTAATTCAAAGCCGAGGGGTAGTAACACTCTTTGTATATTTGGAAAGACATGTGAAACTTACATAATTACTCGCTGCAATCATTACTTATTAATAACTCTTATACGGACTGTTCTTTTCAGTATCAATTTCAATTACTCATACCATCAGTATGATATACTAATCAAGTTTATTCGCATTGTTATGTTATAATTGCAATGTACAGTAATAAGTCATGAGACATGTATCGAAAACACTAGAAACAAAAGGGAAGCCATTTCATTAATAAAAAAAAAGGGGTTTACAATTCCTTAGATAAAAACAAAAATAAGTACAAGTGCAAAACAAAAGCCCCTATATCTAAGTTTTCGGTTGAGGGGCCACAGGGTCGGCAGCCTGTCCTGTCCGAGTAGCAGCAGCTTCTAGAGCCTGGTCATTGGGTTCAGAGGAGGTCTTCCCCTTTTCCAGCCTTGTGCCTTTATCCTTGGGTGGCTCAGCTAGTTTGCCTTTGTCACCTGGTTGGTCAGGCTCCTTGGAGGCCTCAAGTTTGGCAGGAGGGACTTGGCTGGCCAGGGGTTGATCCAAGGCCTCTGGGAGCTGTGTAGGAGAATCTTCCGCCGGGAGTTCTCGGATATCAGGGTCGTAGTATATACTCCCAGGGAGTCTTAACTCCGAGTCAGCAGGGACTCCAGCAGCGTCCAGTGCCTTCTTCCAAGTTACGTCGCAATAGTCTCGGCTAACGGAGACAAATTGCTCCGTAAGCTGGGACCCGGTCTCATCCACCCCCAGCTGATATGCCGCTTTCCGCTCAGCCTCAATTGCCTCCTTGGCCAATTGAGCATTCTGCTCGGCTACTTGGGCGCTCGCCTTGGCCTTTTGCAGTTCAGCCTTGAGACCCTTCACCAGCTCCCTCTCGGTCGCTAGATTGATCTTTGCCATGTTTAGCAGTTTACGCTGCTCCTCGGCCTGAGCCTCAGCGTTCTTAAGGCCGGCTTTGAGGCTATTCCTCTGATTGGTCATGTCTTTCAACTGCTCGGAGAGCAGGGAGTAATTCTCCTTAAGGCCGCCCAAAGGTTTTTCAACCTCCGATTAAGATTGGGCTGCTGCTTGGGCCTCAAGATGGGACTTCTTGTTCCATTCCTCAGCCACATAAATCTGCTAAGTAATCTGCATGACAGAATTTTCAACATAGGATAAAGAAGAGAAGTAAAGCAAAATAAAAATATAACTTGAGTTAAGAGGATAAGCTCACTTACCATGGCTATGTCCCTCTTAAGGGATAGGAAGAGCTCCTGCTGGTTGAAACGCCTAAAGGAATCCATGTCATGCGGGAGGAGGAATGGCTGCTCCAAGGCCTCAGCGACATAACCTGCCCTTCCCCTGTCATAATTCCTGATGGAGGTGTCCCAAGAGATTGGAGCGCCATCCAACTCCAACCTTGGAGACCAGATACGAGGTCCTCCTCGGCGGACATCAGACACGACGACTTCTTCTTGGCTCTCAGTGGAAGAGGCCCTCTTGCTTCGTTGGTCTCTCGCCACCCTTTGTTGCTTATTTGTCTTTGGTGGCGCCTCCACCTCCCTCTCTTCAGGATCGAGGGGTCTCTTCTTCTTCAGGTCTAGCACAGGCTTTAAGCCCGGGTCAAGAACCTGGGGTGATACTGGAGGCAGATTCACCACTGGTTGGGAAGTCCCAGTGCCTTTCTGCTCGGCCTTTTTGCCCCTACCCTTCATTAAACTCCTCAAATCCATGTCGTCGTCGTCCGAAGAGTCTTCAGAATGAGCAGCTGGCAAAATAGGATGAATGCTTGACTGCCTGTCGGTCTCTTCCTCGGCGTCTAAGACCTCTATCACTCGATCTCCTCCTGAAGCCTCTCCCCCGAACTGGAATTGGTCTATTTGCTCTTCTAGCAAGGAGGTGGAAGAGCCGGCCCTCTCACCTTCAACCACCTGTTCGAGAGGAACTTGCTGGAGCGGCTGGACAAGAGGGGGTATAGCCTGAGGGTTTGGATGGGGTACGGGTGCAAGCTCGTATGGCGCCAAAAAACCCTTCCAAGCAACGTCAATGCGCTTAAGGCGATGATCTCCCTGGGTTATCACGTTGCCAACTGGTTGGAAATTCTTTGGCTTTGCTGTGTATCTTAGAATAAGGGGAGCCGATCGAAGCTGCCCGTCCTCGCTCACGAAAATCTCAGATCTTAATAAATAATTAAGGGCGACGGTGTTTGTAAGGCTGAGCGAGGAAAAACGCGATTTTTATCTGTTACAAGTCACAACAGAACTTTGTTAGAGACTCAAAAATAGCAACACAAGAAGAATTAAAAACCATTAAAAGACGAGGATCCTAAGCCTATGGTTAGTGTGCCTAAATCTAACATGTCCCACCTGGCTCTCCATACTTGGTTGGGCAGTGAGGGCCGTCATACCATGCGTCCGAGACGATCACATAGTCGTCTTTCATCCCTTTGTTGGATTTAGGGAGGCAGGAAATGAGCCTAACAATGTCGGACTGGGATTTTAAATAATATCCCGCCCTTTGCTGGCTGTGGCACTCGTACATATGTACCACGTCAAGCCAGGTGAGTCCCAATCCTAGGTGACGGTTAAGGTCCTCAATTGCTCCTAAGATCCTAAACATGTTAGGCGCGCACTGCCAAGGAGTAAGCCTATGGTTTCGAAGATAGCTAGTGGTGATGGGACCCATGGGGATTGTCATCCCCCCTTCTAGGAAGGCAATGACGGGGATCACGACTTCTCCCGTTTTCCGATCAGTTAGTATTTTCTCTGGAGGGCAATACCTTACCCTCACGTTTGGAGGTATGCGATATGTGGCCCTAAATTTCTCTAACTGGGCAGGACTATCCACCCGATACTGGAGTTTACCCATTACGCTTGAATGGAAAAATGGAAGCACTGTGTAGCAACCAGGGAGTAACCATTCAAAGGGCGAGAAAGTTGGCCGAAGAGAGGACTGAAGGCTCGAGAAGAGGAAAACTTACAAGAATTGAACTGGAAATCGATCTTCGAACGCGCAGAAGGATTCTTGATGACTTTGGGAAAGATTGAAATCGGCGACTGAAAGAGCTCGGAGCAGTTGTGTGCTTGTTGGAGGGTCTGGGAGTTGCAAAGTAAGGAAGGAATGACTTCCTCTGAGATTTTATACTAGGTCAAACGAAGGGTCAGGGGCCATCCCGCCCAAATTCTGAAGAAAAAATCACATCCGTTGGATCTACAGCCCACTGTTGGATGCCAAAGACAGAATGTCGCCTGGAGTAAATGGCAGTGCCTCGGGGAGACTGAAACGACAGTGACATTAATGAAACGCCTACTTCTATGCCTACACACGTGCCAGTTCAAATTTTTGTCTGTTCTCAAGCTTTTACTCCGTGACAAGTCAAAATCCTACTTTTTCTCTTCGGATGCGAGGGAAAAACTAAAATTTTGAGGGGCTATTGTGGGGGGTGAAAAGCCCAACCTAACGTATTGGGCCCAAGGCCCTATTTGAAGACCACTGTTGGTCCGAAGAGATGAAAACACTCGAGAGGAAGCCCATATAAAAGAAGCATGTCTGGAGAGGAGCATGGTCATAATCCGAGGAGACATTCAGTTATCCGAGGAGGCCATTATCCTCGGATCCGAAGAAGCTTGGTCCGACAAGCGTTTGGAAAGCTCAAATGATCCTCCTGACAGGTGTAATGATAGAGATGAACCTTAGGCACGCATGAAGATAGCAGGAACAGAGAAATATCTAGAAGACAGACTTCAACCACCACATTAAATGCATTGCACCTACTTTCCTGGCCGCATTAATGTGGAGAAGACCCCTGAACAGTGCACTCTCAGCTACCGCCACTCATACAAGGCTAAAAAGGGTACATGATGGGACATGCACTCAAGTGGGCGTCTAGATGATGAACAAGTGGACGGTGAAGATGAAGGAGGAGGGTACGAACACCCTTGCTAAATAACTATAATATACAAAGGATTTCGTTAGTTGCCCGGTTTGGAAAGAATATATAATACTAGCATCTCGAGTTTTTTAAACTCGAGATCCAATCTCGTTCTTGCGCTTCCTCATTTGCTGATCTGGCCAGAGTTGTCCACGTGGAAATCTTACGAACTCGAGTTTCTAAAACTCGAGTTCTGTTTAACGTTTTATATTACCTTAGTTTCAGAAACAGTCTTTATACAATCACTCTCACTCACTCTCACTCCCAATACAATCACTCTCACTCACTCTCACTCCCAAACTTTCAAACTTTCAAAATCCCACTCACTCTCACTCCCAAATCAGCTACCCTGTGCTCTCAGTCTCCACGGGCTCTCTTCTGTTCCGTCGTTCTTCATCTCGCTTGCTAGGTAGTTCTCCGTTCCTCCTTTGCTGAATTTATGTTATAGAATTAGGCTTTTTGCATGGTGGGTTACACATTGTTAGAAATGTAAATGTTAGAACTTATTTTGACTGAAGGAGTTGTTGCTGCTGTTGTTTTTGTTTCTGGGTTGTGGATTTACTTGGGTTTTCAGTTGCTTTTGATACATGCCCATTTGGGTTTTGTTTAAAATTGGTTTATAGTAATTTTTGGTTACAGCCAATGGTTCATAGACTCCATTGGCTAATCCTAAACGGACCATAAATTAGATATTTGTTGATAAGTAAGATTGTTAGTAAAACCATATAATAATTCATAGACTCCATTAGGCAGCTCACTAAAAGTATTCTGGGTTGTATTTATTTTGGTAAGGATAGTAGAACTAGTGGGTAAATTTGTTATTTGTGAAGGAGATGCACTAAATGTGATTCACGAATTTCAAATCACATCGACTTCCCCACAATGGGTCATTGAAAATAGTACTATTACTACTAGAAGTCTAGAACTATAATTGTTTTAGATTCTTTTGTTGAATGGTCATGTTAATCACATGCTATTTAGAAAAAGCTGGTTTTGTTGCCCATTGTATTGTGTAACTTTGGAGGAAAAATCCTCATATATTCCATCCCTGAATTTTCCCTAAGGATTCATGATTGGGATGATTTTGTTCCCTGCTTTTGTACTTTCTCTTGTAGGTTCCTTTTCTTTTAATGATAAGTCTTATTCACCGAAAATAAAGGGATATATATATATATATATATATACATATATATTAAAGGATTGATGTACTATAATGTTTGGTGTTTTACTAGAGTTAGGTCAATTTTTGTTACTATTTTCAATTGTAGAAAACTAGCCTTAAAATTTATAATTTGTTATTATTATTCAATTAAAAAGTATTAGTTTATTTATTAGTTGAGACTACCCGAATTTAATATTAGTCATAAATTTTATGGAAAATGTCAATTAGGTGATATTCCACCTTCTCATATACATGGCAGATTTTGTTATGAATTTAATTAGTAAATTTTACTATAATATGAGAGAAGATAATACAATTTCCTTATACTGCTAAATACCAAATAATTACTACACTTTTGATAACTTTCTATGTTGATTCATTGAATGTAATCTGTTTATCTGATTTGAACTTTTTTGAATAGTTGATTTTAACTGTCGTGGTCTTCTTACTGTGCACTAGTACCATATCCCTTACCTTATAAGTCATCAATGTTAAAATTTGGCAGTTTGGTGACAAATTTGTATCACAGTACTAGTTTTGTTTTTTTGTTTTTAATCAAATATTACTAGTCTTGTTGTTTAAATGAACTCAAAAAAAAGAAAAAGAAAAAAAAAATGTTGTTGTTTAACGGTGGGCTGCTTGAAAAGTATTAAGTATAGCTTGAAATATGGGTTATAAGGAATAGGACAAACTTAAGTATAGTATTTTATGTGCTGTTCTTTAAGTTTATCCCTGCTGTTCTCTTATTCTTTCAATTGAAAGCGTTAGGAATTTGCATCTAGAGTGTCATCTTGATCTGTATCCTTTGTTCATATTTGGTAGTTCTATCCTCTCTTATTTTATTTATTTAATTAAATAATTAAAATTTTTATTTATTTACTTAATTAATTAAATATGTAGCACTCTTTGCAGTATGGAGCCTCAGATTCATGACGAGCCACAGATCTTGGAGCCTGGTCCTAGTATTGGGTCATTGTTGACGCGACAATGACATCATCGATCAGAGGACATATGGAATGGCGAGGTCAAATATCTAGTTCTAACAAATGCTTTAATTTTTACGTTATCTTTGACTTTTAGTTAGTAAGTTCCTTCAAAGTTGTATTTATAGTTCTAACAACTGCTATAATTTTTATTGATTTTGCAGGACCCGGGCCAACTTACGTGCCGTGGTCGCACTAAGGAGATGGCAAACGTTCAAATGCGCGATAATCGGGTGATCGACATTATCAAGTTGCTATGGCTTGAAGGATTGTTTAGGGCCCCTTCCAGAGAGATAGATAATTGCCTTATAACGGCCCTAGTTGAATGATGGCAGCCGGAGACTCATACATTCCATCTTCCACACGGTGAGATGTCAATCACCCTACAAGATGTGGAGGTCATTTTCGGACTTCCTATAGACGGTGAGGTCTTGGTTGGGCCGACTGCTGTGTTACATGGAAGTTGGAGCACTGTTTGCATGGAGTTTCTTGGTTTTACTCCGGCGAATGACAACAAAACCTTGAAGGGGCAAAGAATTCTTATCAGCCGCCTTGTTGAGGCCATTGCAACACCACTGCCTGATGATGCAACGAAAATTCAGATACACAAGTATGCCCGGTGCTATATTTTAGCGCTACTAGGGGATAAGCTTTTTATGGACAAGTCGGGAGATAGGGTGCATTTGATGTTTTTGGAGCAACTGCAGAACCTCCATGATCCGCCACAGTATAGCTGGGGCAGTGGTTGCCTGGCCTAGTTGTATAGAGAGTTGTGTCGGGCAAGCGAGAAAGGGGCATCGCAGATTGGTGGGGCGTGCACCTTGGTCCAGTATTGGGCATGGGCAAGGTTGCCATTCTTGTGCCCGAGGATAGAGCCCCCACCTAGATGTGATTACGGCCCGTGGCCGTATGCTCCACTTGCCTTTAAGTAAGTATTTTTTTCGATATTTAGTGTGTTATACAATGTACTCTTCTTAGTAACTAAGTAGCTACTTATCTTATGTTATTCGCTCGTAACTGTAGGTGGGTGCGGGTGCCAGGCTCGAAGAGTAGGCCATCCGGGATGGCCTTGGTCCACTATCGTGAGCAATTAGTTACAATGAAGCCGAACCAGGTAATAATATTCAAATATTCTGTTCGATTATGTTAATTTTCCTTAAGAATATGATTGCTTCATACTTTAACATATCTGCCGTTTTAATTTTTGTTTTTCCTTGTATCTATGTATTCTCCCTTGTTTCACATTTTAAGATGCTATGATAATTGTTTTTTTGTTTTTATTGTAGATTGTGTGGCAGCCATACAAGGCACACTTTGTCCACCTTCCTGACTTCTGCGTTGCAGGGAGGGGTACGTGGACAGCAAGAGTGCCGCTTGTGTGTTTTTGCATAGTGGAGACACACCACCCAGACCGTGTCCTTCGACAGTTTGGGTTGGCGCAAGAGCGGCCTGACCATGTTGTGTACGATGAAAGGCTACATAGAATAGACTTGCGTGGGAAGGTGGAAAAGAATTGGAGGCAGGAGCATGAACCATATATCATTTCATGGAATAGCAGAGAACAACGAGTTTGCCGTGCACCTCCTCAGACTGGTGAGATGGCCCGCGATCATGACTATTACAAATGGTACGGTCCGGTCACTCGAAAGTATATCGACCGCAACAGTGCTAGATTACATCAGTTGGTAATGTGTTCTAATTATATTTTATTGCTTGCTTTGTTTTTTCTTTAGTACATGTACGAACGTAGAATAAATTGATTTCTTCTTTCAACAAATTTGGTTTGATCTTACTGACATCCAATTAAAAAGAGTTTTTGTTGCATATAGTATCATAATAAAACTTTCACTTCTTAGTTTAGGTGAGTATTTAAGTAGATTAATAAGTACTATATTATGCATTCTATAATTGTTACATAAATGTGGAAAATTTTGATTGTACTGGTTCTTTCTGTGTTTCAGATTGAAAGTCATTTAGCGTTGTTGAATTGGCTTCCTGTAGGCAGCCGAGAACACAATCATGTCCGGCGCATCCTATATAATGTGGCTGGGCTTGGTGGTGATCCTACAGCCACTGGGCAGGCAAACAACCGTACTGAGACTGAATCAGCAACTACTGCAGCCCCAAGCACAAGTGCAGCACCCGTAACTACACCGACCCGTGGTCGGCGTGATACTGGAAGCCCAAGCACAAACGCAGCTAGGGGTCGTGGTCGGCTTGCTACAGCAAGCCCAAGCACAAGCACAGCTAGGGGCCGTGGTCGGCCTGTTACAGCAAGCCCAAGCCCAACTGCAGCTAGGGGCCGTGGTCGGCCTGCTACAGCAAGCCCAAGCACAAGTGCAGCTAGGGGCCGTGGTCGGCCTGCTACAGCAAGCCCAAGCACAAGTGTAGCTAGGGGCCGTGGTCGGTGTGCAACAACCCCTCGGGTTGTAAGTAGTCCTGAGATACCTGCTCCCATCCCGCACGCATCTCCCCAGCCTGAGGTCCCTCCACCCATCCCAGTTGCATCTCCTCAGTCCGAGGTCCCTCCACCCATGGTAGATGTATCTCCTCAGGCTGAGGTCCCTTCACCCACCCCACCTTCGCAGCCCAGTCCCTTCACCCCTCCTATGCACCCTGAGACACCCTTATACCCACCCACCAGCTCCAGTGCACTCACTTTACCCATGGACCCACCCAGTACTGAACCCATGACAATGATCCCCACTCCTGGCCTGTACATAGAGCATCATTACCCACCTACCTCATCCTCATCCGACCCTCTAGGACCTCCGGTAGGGATTGACCCGCTACAGCCAGATATTGATGTACCGGACGAGCATCCCCCTCATCAGCGGTCACCCCCACAAGGTAGACCGCAACGTGCTAGAAGAGCACCCACTTGTGGGACATGTGGACACAAAATAGGACACAAAGGCAGCTCTATGGTACGATAACATTAATTACGATGTTTATGCCTATTTTGCAATATGCTATTTATTCTTATCATTACACCGAATATTGATTGTATGCACCTAATGTCTTTTCAGCACGATGATGAGCCTAAGGCTGATGCCCCGCAGCCTCCTCCCCCGCCCAAACATTACACGAGGGTTAAAAAACGCAAAATTGGTGAACATTGAAAAAGAGGTTTGTTAAAGATGCATGCAGCAAATTAATTTGTGTTATGGATGGTGCATGTGAGATATATGTCATAGTAAATTCTCAAATGTCATAGTTTTTGTATGTTGAATTCAATTGGTTTTTGAGAAATATTGCAAGTTTTTGAGTTTTGAAAATTTATCTTTTTTGTAGTTTTATTAACTATCTTCTTTTCACCAATAATACATAAAAAATCATTCTATACTTTGTCTTTATCCCACTATGATGCATTAAAGATGAGATGGTGTATGTTTGTTCCCGAAGTTATGTTTTTGTCTAACTTTGGAGGTAACTTTTTTTTTTTTTTTTTTTTAATTTTTTTATTGACAGGTTGTTAACCGGTACATTGATGAAGGTGTTGTAGAACTTGTCCCTGGACGAGAGATTTTGTGAGGTTCTTTTCAGTTTCTATACAGACGAGAGATTTTGTGATGGATTTGAAGAAGTATTGGCACGATATAGAGAATTGGTCCCTGTTCTACGACTTGCGGGTTTGAATCTGACTATTCTTTTCACCTTCGTTTTTTTATTGGTCTTTACTTATGGTATTTGTTAAATATAGACATTATTATATTATTAGCAAACGTGATGTGTTATACCATGTTGTGTATGCTAGAGTGGATGCGGAAGGAAAAGCATAGAATAGGAACATCAAGAACACGAGGGTTACGTGGTTCAGCCTTGACGGCCTACATCCACGGAGGAATCCCTTAAGGGCTACATCTTTATTGTATAAGAGTGTAGTACAATAACCTGTGTTACAATGAACCCTAACATGAGTATATATAAGCGACTAAACCCTAGACTACTAATACAAGCAGGAATGGGCTTGGGCCTATTACATTGGGCTAATATATGTCTAATATATATCTCTAACAGTATTTTTGTCTCCCCTTCCTGTAATAGGGCCAACATCATTTGCTCCTGTCATTGAAATGGCCATCACTATTGTTGAGCAAAGTGGTGGCCAGTATCATGTGTTATTGATAATTGCCGATGGACAGGTACCTTGTCTCTGCTCTTTTCTTTGTAACAATTTATAGTAGACTCCTGATCAAGATGAACATACTTTAAAAATTGATATTATTCTGTAATTTCTAGTACCAAATATCAGAGGAAAAAGAAATAATTTAGTGTTAAATGATGAAAGTGCTAGATTTCAAGAAATTATGAAGTTTTCGGAAGTTGGACAGGCTATTCAACTGTTGATCAATTACTTTGGTAGAGCTAATTTGTCCAAATGTAATTCCATTTACAGGATGCTTGGTGGTATAGCCCATTTCAGTTATTTTTGGGTTGTATGAACCAGTAGTCCCATTTTGATTACCTTAAGGAATTATTTTCATGTAATTTGAATTTGTTTGATGTATTGTTGCATAAAGTACTGCCATGATTTTACAAAATTCATGGTCTTCTTGGGGGCTATTTTGATGCATTCTCGTTTAACTTTTAAATTAAAAATCAAGTTATATATAGCAGAAATCATAGATCTTAATGATTGCAATTTTGATGATCATGAGATCAAGACAAGCCTGAATAGTCCCCCTCCCCCACTTAATGCAGGGTCTTTGGCTTCTCGCCTTTGTGCGTGCATGTTTGCATGTGCATGGGTACTGCATGTAGCCCATTCTATGCCAGCGGCTGTTGTTCGGTTTCCTGACTTACAATGTCACATTTAAAAAGCCATTTTTGATAAATTATATCTTTTTAAATTAAAAGAAACAATAAAAATTAAAGGTGTATTCATAAAATTGAATGGAGACGTTGTGTAATTTTGTTTTAAGTTGCTTCAATTTTGTGCTAAACTACCGGGCAGACCACAATGTGCAAGATTTAAGGGCTAAACTCTTCCCTTTAAAAATAAACAAGGCCGTGGCACCTGAAGCTGTGCCCTTAGTTCCATTGCTAGGCAAAAGGAAAGAGAGATCTCTGTCTTCATTGGGGATTAGTACACCAAGCGTATCAGCCCAGTCTGGTCTGACTGGAAGAAGAATGAAAAGTGCTGCAAGAAAGCGTCATTCTCTACAAGAATCCACTCATTCTGTTGACAGGCCTGTTAACGAAGTGGAAGATGATAAGACAATGGAGGATTCCCCTGTAAATTTAAGCTCACTTGAGACTCTATGTGAAATTCCACAAAATGGACAGCAGGTAAAGGATCAAAAGCTTTTTTTTACTTGACCTTACTCAAATTTAATTTTCTTTCCCTATATATTTTATTAAAAAGGAAAAAGGAAAATTCCCGATAGTTTGGTTGTCTGTATATTATTATGAACATTAGTATGCCTTTAATTTATAGCAATTTCCTTGATAATTATCTTTGTGATGCAGAATTCTTCTAATACTGAGTCTAAGCAACACACGTCTAATAAAGATACAGAGGACCATGCTAAACCATGTGAAGGGAAAACTGACATGTGGAAACCCTTGAATGACCTGGTGGAAGCTGCAAGCAAAACAAGGCCTATTAAGTTGACCAGGCATGGGCCCATGGACAAACCAGTGCTGTCTTATGGCCATGACAATGAACCGCATGTACCTAAAACCAAAATTAAGGAACATGGTAATAAATTAAAAGGCCATGGAGATGAAAATGGCTCGACTCCTACACCGTCAGGTTCAAGGAAACCTAGAAAGGTGCAAGGTGTTCGACAAAGAAGAGCTGTCTCTAAGGGATTGAAGTTGCCAGCACAAGCCATGGTTAAAGCAAATAGTAAACGTGACAGAAGATTTAGTCCAATTTGGTTCTCATTAGTCACTTCTAATGATCAGTGAGCTTTTTATTCTTTGGTGTAATAAAATAATTCATCATCAAAGAGTTATTCTATCCTATCTCAATTACTGAGTTTTGGTTTTGTGCTTAATGGTTTCAGGGGACAAGATGCACCGTTGCCACAGATATCCTCTTGCTACTTGAGGGTTAAGTGAGTTTCATTAACCCCACTTCCTGCTGTCCACTTGTATTATTGGTTTGTTTATTCTTGTCCATATTAGTTATGACAAATAAAAAAATTTGTGGCTGAAGTCATTCTCTACACCATGTTTGTCCGTTTTGGTATAAGTTCAGAGGTATTTTGGTATTTATGAAATATTAGAATGTTATTGTTATGTTACTCTTAATATGTTCTAGTCCAAGTTGATGACGCCTTATTTGGAGCATGGGGTGTGTCTTATCATTTTTCTTAATTTTTTTTCGGTTGATTGATAGGTGCAAGGTTTTGACTGAATACTTTTTTGTCACATTCTTTTAAAAACTTAATACAGTGCAAGTGAAGATTTATTTAGGGAAAAATGACAGATTAGAAAATCAGCATTTCTATAGAATTTTTGTAGTACTTTCTCAGATACATATTTAGTAGTCTGGAATTTTGTTTCCCTCTTTGGACAAGGAATATCAAGTAATTCTACATAAACATAATTTGTCAATTCCAATAGAGAAAATTTAATATCATGGATTTTTATAATCTTGCAACACCTTATCAACCAATTGCTGAACCTAAGACATAACAACTCTGAACATATGCAGGTGGAACTTTCTGATCAAGAAAAGGAAAAGTAAACAATCAATAAGAAACATATTATTTAGTATAAAACCTAAAGACATAAGCAGAAAAACCATAAAAATGTGCTTGACTAAAATTTACTCATCCAGGTGGGGAGGGGTGGGGGGGGGGGGGGGGGGGGGTGGTGTCTTGCAGAACACCTATCAATATCAATATTCATTGAGTGGCATCTTTTCCTGGGTTAGTTTGGGTGCTTATTTTCTTCGCCATTGTCCTATTCTGACTTCCCTTAAGTTTGTTCTGCTGTTTGAAATACCACATGCAGTCATGGATTAGGCTTATCCTGCATTAACTAAGATGATTTACGGTCAGTAAAAGTCTTTTCATTGCTCTTAATTATTGAGATAACAAATTACAAGATACCAAGCCAAATCCAATGTGTTGCTTTGGTGTATGGTCTGGCTTGAATATTTTACATAGGCTTTTGTTGTATGGTCCAGAAGTTGACCTTTCATTACTATCTGGAATTGAAACTGAAATGATTTCGACCAAGTGCATCTTCTTTTACAAGATTTGAGAACTCAGTCCTTAGAGTTCTAATGCATCTTATGATTATTCCCACCTAATCCCCCTACCTTTTCATACAAAGACCTAGGCCCTATTAAAAATGATAGGAAAGAGTGAAATAGGTTTACTTGACAACCTAGCTATTGCGGAGAAAAATATGGTGAGAGTATTGTACAATAAACCTGTAACCCAGAAACCGAGGTACTAAAATTTTTGTTGATGGAATGCAGCTGTTCATTTCTTGTTAATTGTCTTTATTTTTTTAATATATATTTTTATTATGATTGGAAACTGTAATAACATATCAATGGAAATGCCAAAGGGTAGCACCATTCGCTAGGGATCACGCCTCATGAAGTGGTACGCATGCTGGATATGGAATGCTTTTCATACTTGAATCGTGCTTTAGAGAGCTCACTATCTCCAATAGTAATCTTTGCCACAAACAGAGGGTTTTGCAATGTGAGGTATGAAATTCTTGTGCACCTTAAAAATTTTGGAGTGCGTCTTCCTTGACCATCTTTTTAACCTTAATAAGCAACTTGTTACATATGAAAGTCATTGTTGCCAGTTGACAAGTCATAAATCTTAAAGCAGAAATTGAATGCTCACATGAATTGAGGCTGATGTGATTCTATTTGGCTCATATGAATTGGGATTTCCAAGTTTTATTTTATAGGAAACAGAAGCAAAATCAAATTTCACATTCATAATCATTGTTTATATGGAGGGTTGGGTGATAATTCATGCCCACAAAATAAAGTTATGAGTTTGCTTTTTATTTTTGAATGGAGCGTATATCTCCCAAGTGAGATCCATGTCAATCTATTGTGGATCCACGTGTATTTGTGCAATTTTAACAATATATTCTAGAACATATAGTCATTGTTGATGGAATTAATTTTTAAAACACTTGATTACTGTATATTGGAGGAGGTAAATGGTAGGTCTTGTCCATTTCTGTTGAATTGCAGGCATTAAATAAGCCTGAAGATTTTTCTTACTACAGGGCATATAGAAATAGTTTTAGGCCTGGTCTATGATGTTTATTGCAAAAATTAACATCAGAAGCCCACTTTGTCTATCTGCTTCAGATTTAATTTAATAGCCTTTGTTAAAACAAGGCCTACAAGATTATGCATATATTGTTGTTTATGCATTGTAAAAGAATTTGTTTATTTGTTGAAGCCTGATATGCTATAGATTTTTTATTTGTTTATTTAAATTTTTATATGCTATGATATGCTATAGAATTTGTTTCCTTAAAATCTTGGTCTTTTTTGGCTTATCGTATCATTATTCTTGCAGGGGAGAATTCAACTTGAGCAATTTTGAAGATGGTGTTCTTTCTTCTGCATTTATGGTAGGACTTCTTGTGGCATCGCCAATAATTGCATCCTTGTCAAAAAGGTGAACACCTTGTGCAGTATATAAGTTGCTCACTAAAATAATATCAGTGTCTTATCGTTTACCTTATTGGGATCCAAGTTCTTATACATAACGCAACATTGCACTTGCAGCCACAATCCCTTTAGGCTTATTGGAGTTGGGTTATCTGTTTGGACATTGGCTGTAATTGGGTGTGGTTGTTCCTTTGATTTTTGGTCCATCGCAATATGTCGCATGTAAGTTTAACAAAACTGTTGCTTTCAAGAACTGCACTTTTTTTAGTGCCTTCTATCACTTTCATGTACTAGATTGTGAATTTTAACGTGCAAGTTGTCTGTCTAGGCTGGTTGGTGTTGGAGAGGCTTCTTTCATAAGTCTTGCAGCTCCATTTATAGATGATCATGCTCCTGTTGCTCAGGTTTGTTTGATTTTGCTTCATCTTTTAGTTTCTATTTGTAAGTTTTTATTGAACTTTTAGAATTTTTCTGAATTTTCTAATTATTTATCTGCTGATTTTGCATTTATTTTATATAATTCTTTGTCATGGCGCCAGAAAACAGCATGGCTTGCAAAAATTTACATGTGCATACCAGCTGGAGTTGCTCTAGCCTATGTTTATGGTGGATTGGTAAGTTTCATATTTGGGTAGCTAAACCTCCAGATTTTGTAAAGGAGGTGCCTGCTCGCCGCCAGACCCTCATGTACACAGCAACATGGCCAAAGGAGGTTCGGAAAATTGCTGCAGATCTGCTGGACAATCCTGTTCAGGTTAACATTGGCAATGTGGATGAGCTTGTCGCAAACAAGTCCATCACGCAGGTGTGAAACATATTTTAGTATCGTTGCTTGTCATAATTTAGTGTGAAGCATATGTGGAAATATCTCTTTATTTGTTTAATCCTTTATTATGTATGTGTTTTGGTAAAGTTTATGGTCATTTGTGCTATAGTTACTTGATATTTCTATATTTGCATCTTGCAGCATATTGAAGTGTTGTCATCCATGGAGAAACACAGACGACTGGAGCAGATATTACAATCTCAAGAACCAGGATCAAAGATAATTATCTTTTGTTCAACCAAGAAGATGTGTGATCAACTTGCCCGCAACCTTACTCGCCATTTTGGTGCTGCTGCCATTCATGGAGACAAATCGCAGGGTGAGAGGGATCATGTGTTGAGTCAGTTCCGAACTGGGAGATCTCCAGTTCTTGTAGCCACTGACGTTGCAGCTCGAGGGCTGGATATCAAAGACATCAGGTTGGGGACTCTATTTTATAGTCACATTATCTACGTTTTGGTACTGCATTCTATGGTACATTATTTTCCAAGGATCAAAATTTGGGGCAATGATATATCCTGAAACAATATCTACTGCATATTTTGGATATTGGTTTAAGTCTTTTATGAACCCTCATCCCCTGAGAATTTTTAAAACACATTACGTGGTTGAAGTTTTAATTGTAGCTGAATGAAATTTCGGTTAATTGTAGCTGGTTGTGGTTCTGGTTTTGGTTTTGGTGGTCGTGATGGGGGTCGGGGTGGACGTAACGATTTGGGTTATGGTGGAAGAGATCGCGGATATGATAATGAGTCACGTGAGAGGTAATGGAGCTTTTTTTTTGTTCTTTTTTTAACCGCAAATCGGTGCATTTAAATTTATATATTGGGTTTGGTGCCTCTAGAGAATGAAGTCCTCCCATTGTACCATGGTAGAATTATTATTTCAGCCTAACAATTTCTTTGCAGGTTTTGTATTTGTTAATATTTACTTGTATAATATGCATAAATTGGAATTTTGCCTGAATTTTTTTTTATCTGCATTTTTGGATTTCATTTTGCACAGTGGAAGTGTTTTCCTCTTTTCTTTGTCATTGTGGCCACAGCTTTTTGGAGGGGAGTAAAACCAATTCAATTAGGTCTTTTAATTTCAAAAGCTTGTTTCTCTCTCTCTCTCTCTCTCTCTATATATATATGTGTGTGTGTGTGTGTGTGTATGTGTGTGCGTGTGTATAGTGGGTTGGGGAAGCATTTAGTCAGGACTTTGTTTCAAACACTTGTTTATTTGTATATATTATTTTTGTGTGTGTTGGACTTCAAATAATAGGAATTAATGTCTGAGTTATCAAAGAAAAAAACAAGAGACATGATAATGTGTAGTTTGCACTTAAGAAGAGTATTTTGAGAAGTAATGTGTGATTTTTTACTGTTTGAGACAGGTTTGACCATGGTAATAACTATGGACAGGATAGAGGTCGCAGCCGGAGCCCCAAGGGGCCTGCTTGTGGTGACTGCAATAAAGTTTGAACCGTGAGCGCAGCCGCAGTCGTCAGCGCAGCCCGCCACGCAGTTTTCACCAAGCAATGATGGAAAGGAGTCGGCCAGCCTCACCACCTCAACACCAGCGTGGGCCGCCTTATAATAGTGAGAATGCAAGGGAACGCAAGGATTCACCACAAGGGTGGGGAAGATCCTCAGGTAGTGGGAAGGATGATAGGGGATTTGCCAATGGATCTCATGCTTCTTATTTTGGGGAAGAAGAAGAGGAAGGCACGATACCTTAGGATGATGATGACATGTACCGCGCAGCTAATAAAGATGCCCATCGTTCCCCTTGAGCAATAATAATTTGAGGGGTACTGTAAAATGGTTTGAGCATGTCTTCTAACGCTATTGTTTTTGCTTTGGCTTAGTGTTGTAAGTGGAAGTAGGGCTTGTAACTAGGGTGACTGGGGGTGTGGAAGACTTTTGTTGGATGGTCTTGAGGGATAGAATTAAACCAGACCCCTCTTAAAACTTTTTGACAACCTTTTGTTTCTCTTTCTTGTTTTTGGTAGGAAAGAAAGGGCAAGCATGAAGCACCACTCAACGAGTGTTTTTTTATGTATTTGCTTTGTAATACTGACTTTGTACTCACCAGAGTCTGCACCCACTCAATGCTACCTGAGTAAGCATGAGGCCAAGTGAATATGATGTTGGATCTGTTCAAATAAGTCCTTCCTATATGCTCAACATGCTTTATTTGTTGTCAATTAGCTGTGTGGATTATGCTGTTTATGTTATTGGTATTTCGTAGTCAGAGTTAGCCATTTTTACCATTAACATCAGCAATGTTGTCCCTTACACTTAACTATATTTCATAAATTGCAAGGAGTTTGTCTTACCAAAGCCTGGTCTTAATTTTTCATGCAACTGTTCAATGGCATAAGCATCAAGAAAGTTTCACCATTGCTGTGTTTATATCTGTCAAACTATTTTTGTGTTTCTCTAAAAGTGAGCAACCAGTCCTTAAAAAGGAAAAAAAAAAAAGGAAAAAAAAAGGGAAAAAAATTGTGCAAATCAAATTTGATATAATGGCTTGAGATTGATATAATATTAAAGGACGTTATTTTAGTTGGGTAACATATGGCTTTTCAACCACAAGTTGCAAATCAAATTTGATGCCAACCATTGGTAGGGTTTAAACCTAACCTGCGACTAAAGATCGGGCTATTGGGGGTTTTTTTTATTTCAAAAGTATTGAAAGTTTGGAGCCAAGAAGTAAAAAAAAAAAAAAAAAAATTTCCCAGTGGAGTTGCCCAAACTAATAAAAAAAAAAATTGCCCAGTAAAACTCGAGTTTTATAAACTCGAGTTTCACTATCGAGTTTTAGTCGATCATTCTAGCGGGTTGATATTGAGAAACATGAAGGAGGGGAGGACAACAGCGGCAAACGTTGCAGCCCGTGCTGCTGTTGGAGGAGATGACATGCTTTCAAAATGGCAACTAATGGCTGAGCAAGCCCGGCAGTTAAAATTTTTGAGGATTTAGAGTTATGGGATAATCTTATATTTTGCTACCGGTATGTTCATACTTGACTGCCCTTTATCTAAGTCAATTTCCTTCATTAGTGTATTTTTCATACTTTGTTGCTGGGAGTCTCATGTGAGACTGAATATGTAAATCAGCTTATTGGAGAAGAAAGCAGCAGCTGTGCCCTGGACCCTGCTCTTATGCGTTATGGTCGATTGGATCGTAAAATTGAGTTTCCACATCCTAGTGAAGAAGCAAGAGCTCGCATCTTGCAGGTGAGTCATTTGGGGGAGTACTTTCGTTGATGACTGCTTTTATCTTTGCTATGTGCCAGACTCTTATTGAAACCTTTTCCTTCATATGTTAGATCCACTCAAGGAAGATGAATGTTCACCCAGATATAAATCAAGCTTGAATTATTATGCCTAGATTCTGTTCAATTTCACGGTTCAGATCATGCAAAGGCAGGACTTCTGAAATGGTATTATGTGCCCTAAATTTCAATGAAGTCAAGCTGAGTTTACGACGTGATCACAGAAGTAAAACCTCTGTATTGTGTAATCTTGCGGACTAAACCATAAATCATTAATTTAATCTTGCGTATTAACGATGATGGGAACTGCAGATGAGATCATTAAAGCTCCAGAGAAGGGCCCTGTTTTTATGGAAGATCTTCTAGAGGAAGAGCAAATGGTTGCTTTGGTACAGTTCATGACTCTACAGTGAGATTATTGTGTTTATATTGCAGTGAGATTATTGTGTTTTCTAGGTTTTCTTTTCCTACCACTCTGATTCTTTTTTGAATTGTAATGGCTTGGGATTGAGATAATATTAAAGGACGTTATTTTAGTTGGGTAACATATGGCTTTTCAACCACAAGTTGCAAATCAAATTTGATGCCAACCATTGGTAAGGTTTAAACCTAACCTGCGACTAAAGATCGGGCTACTGGGGGTTTTTTTTATTTCAAAAGTATTGAAAGTTTGGAGCCAAGTAAAAAAAAAAAAAAATTTCCCAATGGAACTCGAGTTTTATAAACTCGAGTTCCACTGGGAATTTTTTTTTTTTTTAGTTTGGGCAACTCCCCTGTTCAGGCAGAAGGGGTTGCCCTGTTTCCCCTGTTTTTCTCAGTGGAACTCGAGTTTATAAAACTCGAGTTCTTCTGGGAAATTTTTTTTTTTTTTTTTTTGTTTTGGCAACTCCCCTGTTCAGGCAGAAGGGGTTGCCCTGTTTCCCCTATTTTTCCCAGTGGCAAATCCCCTGTTCAGGTAGATTGGTTGCCCTTTTTTTTTCCTGCACATGCAGGCAAATCAAGAACTGAAATGTGTACATGCACCTGTTGAGAAACATAGATAAAGAAGCTTAGAATGTAATCTAACACCATTGAGAGGCAGAAAAGTTGAGAATGTAAATGCACAACCATTACATCAAAAGGCGTTCTCGCACCAAGCTATAGAAACTGTTACGCTCTATTCATAAAGATAATTTTACAATGCAAATACATTTGCATCACAACAAAAAGGCATTCTCAATATATCAACATTCTAAACATGCGCAACCATCCTTAATTTGAAATTCTAACCGTA
Organism: Quercus aquifolioides; assembly: GCA_019022515.1. Taxonomy (NCBI): domain Eukaryota; kingdom Viridiplantae; phylum Streptophyta; class Magnoliopsida; order Fagales; family Fagaceae; genus Quercus; species Quercus aquifolioides. The sequence goes on along the minus strand of CM032325.1, from coordinate 3,066,967 downwards.
CTACTCAAATCACAATCTTCATAGAGGTACATTGGATAGAGAATTATAAGTACATTCATCAAAAACCAAAAAGTTCAATGTGCCAATACAACGTAGTCACTTTTCCTAAGATCAGCAATTCGCACAACAAAAACGGCGTCCATGGAAGCATGCCTGCAAAACGTAGACTAATCACGTTAGGAGAGAAGAAAGTAAAAACATTAGTTAATGGTAGAACGAACAACAATTATATTTAACCAATGCATAATATTTTCCCATCTACGTACCCACTGTGGAACATTACTGCTTGTGGAAGCGCCACGGGACTGCGGACATTTTCTACGGTTATGCTCGGAAGCATGACACAATCCACATGTTTGCTTGGGTTGACTCTCTATCAAATCTGCGTCCTCCCTCCGCCATCCCGACCCTCGATCCTTATTCCTCACTCCATCCATCTCATTCCTTATTCTTGACTTCACTGGTCGACCTTTGGCCCTCAACAATGCTGGATTAGGCAACCACTTTGGCCCCATGGGATCCTTCCACAATGATTGTGACTTGGGAATCACAAATGCATGCTGATAAGTGTTAAGGGCATTGTCCAAACCATAACATGGGTGAATATATGCGGTCGAATCAATATTTAAATAGTCACATACTCTAATTGCATGTGAACACGGGATCCCTATGTTTTGCCATTTCCCACAACTGCATGTTCTTTCCCGTATCCGAACTTCATAACTGTGGTTTCCCCTTCTTGCGCTACACGTGAATGAAGTAACTATCTGATATATCATCTGTTCATTGTTAAATGGCTTGAGATAGTGTTTCTCAGATTTAAGCTTATTTCCTTCCCACTTGTCAAAGGCATATTGACTCCATTTCTTACCCTCTGACAGGCGATTGAGGTATTCTTTGTGCCGGTCGTGGAAATATTCAACAAGTTTGGACCAAGTGTGATAGGTTATTTAGACCCCTAAAACAACCAAATTGCGTAGCCTAGATTAATTAGTCAAGTTGTTACTTAGTCAAATTAAGCAATTCTAGGTTAAAGCAATTCAACAATCATATCAAGAATAATAATGCAGCGGAAAATAAATAACACAAGATATGATCACCCAGGAAACCACACGGTAAAAACCTGGGGAGGATTTGACCCACCGATCCTCAAGGCATAACATAATTCACTATGAAAGAATTGAAGTTCTTACAGAAGGACTACAAGCTCCCCGCTCGACTTCCTAATGCTACCCACCAGTACGAACTTCCTGACACGACCACGCGCAGGCTCCGAATCCACGGACTACTTCTTTCTTGAATTCTTCAATCAGCTACAAGCTCCCCGCTTGCTTTTCTTTTAAGTTCCAATGGTTGCAACTATGTTGATCATCAAGATATTGACAACCCTAAGTTTATGTGAAGGAAAGCTCCTCGAAGATCTCACAAGAGATTCACACAAACAGCAAATATGAGCAACAATACAATATGGACAACCTTCAAAAACGTGGCTAGGGTTTTGTTTATATACCTAGGGTAAAAACATAAAACCCTAAACGTTTAATGAAGTAGGGCTGAGTTGGAAATTCTGCAGAATAATCAACCTGTGCGATTTTCGATCGATCGAGTCTATTCTTCGATCGATCGAGCCAGGCCAAAAGTCCCAAGTACTTCTGCAGCCACTCGATTCCAACTGTACAATAATAAACCAACTTTGAGCAAGCCTAAACACGACTAAATACAATGTTTTGATCATGGTTTGCCAACATTACAAATTAGAGTTCTAAATACATAAAATCCTAAAACCTTAGAACCTAACAAAGTGAACTCAACCAACGCGGCAATAGGAAGGCCCCGTGCACCTTTAAGTACACCATTGAAGCACTCTGATATATTGGTTGTCATTGCCCCAAAACGTCTTCCACCATCATGTGATTGGGTCCACATATCCACAGACTCGCTCATTAGGTATGTGTATGGAAGATAATCTTGATTCTTTTCCTTCCCATCCTTTCCCGTCACCTTCTTCTTATTCCAAATGGCCTCCATTTCCACTTGCTTAATGGACTCCATTATGGTATCAAATTTAACTACCTGAGTAGCATATCCTGCTTTCAAGCAAGCTGACTTTAGGGTCGAATTCTGAAAATGTGTGTTGAAGTTGCTAGCAACATGTCGAAGGCAATATCTATGAAATACCCGTGTTTTTCCATCATCCCCTCTAGGCCAGTTTGCAATGGCATTTTTGATACCGAGATGTCGGTCAGAAATTATGCAAATGCCGTCGTCGGGTATCACATGGCCAATCGTATCTCTGAGGCATTGTAAAAACCACCTCCAACTGGACCTTGACTCACAATCCACAACAGTAAAGGCAAGAGGGAATACCTTGTTATTAGCGTTAGTTGCCATTGCAACCAACAACTTTCCTTGATATTTACCATACAGATGGGTCACATCAATATTGATAACCGGCATGCAATATTTGAATCCATCAATGCTTGGACCGAAAGACCAAAACACATAATTCAATAATACGGTGTCATCTTCATCGGTGGATGTCGTACGATAGAACACTTGGGTAGTCGGGTCCATATCAATATATGCCATAAGCAACTTTTGCAACCTCTGGTAAGACTCTTCCCAATTCCCAAACAGCTTCCCAATCGCCTTTTGTTTCGCATCCCATACCTTGTAGTAAGAAGGCTTATGGCCCTCATATTTCGACTCTATCATAGATCTGAGATGCTTAATTGGGGTAGTGTGATCCTCACTTAACTTCTTAAGGATGTCTGATGCAATAAAGTTACAATTCATCATTCTACCATCATTTCGCACCCCAGTCCGTATACATGTGTGAGGACCCTTGTACACGGTGACCATCCATAGTCTCTGGAGATTGGGCTTCATGACTGCGCAGACATACCACTTGCATGACTCATCCACACATTTTGCACAAAGTTTTGTCGTCGTCGACCTACTGATCATATACTGTTTGTTTTCCTTGAGGGCACAAATTGTTAATACATGCTGCACCTCCACTTTATTGGCAAAAATTAAGCCTTTGTACAAATTCATCCCCTCTCTCCAAGTAGACACAAATGGTATCTCCATATGTGAAGGATCAACCATATTTTCCCAAGTATTTGCAGAAAATGACAAAGCAGGAGGTGCGTAGCCAGGGATTGTGTCCGTATTGTTTTAGACACTAAGAACATTGTCTGCATAAGGTTCACTATCATCCAATGTCTCATTATCATCAATGTCCCTCTCAAAGTCCCTAAAGTCCCCTCTCTCAATCATGTCTTCAATCTCATCACCGTGAATGTCAGTACTCTCATCAACATAGTCGTCGTCGTCATCGTCATCGTCATCGTCATCGTCATCCGCATCATCATTCTCATCCTCATCCTCATCCTCATCATCATCATCATCATCAGCATGCACATCATCATGCTCTACATGTTTAAAATACTCATATTCAGCATCTGGAACTGTAGCCTGTAAACTTGTTTGTGTTTGTTGGATTTCCTCGATACCAACTTCTGCACGCGGCTCCAACTGTATGTACAACTCGATATTAGTTACTTCAGATATTCTCTCCAACTTGTCAAACATGATCTTCACATGTTTGTCTGTTTCTATCGCCATATACTTGTAATTAATCCGGTGCTTCAGGATTTCATTTGGCATACGATAAGTAATTTGTATGTTGTGTATAGCAAGATTCTCACACAACTCTTCCATAACCATCATCTTCAATTCGTCAAGAGTCTTCAACCTACGATCAATTTGGGTATAATAGCTCTTTATACCCGGCCCTTCAAATGGCAATCCCTTGTTCGCATTGGCATTCTTCAGCGGACCACCGTGGTATAGGATTATATCAATTTCAGGCATTGTGAACCTGTTAAAGTCAAGTTACTATGTTAGTTAAAAAACATTTTGAAGTCACAGAAACAGTAAATACATATTTAACTTTTTTTTATCCAGTAAAAGAGATCCTTTGAACTTTAACTATTGCAATTTCCTTTACCAAAAATCTTTCAATATTTTTTCCTTTTCAATTGATGATTATGTTTATTATGTATGTTAAAGAGCATTAAAAAAAAAAAAAAAAACAACTTGAAGTGCAGCTAAGATGAACAGGGTGACATGTACAAGAAATGATAGTACAAAACATGACTGCATCCATTATAAGTTTGAGATAGCAATTAGCAGCAAGATGAAAGCCCAAAGACAATTGGTTCAGAGGGGAAAAAAAGGGAATGAATACTAACGAGAAATGATATATCCAAGTTCAAGGGACTACAATGACAACTGAAAAGGCTGAAATATAATTTTGTTCTTAAAACAAAAGTAAAATGTTCAAACTTGGTTCAAGCTCAAACCAAGCCTACAAACAATGTTTGAACTCAAGCTTGTCAAAATGTGTAAAAGCTTAAGCTCAGCTTGTTCAACTTAATTCATTATTCAAGCCAATCTCGAGCTCAATATAAAGCTCATGAGCTTAAGATCCTACACAAATACATTATCACACCCATTTTAAGCAGATTCTTAGGCCTATTTGATTTGGAAGAGTGTTCTCTCAACTCCCAATGAATGAAAAAACTTACTATGATATGAGTCTATTTTTCAAGCCCATATATAACTTATTAATAAGCCCATAAACGAGCCTAGGCACGACTTGTTTTTTATCAAGCCCTATTGGTCAAGAGCCTATTCATTAACCTTCTTTTTTTCTTTTTTTTTGCTTGGGCTTTGCTCATTCATAGCCCTATTGCCTAGTTTACAGCTTACAAGGAAGACAAAAATGTATGTAAGGTAACAGAAGATAGCCATATCATATGCTTTATAAATTCCTTTTTCAATATGGCTATTAATTTATTAGGTATAAGGTCTGTCTTTTTTTTTTTTTTCTTTTAAAATTACTAGTTAAGTTTCAATACAATTTTGAGAATTTTAAAATAAAATTTAAAATTTGTTTCAATTATTTTGATAATTTATCATAATATTTTATTTTAATATAATACAATTTACATTAAATATCATCCTTATATCAAGTAGCTTAATATATGTTTGTATTTCGATAATTTAATGTAGATGAAACTCTATTTTAAAATGTCAAGTGACTCACTAAAATTTGGAACTATTTTAAAATAAATTTATCTTTTATATAGAATTTTTAATTAATCCATACATCGCATGTATATACTACATTATATTGAATAAAAGACTATAAAGCCTAAATCATAAAACTTTTACAACTGGTACTGAATTTTCAGGAATTCTAACAGGAATTTGGTCCTAGTGGTATGATACATAATAAAATAGAAAAAAGGTAGTTGAATGCATAATATGAAGTTGATTTCAATCAATGGAGAATGAATAACTCTTCTGCATTATGTTTTTGACAGGCATGTAAAATTGGAGTTATGTTAGTATGCAATTCATGTAAGACACAATTTTAGTTTACCTTGTAGTAAACTAGTAATAGATCACCTTATTTTTTTTTAAAATTGATTACTCATAAAGACAAAGTTATGCATTATCAGATCCAGTGACTTGTAAACTTTCCAGTTTACTTAAAAGCTGCATTTGAAACAATCTATTTGGTAGCATCAGGACACAAACCATAGATCCATAGAAATAGAAGTATTTCCATTACAAAAACTTAAAGACAGCTATATTCAGTCCATAGGACAAAATATAAAAGGAAACCAGGGTTTTTAAGTTTTGACAATCACAAACTTACCCACACCCATAGACAACTAATACCCAAATACAATAACAATCAAATCAAAAAACCCTTACCTGAAATATGAAATTGTTGAGAGGGAAGAGCAATGAGAGAGAGGCAATGTGGTGAGTGAGAGAGTGAGAGGCAATGTGGTGAGTGAGTGAGAGTTATGGGCGAGTAGCTGTGTAAGTGTTAAAATTTTTATGCTCTGTTTTTCGGACTGAGGGAGGAAATTATATTCAGATAAACTCGAGTCTTTAAGACTCGAGTTCAAAAACTCGAGTTTTAAAGACTCGAGATCTATGCTCTGCATTTCAGTAATTTATTTTCAAAAGAACTCGAGTTTTGAAGACTCGAGTTTTAAGAACTCGAGTCTTATAAACTCAAGATCCAAGTGGACAACTTGTCCAATCAGCAATTGGTCTGTGAAGCGGTGGAGTGAGATTAAAACAGTATCTCGAGTTTCTAAAACTCGAGATGCCTAGTTTCCTTTATAGTTTCACGCGTTGTCTAACTAACCAAATACTCCCCTTACCCATGATTATTCTGCACATTCCCTCAGGAGGGTACTATATAAGAGGGGGAGGCCTCTGATAGTGGGGATCGAAAAAAGAAAGTTAGAAAGGAGAGAACTCCATTACTGTAGCTCTAAGAACTGCAACCCAAGTTCATTCAATACAAATTCCTCTTCGGACGTCTATGTTTGCAGTTGTCCAAGCACAATTGAATGCTAATTTATTCACAAGCATTGCAGTCCAATACTGTTTAATTCATTACTAGCCTAGCTCTTTCACCCACTCTCTACAAATTTATTGTCTTGGGTTCATTGGGCTCACAATCCATACCTTTTTGGGCTTGGGCTACAAAAATTGACCCTACATTTTTAAATTTTGAATCATTAAACAAATCAAGCTAAAATCTGTTAGCTAGTCACCACAATATACACTAATAAAAAAACTAACCTTGGTTCAAAGTTATGGCTAGTCGTTGAGAGGAGAGTTGGGTTGGAGGTGGTGGCAGGCGGAGGAGAAGGGAATGTAGACTTCGACGACAATTTGAGGGGGTCTTTGATGGAGTGTGTCATGTGCCCAGGCATTGAAAGCCATTTTCCCTAATTTCAATTTCAATCTCTCTCTCTCTCTCTCTCTCTCTCTCAAACCCATCTTCTATCACACATATAACGGTTGAGTTGGGGAATTGCGTGTTTGTATAATTTAAGAGATGCTACATTCACAATATTTTTACAATATTTTCACAACAAAATCATAGGTGATTAGTTGTTATTGGTTTTAACTTTAACTCAATTTTACAAAAAATTAATTGAAAATGAGCTAAATGGAATCGATAGGGCTAGGCTAGAATTAAAATATAAAATAAAAACCCAGCCCAATCAACTTGAGCCTTGAGGAATCTAAAATTAAAAAAAACTTTATTAACTTATATGCCATCATCACTTAAATCTTATTTGTGCACTTATATAAATCTCACTTTATACTTTTTCAATAAAGAAAAGGAGGTCATAGTGTATGCTATATAAAGATACTACTTTTTTTACTAATTTATCCATCCAATTTTGCCTCTTAAGACTACTACTTCTTCTCTTAAAAGTGTTAAAAAAAAAAAAAAAAAAAAGTCTTGTGCCTTTTTCTCTTTGTAATTCATAGAAAAGTCTTTATCCCATGGATCATTTTTCTTAGCTGCGTATTAATTAATTAGCAAAATTAAGTCTAATAGTTCAAGTTCATCTAAACTAAATAGTAAAATATCTAGACATATCAAACCAACAAATATATATAAAGTCAAAATATTTATAAATAAATAAAAATTGCATATATTTTTTTGACTTATTAATAGCATAGATTGAGTTAAATTTTTTTGTATAAATTTTTTTGCTAATCTGAATCTAATCCAACTTTTTTTTTTCTTTTTTTAACAATTTAACCTATTAACCCAAGAAAAAAAAAACCAATTTGGAATGACATATTAAGTATGTGTTTGGATTGAGAGTCTGCATTTCTCACGTTTCACGTTTCCTTCTTTCGTTTTTTTCTTCTTCTTTTTTTTTTTTTTTTTTTCCCTGCACTTGTTTTTGCTTTTAGAGACAAAATCCACTGTTGATGCACTGTAGCAACACTGTTCACGAGACCCACAACCACTTTATTAAAAAAATATTAAAAATGGGTCTCACAATACTATTCATACATTTAAAAATTATTTTGCTACAGTATTTTCAGTTTCAGCAAAAAAAAAAAAAAGTTTCAATTTCAGCAAAAATAAGTTGTATCCAAACGGACCCTAAGTTGGATTGAGTTAAATTTGTCAGATTGGCGGGTTGAATGTATGCCTCTATGTTAATCATTTTCATTTTTAACATAACTATCAAGAATGTAATTGACTTGCTTTTAAGAATTTAGAGATAATGCTAACGGCTAATAGTCAATGGACCAAATTAGTAAATTGATTATTAATCAATAATTTATATAATACTGTGGATTCCAGTTAGCTCAACTGGTAAAATCTATGATGGTTGTATAAGAGATCTGGCCTATACCAAAAACTGATTGGTGTCTTGGTCTGATGATAAAGAGCTATCATCATGAGCGGACGCCATAGATTGAAACTCTCTCAAAAAAAAAAATCTATATAATACTAATTAATACTAGTTATGGAGAAAATAATTTAAAAAAAAAGAATTAGTAACTTACTCTTTAAAACATATATAATAATACATTTATGAAACAGGTAGTAAGGGCACAATTATTTTATAAATAAATTTATCTAAGAACTTTTAAAAAATTCAAAATTATATAAAAGAGTAAGATTGAAATATCCACATTTAATCTTGGCAATCCTTAGCAAAATATGAAGACTTTATATACATAACCTTGAATCACTCATAATTATTTTAATAGCTTTGGCAAAATTTATACTATAAATATTAGGACAGTAAAGATGGACCCTAACAAAATGAAAAGAGCATATGGTCTCCAAAAAAATATATAGAGAGAATTACTCATACCATACAAACTATATCCGGTGACTTAGAAATATCTAAGTTGGTGAACGGTGGTGAATAGAGCAATAATCTTAAATGAATAGAGACCATATATTGTGGCTGCACATGCGCGGTACAGAGCTCCGTCCCCACACGGCCACACCGTCCATCCACGCGTAAAAGACCTTTAAAGTCTCTCAAAAAATCTAATAAAAGTCTCTTTGCTTTGTTGTTTTAATGTTCTATCCTTTACAATTCTTGCAACTAAGCACAGTCATTCATCTTCACATTCCATTGTCTTGGCTCTTTAGTCTTTACAAAGAACATGGCTGAGATTGGCTATGGCATCGCAGTGAAGGTCCTGCAGCTGCTTGGATCCCGTACTTTCCAAGAGATCAGCTCGGCATGGGGCTTCAAAGGTGATCTGAAAAGGATAGGGCGCAGAGTCTTAGCCATTAAAGCCGTACTGTTTGATGCTGAGGAGAAGCAAGCAAGTAACGAGAGGCTAAGGACTTGGCTAAGGGAGCTCAAAGATGTCCTTATTGATGCCGAGAATGTGCTGGATGAACTTCAGTATCGAGTATTGCAGAAGGATGTAATGAAGATAAACGGAAGCTCTTGCAAAAAGGTGCGTTATTTCTTTTCTGGTTCTAACCCACTTGTATTCCGTTTTGAAATGGCACATAAAATCAAAGGTGTTAGGGAGAGGTTAGATGATATTTCAGCTCTTAAGGATGAATTCAATCTTGCTGAAAAACTTGAAGCTAGGAACCCAACAGTGAACAGGAGGGAGATGACCCACTCCTTTGTTCCTTCTCAGAATGTCATCGGTAGGAATGATGACAAAGAAAAGATCATGGATCTTTTGATGCAGCAAGATGCTAGCAGAAATGTCAGTGTAATTCCTATTGTTGGGATTGGAGGTTTGGGGAAGACCACACTTGCCAAGTTGGTTTATAACGATGAACAGGTAGTTAGACATTTTCAACAATTGAGGATGTGGGTGTGTGTATGCGGATTTTGATCTTGAAAGGTTAATAAAAGAAATCCTTAAATCTGCAAAAGTTCCAGTTGATGAAAACTTGGGTATTGATCAATGGCAAAATAGCTTAAGAGAACTTTTAAAAGATAAGAAATTTCTACTTGTCTTGGATGATGTTTGGAATGATGATCGTAATAAATGGATGGAATTGGAAGATTTGTTACTTGGTGGTTGTAATGGAAGTAAAATTATAGTGACAACACGAAACAGCTTGGTTGCTACTATTATGGGTACTGCTTCTCCATACAATCTTGAAGGTCTACCCGAAGAGAACTGTATGTCTTTGTTTGTGAAATTGGCATTTAAGGAAGGAGAAGAAGAACAATATCCAAACCTCTTAAATATTGGAAGAGAAATTGTCAAAAAATGTAAAGGGGTTCCATTGGCAGCGAGAACTTTAGCTGGCCCACTTTATTCAAAAGTTGATGAACATGAGTGGATATCTATTAGAGATAACGAGATATGGAATTTAAAACAAAAGGAAGGTGACATCTTACCCGCATTGAAGCTCAGTTACAATCAATTGCCATTTCACTTGAAGCAATGTTTTGCATATTGTTTTGTTTTTCCAAAGGATTACGAATTCAATAATTTTCAATTGATTCAATTTTGTATGGCACATGGAATTCTTCAATCACCTAAGGATGAAAATGTAGAGTTGGAAGATGTTGGTAACTTGTATATCAAAGAGCTATTGTCAAGATCTTTCTTTCACCTCAGGTTTTTAATTGTTACAACAAAGCATGCCTGCTTGTCGGAGAAGGCAGTAGGTTGCTTGGATTCTCTTCAATCTTTGTTTATAGATGAATGTGAGAATCTAAAATGTCTGTTTGAAGGGATGGAGGAGGGGCGCCTCACCAATCTTCGAACATTGGTTGTTGTAGAATGTCCAAGTTTGACCACTTTGTCACTTAGTATCAAACACCTAACTGCCCTAAAGAACTTGATAATTGTGGATTGTAAAGAGCTTAGTTTGTCGAATAAAGAAGAGAATCAAGATCTCAAGTTAAGCCTTCGAGTGTTGATAATTAAGGAGTTACCTAAGGTGGAGGTTTTGCCCCATTGGTTCCAAGCATCTGCCAACACTTTACAGCACCTACAGATTGAAGATTGTTGTAATTTCACCGCTTTGCCTGAGTGGCTGCCACATCTGAAATCACTTCAGACACTTAAAATTATAAATTGCCTTGTATTCTCATCTCTCCCAGAGGGGATGCAAGATCTTACTACACTAAGAGAATTTTAGATTGAAGATTGTCCTAAGTTGAGTAGAAAGTGCAGAGAAGAAGTTAGGCACAAGATTGCTCATGTACCAAACATTCATTGCGATGAGTATTTCAATGAGGATAGCAGAAGTTCATCATAGAGAGATGACGACATCAGCCTATATCTACCAGGAGAAGATGATGAGGTAAGGGCATATATGTCTTCTTGTTATTTTTGTACTATTTAATAGTCTCTATCTCTACTCTCTCTACTGATTTAAATTAATCCTAAAGCTGGTTATGATTCTTAATGAACCCGAACCCCCCCTTTTTTTTTTGTCAAAGCCCTCTTTGTCCAAATTAGATTTAAAGTAAATTAAAAACAAAAATATCTTTCTGCATGAAATTGAATTTCCAAAAGTAAAGTGGTCTTCTAGATCTTTATTTTTTGCCCACCCCTTCGGACCTTCCCAGCAAAAGAAGAAAAAAAAAAAAAAAAAACAAAGGGAAAAAAGTAGAGAAGAAGAGATTAATCCTATTTAATTAATTGAGGAATTGTATCTTGTTTTTGTAAAATTGTGTTTCTAAGCAAGGTATTGGCACCCAAAAACTTGAATGAACAAAATAAGTTTTTGTTTATTTATTTATCTTTTGTAAATACATTTTTCCTAGTAGTATCGTTATTCTTATATACTATATATTGCAAATTTCATTTCAGGAGTTCAACACAAGTCACAATCAATAGAGTCTAAAATGTTGCTCAATTCAAAGTCACATGTTCCTTCCGTAATTCGTAAGCATTTCTTCATTGCAATTTGTATTACAATATGTAAATAAATAAGTATTTATGTTATTTAATTTGCTTGTATGTGATGTAAATGAATAAATATTTATGTTATTGTAATTTGTACTAAATGATGTCAATAAATAAACATATATGTCATTTTAATTCAAAGTAATAGATGTAAATAAATAAGAAGTGATGTGTATACTCTCCTTAACTACATTCTTGTGTATAAAGTTGAGAGATCCATGGATTTGTGTGTGCAAACATTCGTTCTTATATTCATATTTTATGATTCTTCTTCGTAAGCGTGAAGCACCATGTGTATTAACATGCTTAATTATTTAGAATATATGAGGTGTAATTGACAGTGAATGGAGTAATATTTGTATTTGGAATTATAAAGTTTCATTTCCATGAAAAGCTACTTCTAACTTAAACCAAAATTATAAATGATACATTAAGATTAATTTTTTTTTAAATTGAGACACTAGTAATTAGAGAGGAAAAGATAGGAAAAGGAAAAGTTGGAAGATTATAGGTTGTTGGTTCTTAGGTCTGGGAACAATGAGTGTCAATTTTCAAATCTTTCTTATGCTAAAGGAGTCAGAACACTTACACTTGGATTTCTCACCAAATAATTGCTTTAATCTCCACTACTACAATGTTCATAATTGAATTTATACTGTGGAAATTCCCTCCAATATTATCCATATTGGCATAGACAAATCCATCCATTAAAGCAAGGTAGATGCTTCATAAGTTGACAAGTTTGAGCACTAGCTTATGTGGGGCGGTATACTGGGGAAAAAAATCAAAAAGAAAAAGCCCATTCTGGAGGCAAGGTAGAAACTTAACACAATCCTCCATGTAGGAAGAAACCATGGATAGAGAAGCAACTTATCGAGCCTCAAACATGTTCCCCCTTTGAAACTCTGGCTAATGACTTGTCGAGAATTATGCTTCTGTTAAGTCACATCAGTAACCATGTCATTATTTTCTTTCCATTAATAAACAAAATTATTTTATTTCCAGAGTCCAACACAAAGGAAAATCAAGAGAATCTAAACGTTGCTCAATTCAAAGTCGTATGTCCTGTAATTAGTGAGTATTTCTTCAGCATTTTGTCATTGCAATTTGGATTACAAGCTGTAAATAAATAAATATTCTGGTTATTTAATTTGCTTGTAAGTGATGTAAATAAATAAGCATTTATATCATTGTAATATGAAGTAAGAGATTTAATAAATATATAGGATGATGTGCATACTCCCATAACTACATTCTTGTGTATAAAGTTGAGAGATTTATGGATTGGTGCATGCAAGCATTTGTTTTTATATTCATATTTTATGATTCTTCTTAGCACTAAGCACCATGTGTAATAACATGCTTAATTACTAGAAAATTTGTTGTAAAACCGACAAAGTGACATTGATGAGAGTGATATTTGTATTTGGAATTTAAAATTTTCATTTCCATAGAAAGCTCCTCCCATCTTAAACAAGAATTATAGATGATATATAAAGATTAAGATAGGGAAAAGCAAAGGTGGAAGATTATTGGTCGTTAGTTCTCAGGTTTGGGAACAATGAGCATCATTTTTCAAATTCTTCTTATACCAAAGGAGTCATTTGAACACTTGTGTTTTCTCAATGAGTATTGCATTAATCTCCACTAATATCATATTCATTAATGAATTTTATGTCATAATTCCCTCAGTTGTTGTCCACATGAAATTGAAAAATAGAATTGCAAACCACTAAAAATATTGAAAACAAGTTTGAGGGGTAATATGCTACGACCAATTATATTAATGAAATTGTCTATGAAATCACATTAAAATTTGGGATCTACCTTCTAAGAACTAGGATTCCACTTCCCAAGTGCCCAGTCAAAAAATGATAACTATACTAGCATTAAATAATAGGGTATTTTAATATTGAAAGATTTTGACTTGAACCCTAACCCTTTTTAATTAGATATATGAAAACAAGTATTTCCAAAAAGGAAAATGGGAGTAGCTCAAAATTCAAAATTCAAAAGCCAAAAAACTTGAACAAGATGAGCAACAATTACTTTTCTTGAAAGTTAATTTATGCTTCAAATTTAAGGACACTATGATCAGAACGATCATTGCATTTGTTAAAAGCTAGTTTGTGCTTAAAATTTTAGGACAATAGCACCTCAATACAAATTATTACAACAACTATTTCCAAACAGTCTTGTTGAATAATGGCTTCAATTGTTTTCAATGATATCTCATATTGATAAACTAAACTCTTCATTATATAAGCACCAACGCATTGGTCACGGGTTTTGATCTCTCCTGAATTTTAATTTCTTAAATTGGATTCAACTTTGAATTTTTGTTGTTTATTAGAAAAAAAAAATTCATATCAACACACTTGCTACTCACTAGAATAATTTGTGACCATGGGAAATCAAAACCCTATTGTCCTTATTATATCAAGAGATGATAGAAAAGATTGTAATTAAAAATAGACAAAATAATAAATTTAATGAATTAAACATTTTCTCCCAACTTTTCCTCCTAATTGTTTTGGAGGATGGTTTTTAGTCCCCGAGTGAAAAACTTCACTACTCCCCTTTTCCACCACATCCAACAAGGGAAAATTCTCATTTTCCATCCTCCCTTTTTACACCCAACCAAACAGACCATGCAATGAAATTTTTAGAGCTCGTTTTGTTTTGTTTTTTTTTTTGTTTTAATTTTTTTTTAATTTTTTTTATTTTTAAGATTGCTATCCCGTAGTTTGTTCAAAATGGAGCATCATTAGCATTGCTTTGCAGATTTCCATTAAGAATGTGACGAAAACTGACAAACTCAAAGCATCTTTTAGCTCTATAATACAATTATAGTAAGTTTAAAACACCAAGACAATACAGAACAGGGGAAACGGAAGAGGAAGAAAAGACCAGCATATACAGTCGTAATGTTACACACCCTAAAAAGGAAAAAAAGAAAAGTGTCTTACAACTCAAGACACAGCATTTGCATCAGGCACCTCATCAAGGATAAATGGACCAAGTTTATCATCAAATGAGCTTCCAAGGCCTTATGGTATCTTAAATGCCTTATATATACTACAAACTGCTGCTCTATCAGACCCTCCAAGCCACTCTCATCTTTTTATATTATTAGTGAATCCTGACAAAGTTAAATACAAAGCACATTGGACTCGTGTGAAAAGATCCTGAGAGGGAAAAAATTAAAGAACTAGAAATTATGAAATGAGATAAAATAAAACAAGATATTCAAAGGTCACATTGGGACCATTTCTTAGATACAACAATAACGACTACAAATGACATAAAGTAACCTGCAAAAGAGCTAAAATATATAGAAATGTCTTAACATAAACATTTAAAAGTATTTCAGAAAGCTTCGTGTACAAACATATAACGATCAGCAAAAAAAAAAAAAAAAAAAACTTGTTAAGTATTCTTGAACTGAAAAATAAACCAGAATTTGCGTACTTCATATTTCATGCATTGGGTCCTCATTGATCAATCCTTGTTTGAAATATTTTTCTCTACCAATCACCATTTCAGAACGAGAGGGAATCTACCTTTTGTAGAAATTATAGAAAGAAATGGTCATTTAGATGGATCCTATGGATACAAAATACTCTCGTAAGAGCTTACTCACAAATGTTAGTGAGTTCACCTATGTCTTACCACAATTCCCATCTATTCTTTATTTCTTTTTCCAATTATATAATTGAAACCAAAATATCCACCTTTAGCAACATATTCTTACTCAATGACACCGCCAAGCATTTCAAAGTATTAAATTAGCATCAGAATATACTCTTCCTCAATATATGTATCGTCTATAGGGCTACTAATGAGTTTTCTCTTATTTACTTATAATTCAATCACAAACTTTTTGCTTACCTTGACATCATTTCAACCACTTCTAAATGTGCTTTTCTTGTTTGCTTATTTATTCTACCATAAATTATTTACATTCAGTCTTTCTGAAATTATTCATTCTTTTTTTTAAGGATTAACAAAAAGAGCATTATTTTTGCAGAAGTCTCAACAGCAGAGAGGATTTGAGAAGTTCAGATACCAATCAAAACGATGGAAGCTCTCTCCATAAGTCTCAACAGCACCATTAACATTCCCCTTCAAATCAAGGGAGCAAAGGGCAGTGAGATCCTTCTTTACAACAATATCATCATCCAAGAACAACACTTTGTTGAGCTTTGGGAAGATCTCTGGCAAATAAAAGCGAAGATGATTGAGGAGATAAGTATTTTGGGTACTGGTACTTTAAATTTGAATCAGAATTGGCTCGATTAGCTCTGAAGTAATAGTCTATCATGGACTGTGAACCCAACTGCTTGAGAACTGGACTATAACTTTGCATTTAGCCATGCAAATTCTTCAATGTTCTGAACCTGGATAGAAGCTTTGCCTGGTGGATTTACCAAAAACCACATCCTCATTGCTGCATAATTTAGCCTATCAGTAACAATGTGGAAAACATGCTTCCAAGGGTCCTGCCAGGATTCCAAACAATAAATTTGAGATGTCAAACAAAAAATATCAGACTTTGAAATAACAGATAATTAATATATATATATATATATATATTTTTTTTTTTTTGCAGGTGGAGAAGTCGACAAAAGAAAGAGGATGTGGGAACAAGAGTCCTAGAATAGCCATTCCAAAATTTCTTTCTTAGCAATTAAAGGAAATAGCAAGTATAGCAAGAGTGAAAATTACCTTAGCATATGTTATAGTTGAGTTTACAACAACCGCTGCTGCTAATATGTTATCAGAGAATAATGCATAATGGCACAACTGAGGGTCTTCTAACTTCTCTTGATTTGGAAAGTCATGTTGAGAAGAATTCAAGGTATAATACTCAGTTGTAAGGCGCAATGGAAGACAATGCAGACCTTTAGGAATTGTTTTTGCTGTCAATTGAGTCAAGAATATAGTCTGCTTTTTGTGCACTTGGAGCTGCTCTTCGGTCGAGTGGAGCATAGTCCTCAGCTTCTTCACCACAGAAGCACAGTCATGTTGAAGCTTCTTCCCTTTGGCCAATGTTTGCTCCATTGCCTTCAATTTGTCATAGGCACTGCATAAAAATAAACCATACAAACAATTTGAGGCAGAGAAATATGGGAGCATTTAAAAAATAGCAAGCCAAATAGAGAACCTAATAACAGATCGATACTTGAAGGAAAAATTCAATAAAATTTGGTTGTCGGCATATTAACATGTTAAGAGAAGACTTACTTCCTTGGCAGTTCAGAATCTTTTCTCACATCTCCATGTACTCACTGAACTTCCTTCATCCGCCCCCGAAGCTCCCTTGTAAAGTGAATATTGTTTCTTGTGGCTGGGAGAGATAGATAAACCTTTGCCCTGGTGATCTGATCTTTGAGTTGCCACACCCGAGTATCCGGCATAGCTGTTTGGTCATTCTGTATGCTAGAGTCAGGTTTTATGCGTTCCTTCTTTTTAACCTTACTTGAAGATTGAGTGGATTGTTGCCCATCCTTTATTTCCCGGAGGAAAAATGGAAAATAATTAAAAAAAAGAAGATTAAAATGCACAATAAATATTCCAAATTTCCACATGGTAGATAGGGGAAAAATGGGACAAAAAGGCCCGGACTTTGGCATGGAGGCGGTTATTCAAGATAATATGCATGAAGCAGAAATAAGAAGTTTGCAAAGAAAGCATATTTCATCAAATGATTAGGATAAAATAATTTAATAACAGTAGGCAACAATGATAATTATTAAAATAAATATCAAACGTAATAGTTTAACCCCTATTTCAAGAAATATGATATAACATGTTAAAAAAAATTCAAATACTAAGTCATAAACATTCAAGCTAGGGATGAGCAGTATCCAAGCAACACACAAGATAGTCAGAATGACTTCTTTTTTCTTTTTCTTTTTTTGGTTGACTATTAGGACATACTATTTCCAACATCTGAATGACAAGTCCTACAGTAGATTTTACTACAACATGTTAGATGATGAAACCCACTAACAAACATCAAGTCAACAAAAGAGCACCCCAAGCACGATGAGGAGCATAGAAGTATCACAACATTTATAATGTATACAATTCTATTTTTAACATAAAACAGAGCTATGAAAAGACTTTTACAAATAGGAGCAGCAGCAACCGGTACAAATTAAACGATCAAAAAAAATAAAAAGAAGCAAGCTAAAGGGAAAAAAAGTATATATCATATACCATATTTTGAGTATTTTGAGAGGCATTATCTGATGACTGGTCAGCCTGGTCATCTGCATCAATTGTATCTTCCCCAATGTCATTTAAGTCATTTGCTTCCACAAGTGAATCTGATGAGGTTAGTTCTTTGATCTTGTTCTTCCTCATCCGTTGTAGATAATACTCTGGTAGACCTTGATTCTACTAAATGCATATATAAATGATAAAATTACCAAGCAGAAAATTATAAGGATGAGAACAATTGTGCAATTGTGCAAATATTGGTTTTAGTAATTACAAAACAAAACAGAAATTAGAACCAGAAAAATGACTTTTTAAGGAGTACCTTGACTTGAAACTGCAATATGGGTGTCCTGTAGGTCTAAATCATCTGAATTTGGAAGAGATTTGGTTGAGGTATCTGAATAAACAATTCTAATTGGTTCTTTAATGGTAGTTGCCGATTCCTATATAGCAAAAACCAAATAATTTGAAGAGTAAAGATCTGAAATTTGCTCATTTGACATACTTGTGATTGGCAAATGCCCTAAGTTGTCATCTCTCCCGGAGGGGATGGAAACTCTCACTGCACTAAGACAATTGGAGATCACAGGTTGTTCATGTACCACATATTTATCTCGAAGGGACCAGTTCACAATCCGCAGCCCACATTGCATATCCTAAATCTTGTGATAATATAGCATTTAAAGGCCAAAATTCACCAACAACGGGAAGGCCATCTCGTAAAAGGCTAAATTTTTTTGAGATTTAGCTACAGTACCATCTCAAATGTAAGATGGTACTGTAGCTGAATTGTATAAAAAATAATACTTTTTTAATACTTTTTTTACCGGGTAATTTCTCTCTCCTCTCTCATTTTTTCTCTTTCTTTTCTCTCTCTTCCTTCTCTGTTTCTCATCCCATCTCTCTCTCGCCATTGTCAAGCTTCTCTCTCGAAGCTCACGCCGAATCACCAAGCCAGATCGGAGCTCAAGCCGGATCGGATTTCTTGATCGGCATGGTGGCGAGCTTGGTGGTGCGGCTGCAATGGGCGTGGTGGGTTTTATTTTGGGTTTTTGGTTCCGGTTTCCGGCGTTTGGGTCGGATTTGGGTGGCGTTTGGGTGGTGTTTGGGTTGGCGTTGGGTGGTTGGATTTAGGTCCGGTGGTTGTGATTTTTTCCGATGGGTTTGATGGTGGGTTTCGGTGTTTGCTGGGTTTGTTTGGGCAGAGGGTAGTGGTGGCATGGTGGTGATGGCGTGGAGGAAAGCGATGAACGCAAGTTTGTAGGTGCTGAAGTGGAGAATCTGGTGTCAAAAAGTGTTGCCGAAGTGGGTTGCGATCCGGTTCTTCTGGGTTGCAATCTGGGTTTTGTGTGTGTGTGTGTGTGTGTTTTTTTTTTTTTTCGTTGTGACCGATGCCTAAAGGAAGAGGTTTGGGTTCTTCTGGGTTGCGATCTGGGTTCTTTTTTTCTTTTTCTTTTTTTCTTTTTTTTTTGTTGTGACTGATGGCTTAAGGAAGAGGTGGGTATGGCTGAATTGGGTATGGGTTTGATATGGATGGTGGTTGAATTTTATTTCTGCTCTTTCTTTCTTTGTGAATATGGCTGAATTGGCAGTGAAGAGAAGAAAAAAAATCAAGGATTTTTTCAAGTTGCAGGCGTGTATTGGTGGGTGGTTGTTCTGGGTTTGGGTTGGTGGTGGGTGGATGAGAGAGGGAAAAACAGAGAGACGGAGAACAGAGATGAAGAAAGAAGAGAGAGAGATTTTTTATATTATTTTATATTATTTTATTGTGTAATTTATATTATTTTAATAAGTAAAATGAAAAAAATGAAATATGAGATGTTGGGTGAATTGTAAAATGGTATGGTATAAGTGATAAAGTAACTTTTTGGGATGGTAAAATAGGATGGGATATGAGATTCGGATGTGGATGCAAAGAAGATGGCGTCAGCGGGTACTTCCTAGAAGAAAAAGAAATGGAGATGAGATAAGGGCATATCTGTCTTTTTGTTCTTCTTCTTTGTGTTATTTAATTATTTATTATAGTTTTTAAGTTTTAGTTTTTAGTTTTTTTACGCCTAAACAATGACTAATTTTATCCACACAAAAAAAAAAAAAAAAAAAAAAAATACAATGACTACTAATAGTTATGTTTAGCCCTTTTTGTCCAAATAGTTTTAAAGTAGATTGAAATATAAAAAATATCTTTTTGGATGAAAATTGAAAATAAAATTCAAAAAATTAAGTGGTATTTTAATTTTTTTTTTCCGCACCATTTCCTCAAAGAAATATAAAAATAAATGGAAAAGAGAAAAAGAGAAGAAGAAACACTGATCTATTTAGGTGTAATTTATGGAGGAATTAAATCTTCTTTATGGAACATTGTGTTTCAATGCTTGGGCAATAAGGCATATAATCTTGAATGAATATACTAAAATTTTATTTATTTATTTCTCTTTTGTATAATCATTTTTATACTAGTATTATTCTCATTGTAAGTTTCTTATATGTTATATAATTACAAATTTCATTTCAGAAGTTCGACATAAGTCACATACAAGAGAATTTGAACCATTGCTCAGTTCAAAGTCACAAGTTCCTTCCTTAATTCGTAAGCATTTATTCATTGCAATTTGGATTACAAGATGCAAATAAATAAATACTTCTATTATTTTATTTTCTTTTTAAGTAATGTAAATAAATAAAAATTTCTGTTATTGCAATTTGAACTAAATGATGTAAATAAATAAACATATATGTCATTGTAATCCAAAGTAAGAGATGTAAATAAATAAAGAAGTGTTGTGTATACTGCCTTGAGTACATTCTTGTGTATAATAAAGTTGAGAGATCCATGGATTGGTGTGTGTAAGCGTCTGTTCTTATATTCATGTTTTATTCTTCTTCTTCGTAAGCAATAAGCACCATATATATTAACATGCTTATTTAATTAGAAAATATGGGGTATAATTCACATTGAAGGAAGTGACATTTGTATTTGGAATTATAAATTTTCATTTCCATCAAAAGCTCTTTCTAACTTAAACCAAAATTACAAACGATATATTAAGATTAAGTTTAGAGAAAAATGACATGCCAATGATTATAGGTAGTTTGTTCCCAGGTTTGGTAACAATGAGTGTCATTTTTCAAATACTTCAATGTAAGCATCTGTTAACTTTGAAATACAACTTAAGCTTTGTAATACAACTTTAGTAAATTTGAGACATCAACACAAGAAAGGAGGGGAAAAAGGAGGAAGAAGAAAAGACCAGCATATACAACCATAATGTTAAACCAAAAAAAGAAGAAGTGATTAACAGCTCAAGACAAAACATTTTCATTAGGGGCATCATCAATAATGAATGGACCAAGTTTACCTGCCCTAAATAAAGTAAGAAGCTTTTTTGGTACCATCAAATGAGCTTCTGAGTCTTTATGAGGTATCTTAAATGCCTTTTGCAGTGCTTCACATTGCTTCTCTGCAGTCACTCTCGTATTCTACATTACCAGTGAATTCTAATAGAGTTAAATACAAAGCACATTGGAATTCTTTGACAAGATATTGAAAGGGAAAACATAAAGAGCTAGAAATTCATAAATGACATAAAATAAAGCAAGATATTCACAAGTCACATGAAGACCTGATCTAAGCTACATTGGAGGGTAAAGAGTTTAAAGCTAGCATTTTAAAAAAAAAAAAGTAAAAACTGGGAAATAGAAATGGAAATGGGGCTGTCCATGGCATAGATCTAATTGGCTCGTGTTTTAATTAAAAGAATAAAAAGATTAAATTGCAAAATACATCCCTTAAAGTTTCAAAATTTTGATATGATCCCAAATGTTAAGATTTGCTCACACCATGCTTAATTTTTGTTAAGTGCCAACCAGATTTGGCAACCTAACTACACCCTCTATATTTGAATTTATTTTGATTTTGTACCCTATATGTTTGAAATTCTTTTGATTAATCTAGTGCTTAATGGACACAAGTAGGCATAGCACATTGGTAGAAGTGAACAAATCCAAACAATACCTAGCGTTAAGGGAGTAACTTGAATTTTGAAATTTTATGAACAAAATCAAAATTATCCCAAACTTTAGGGTGTAGTTTGCAAATTAATCTAAACAAAATAAATGAAAAACCCAATACAATTTCTTCAGCTTGAGAAATATCCACTAATGATAATTCTAAAAATTAACTCAATTCAACCCATAAAGATTGAATTGAGTAGTGTTAGGAGGTTCCTTAGAATGCTGTCAAGGGTTGGGGCTGGAGGTGGTGGCTAGCTAAGGAGAATCGAATGCGGAGCTTGGCCGCTTTGGGGGAATATTGATCACATTTGTTCAGTTTAACTTACAATTCTCTACATTCGGTCACTGCAAATTGATAGTATGTTGGAGGTTTAAGGGTTTAAAGCTAGCATTGTTTTAAAAACTAGGGAAAAAAAAGTGAAAATGGGGGTTGTCCATGGATTTAATTGGGTCGTGTTTGAATTAAAATAATAATAAAAATATCCTAAAATTTGGATTAATTTTGATTTTATCACCTAAACTTTTAAATTTTTTAATTGATTCCCAAATGTTATGTGTCATTACAATTTGCTACCTTCCAATGCCCAACAACATCTTCTATATTTGTATTTATTTTGATTTTGCGCACTGTATGTTTGAAATTGTTTTGATTAATCTAGAGCTTCATGGTAGGACTGTATATAAACTAAGTTATTTACAAACAATTTGAGCTTGACTCGTGAAAAAAGCTTATTTATGTTCGTTTGTTTAGCAAACAAGTCAAGCTCAAGCCTAAGTTTAGACTCAATTATTAAATGAGTCAAATTCAAACATAATAATTTATTCGTGAACGTGAGGGCTCGATTTAATTATGTATAATATTATATTTTTATATGTATAATTGTCTTGAAATATATTTATATATACTTAAAATTGAATTATATAAGTTTGTAAATAGATTCATATAATATTAAACAGTCAATTCACAGTAAAAACTTGGGAAGGTCTTGTTTTATCTAGATTTTGGAGAATGTGACATGCTTTCTCTTTACATTTTGGTCTTGATGAACTGGGCTTGCATGCTGTAAGGGCGGGCTTTGGTTCTTTAATCCAAAAGATGAATGGATTAAGACCCACAGAGCCTAATACAATAAATTTGTAGAGAATGGGCTGAAAGGCTAGGCTTCAATGAAGTGGACAACACCCTTAAGGGGCTAAAGGTGGTTAGGAAGCAAGGAAAAGTAATAAATAGACGTATGTAATGCACAAAAACTCTTCCTCGGCAATGTCCGAGGAGAGTAGTTCTTCAATATATTGCTCTTGGGTTTGATTACAGTTACTTCTCTTAATGCTATAATGTTTTCTTTACAGATTTTCCTCCCCCCTCTCTCTGGGGGGCCTCTCACATTATATAGCTCTCTTCAGGCGATCTTAGCCCTCCATTTATTGATTGCTTAGCCCACCACTTGAGTGCTTGTCCCATCAGACACATCCCCAAACCTCTTGTGAGTTGCAGTGGCTAAGGTAGTACTGTTCAGGGGTTTTCTCTACATAAATGCAGTCAGGGGGTTTGGTGGGATGCATTGAATGTGGAGGCAGCCACCATCCCTCCAGTCATGTCAAGATTAACCTCCTCTGCGAAGCCTTTTCTCAATAACAGGACCTCCTCTGGCATTGTGCCACTGACGTGGCCTTACTGTCCGAGCTTGTGGGCTCCTCGGCGCGATGATGGGCTCCTTGGCCATGGTCATGACATGTGGCACAGGTATCTTACCTAAAATCTTGTGCCCCACATGTCTTTCGAGAATCCCTTTCTCTAGTAATTTTAGTCCACTATGTTCTAAAGCTTTTCCTTGTATAAGAGAGAATTAGCAAAGAAAAAAAGAGGGGAAATCAAATTATATATATATATATATATATATATATATCAAATTTGGCACTTTAGGATTTAAGTGTACCCATCGATAATTGTGCTACTGGGTGCAAGGATTATAAAAAGAGGGACATTGTGGCTTATTGATACCCATGCGGTTGGGGCATCAAATAACACCAATTAGATTATAGTATATCACCCTTAAATTTCTCTGTTGTTGACATGATTGATTTTGGTCCTTTCTAACTTAATATGGCATGAAGCAGATGGTAGTGCATTGTAACGTGCAGGAAGGTAGTTTTGCTTATAACAACATTTCTTACACAATCTTTATTGTGATGCTCACCATAGAACGTTCATAGTTTTACCTCAATTGCCATGCAATAATTTCTATCATTTAAATTCTCTACTGAAAGCCACTTCAAAGAATGTTATATCTCATTTATGCCATTTGTTTAAACCTACAATTGTCTTGTGGGACTTGCAATGACCCTCTGCCTTGACACTAATTGTTGAATGTCTCAGAGTGTACGACAATCGAAATATCACCGTGCACTTCAATACAGAGACCGTGGATATTGTTAGCAATATAAAAGACCAGATGCTTGGAATTTTACTTCAAAATCTGTGCTTGAGGCAAAGGGGTTCTTTTATGGTATTGGTCATTCATCGAATAGCCAGTTGTTGGAAGGCCAAGTTGAGCTTGACAGGTCTGGGTCCGTTTTAGTTGAAGAGAGTATTGCAAACGAATTCTATCAAAATGTACATTTTGTAATTTATTATTATATCAATCATTCTCCGCTAGAGAATTTTTTTTTGTAATTTATTCCATTTCTGTATTATTTATAAATTCAAGTACTAACCGCTTTATCATACACAAAAAAAAGCAGGGAATAGATTTGTGGCACAATAACTTGTAATAAACTGATCCTTCAGCTCACTTGTAACATTAACATTATTAGCCTAAAAAAAATTTAAAAACTAAAAAAGAAAAAGATATCCTTTACTGAAAGGAAGAAAATAAAGTAGAGTAGCCAGGAAAGGAAAGAGAAAGAAAAAGACAAAGAAAATAGGAATTGATAAGATCTGCTTTTATACACACACGCGAGAGATAGATTCAACTTATGATGTCCACTATATGATGATTGTTTTTTATCATCAAGTCAAGACACTAAAAAGAGCTTATTTGATGACAAGAAACTTAACTAGTTGAGTTAACTGAATCCCACTTATAAGATGTCCTTTATTTTATTTGATAAGCTGATATTTTCTTTTTAAATACACATTTATTTATTTATTTTCAAAGCTAGAAGTCTTCGTTTGGAAACATCAAAAGGTTTTAATTCTTTTCATCTGATCTTTTATTTCATTTTGGCATGACTCATAATACAATCTACTTTTTTAGAAATCAATAAACATAATGTTAGTAGTTTTTCAAACTTGCTTTTTATTTTATGAGAAAATTCAATGCAGATTAAACTAGTCACATTTTTATTTGAAAGATAATACATTAATGATATTTCAGTACAATATTGGATCTTCTAAACATGATTAGAATATAGGGCCAAGGGTGTATTAAAGGAAGGAAGGCATTATAGTCAATGTGTAGAAAAGTATTTGGTTCAGTAAGTTCAATGATTTTCTCCCCCTTGCTTCAAATTCAATAGAGGCCTTAGCAACACAAGCCAGATTCAATAAACTAATTACTTTTTGTAATAATCCTTCATTTTAATTTAAAGTAGGGAATCCTTATTTTAGTTCTCTCCATTTTTTTTAAAATGAAATATAAGACGTGTGACATTTATTTGATTTTGTGTGGTTTTCATCTCTCTGTGTACTTATCTTAAGTTACCTTTTACACTCAAGGCCAACTCTAGTATTAATTCACTTTGGCAACTATCCAAGGCTTCCAAACAAAAGAATGACTCATAAATTTGTTCCTAAAATAAAGTATATCTTATCCATTTTAACTTTTTTTTTTCTTTTTAATTTTTTAATTGAAAAAAATTATCGAGTGCCCTAATGACATTGGATTAATAACAATTTTTTATGGGATTTATAAAAAAAGAACTAGCTTTTTTGATAATTTTTTATATTTCCCATAAAAGTAGTATTAAAACTTTCTTAAAATGATCCATTAATAGATGCCCTAAAAGCACTCGTTAACAAGGACCCCTTTTTTAATTTTATTTTTAAGTGGTCCACATCTAGTTAAAAATGGCATGTTGCAAGGCACTTTGGTGTTTGACCTACACGGTCCAAATAGTGGACACTTTTCTCTTTTTTGGGCATGCAAACGGATTGGGCTTAATAACTTGGTAAAATACAATCGAAGTGTTAAGCACCAAAATAAGTTACAACCAACAAAAAAATATACAAAAAGTTAGGGGTATGCAGTATGCATTTGCATCATCCTTATATGGTCCCAAAAGAAAGTAATAAAAAAGGTGGGATATGCGTCATGAAGTATTTACCATCTACATTTGGTTGCTCCCTCTTTTCTAGTTCATCTTTCTGCAAATCTATTTGTGTCTGTCCTTGTTTGTGTAACTAGATACCTGTAATCATTGATTAAATTTGTTGGAAGTGGAGGATATGAATTGTTCTCTGATGTAATCCATTGAACTGCTAGCTAGGAATCGATTTTTTTTTTTTTTTTTTTTTTTTGAGAACCCTACTGAGTTGGTGGGAGGAGATTTCCTACGGGTTCGTGTTGAGATCGATATATCCAAACCTCTCTGTCGAGGTCGAAGGGTGGTCATGGAAGACAATGAAGAAACCTGGATTTCTTTCAAGTATGAAAAACTTCCAAACTACTGCTACTGGTGCGGTTTGATATCACACGATGGGAAGGACTGTGATGTTGGTCTAGCAAGGAAAGAACCAGTGAACACAAAGCCTCATGAGTACGGTCCATGGTTGAGAGCTGCGCCCTTCAACCCAGGAAAAACTTCTTTCATCATAGTCTCTGGCATGGGCGATGGTTTGGGGGGAACTACCAAACCTTCAAACACGCCAATGGCTGAGAAGCCCTCTGAAACGGCGGACAGACAAGTAGAAAAAACGAACAGGGCTAATCTCGGCGAGAAAGGAGACGTTGACCAGGATCCAGTGACTGTTATGGAAATTCCAGAAACAAAGGCGCAGAGCATGCCACAATCCCGGAATATCAGTTCTCCATTAATTGAGGTAATAACTTCCAATTCAAAATTATCTACTTGCCATACTTATTCCGTTGATTTTGAATAACAGATACAGGACATAGATGCTGCTTTAGGAAAGTTTGACAATTGTGAAGAGCACGTGGAACACAACCCAGCTGGCACACTTCAATTTTCAGCCAACAATGAGAAGCCGTTACCTCCCTCCAAGCCAGCTCATCTTTCAATAGTCCAAGAGTTAGCAAATCACGTGACAGAGATTTCCCCACCTCCTAACTCAGTAAACAAAACACTTCGCACATGGAAAAAACTTGCACGTGAGAATATAATGGAAACCGAAATTACTCAGGAGTCTAAAACAACAAAGGAACATTCGGCTTCAAAAAGAAATAGAGAAGAAGACATGGAGTTCTTTCCGGAGTTACCTATCAAAAAATTACAGGTTTCGAAGGAAGAAGGTCAACAAAGCTCAATGGTGGAGGCTGCCCAGCAGCCCCGCCAGGCACAATGAGTCTCTTAATATGGAACTGTCGTGGGCTTGGGAACCTGTGTACAGGGAAGGAGCTTGAAGTATTGATTCGGGCTAAAGATCCCTTCGTCGTGTTTTTAGCCGAAACATGGGCAGATGAAGCTAAGCTAAAAGAAGTTCAAAGGAATATCAAGTTTGATAATCTGTTCTTTGTGGATAGAAATCCTAGAGGTGGTGGGGGTCTGGCTCTGTATTGGAAAAATTCCTTTGATGTTCATGTGGATTCATTTTCTAAATACCACATAGATTCAATAATCAATAAAGGGAGTGCTGAAGCATGGAGATTCACAGGTTTCTATGGAGAGCCGGTTACCCACAAAAGAATTGAAGCATGGAACAAACTTCACTTGCTCAATAATAAACATGACCTTCCTTGGCTTTGTGCTGGAGATTTTAATGAAATCACAAGACACTCAAAAAAATTGGGAGGCAACAACAGAAGTCAAGCTCAGATGCAACTTTTCAGGGATGTCACTGATGAGTGTGGTTTTCTTGACCTTGGATACGTGGGAGAGCAATTCACATGGAGAAAGCATTTTGCCGATGGACACTCACTTTGGGAGAGACTAGATCGAGGGTTATCCAACCATGATTGGTTCGTGAAATTTTTGGGTACAAAAATACACCACCTGCATTCAGACTCCTCTAATCATTCTCCTTTGTGGATCACCCTGGATGGTTTGGACATCCCATCTTTCTCAAAACCATTCAGGTTTGAAGAAATGTGGCTCTCGGATCGTGGGTGTTCAGATATTGTAGAAGTAGTGCGGCTATCTAGGGAAGACGAAGGCGATCATGATCATGTAATTCGTAAAATAGACAAATGTGGCAAAGAATTAAGAATATGGAACCGAAACTGTTTTGGCAATGTTAGAATGGTGTTGAGCCGAAAGAGAAAGGAATTAAAAGAGGCTGAAAAAGTAGCTATGAGATCCGGAATTAACCAACAAGTCTGAGACTTGAAGAAAGAGATAGATGAACTGGTTGATAAGGAAAACAGATTGTGGTTCCAGAGATCAAAAGTCCAGTGGGCAAAATTTGGAGACAGAAACTCAAAGTACTTTCATAGCCATGCTTCACAAAGAAAGAGGAAAAATTTAATCCGGAAGTTGAAGGACTCCAATGGCTGTGTGGTTGAGGACAACGAAAGCATTGCTGATTGTCTGGTACAGTACTATCAAAACCTTTTCTGCTCAACAAACCAGCATTATTGTTCTTTGGCCACAGATTCTATTCAGACAGTGATTACTGAGGAAATGAACTCAAAGCTCTCATCCAAGTTCACCCATCTGGAGGTAAAGCAAGCCATTAACCAAATGGCCCCGCTAAAGGCCCCTGGGCCGGACGGTATGCCACCCATCTTTTATCAACACTACTGGAATTTAATTGGTGATGACATCTCTAAAACTGTGTTGCATTATCTTAATTATGCCACTTTACCCGAGCACCTAAATCACACTTTTATCACTCTCATTCCTAAAAAGAATAATCCTGAATATGCATCTGAATTTAGACCTATCAGTTTGTGTAATGTTTTGTATAAAATTTTCTCAAAAGTTCTAGCAAATAGACTTAAGAAAATTTTGCCTTATATTATCACTGAGAATCAGAGTGCTTTCACGAAAAGCCACCTTATTTCTGACAATATTCTGGTAGCTTTTGAGTCTTTGCACAGCATGCAGAAACACACAGGGAAGGAAGTTTATATGGCCATAAAGCTGGACATGAGCAAAGCGTACGATAGAGTGGAATGGTCTTATCTGCAATCAGTCATGGAAAAAATGGGGTTCACAGAGCACTGGATCAATCTCATGATGTTATGTGTTAAAACTGTAACCTACTCGATTTTGGTGAATGGCGAACCCAAAGGCATGATCACACCATCTAGGGGCATAAGACAGGGAGACCCTCTCTCTCCTTTCCTTTTCTTATTATGTACTGAAGGTCTTAATGGGTTAATAAATAAAGCTGCTCACCAAGGAAATATTAAGGGTTATTCTCTTTGTAGAAATAGCCCACGCCTAACTCACCTTTTGTTTGCTGATGATAGCTTACTATTTTGTAGAGCCACCATTGAGGAGTGCCAACGAGTTTTGGACATTCTAGATGTGTATGGAAGATGCTCAGGTCAACAGATTAACCGAAGCAAGACGACAATCTTCTTCAGTAAATCTACCACAAATGATACTAGAAGTCAAATAAAGTTGGCATTGGGAGTTCCAGAAATTATTCAGTATGAAAGATATTTGGGGTTACCCTCATTGGTAGGCAGAAACAAAAGAGCAAGCTTCAATTACATAAAGGATCAAGTTTGGAAGAAATTGCAGGGTTGGAAGGAGAAACTTCTCTCACAAGCTGGAAGGGAGATTTTAATCAAAGCAGTTGTTCAGGCTATTCCAACCTACACCATGAGTTGTTTCAAACTCCTAATAGGGCTTTGTTCAGAAATTGAGAGCCTAATAAGAAGATTCTGGTGGGGTCAGAAAGGTGAACGAAGAAAAGTCCATTGGGTGAAATGGGATACACTTTGTCTTCCTAAAAAAGAAGGTGGAATGGGATTCAAGGACTTGGCCAATTTCAACGATGCTCTCTTGGCTAAGCAAGCTTGGAGATTACTTCATAATAAGGATTCCCTATTCTACAGAGTCTTTAAAATGAAGTTCTTTCCAAATTGTAGTTTATGGGAGGCCCAAGATTCCAGCTCTGGATCACACGCATGGCATAGTATCCTAAAAGGAAGAGACGTTCTCATAAAGGGTGCCAGATGGAGGGTGGGGTGTGGAGAGGATATTAGTATTTGGAATGATGCTTGGTTACCATCACAGGAACATCCACAGGTCTTATCAGATATTGTTCCAGGTTTTGAAGAAAGTAGAGTTGCTAATCTTATCAATCCAAGTACAAGAACATGGGATGCAAACTTAGTGTATGGCTGGCACCTGAAGAAGCTGCACTGGTTCTTAGCATTCCATTGAGCCGCACCCCTATAGAGGACAAAATCACATGGCCTTTTACTCCCTCAGGTAATTACACAGTAAACTCGGGCTCAAAGTTTTTAGCTAAATTATCTTCTTTGGGTGCTCCTGCATGTAACACACAGCAGCAAAATGAGGTATGGAAGCTGATTTGGGGGCTTAACATCCCGAATAAAGTGCGGAACTTCATGTGGCAGGCATGCAAAGAAGCCATACCAGCTAAGCGCAATCTGTTGAGGAGGAAGATCCTAACCGAAGACAAATGCGAAGAGTGTGGCGTGGAGTCCGAAACAACAGCCCATGCTCTTTGGGAATGCACAACGCTGGATGAGGTTTGGCAAAACATCCCAGGCTTTGAAGATCGGAGACAGCTTGATGCTTCAAATATCAGAGAATTGATCAACCTGACTCACGAGAAAAGAAAGGACGTGGATCTCATGGCTATGGTAATGTGGACGATATGGCATCGGCGAAACCAGCTGCGTGTACACTCAAGCGTTCTTCCCAAAGCACAAATCGTCCAACAAGCTTCACAGGCTCTTGTTTCTTTCCAACAGTCCCAGCACACCCTCACAAACCACGCAGCAGCCACACGCAGTGGCGTCCTCCTCCAGCAAATTGTCTCAAACTAAACTTTGATGGGGCCATTTTTCCGGAGTTGGGCAAGGCTGGTTTGGGAGTGGTAGTCCGCGACAGCTATGGAAATGCCATTGCCTCACTATCTGAACAAGCACCGTTACCATTTGCACCAGTTATTGTGGAAGCCATGGCAGCTGCGAGAGCATTGATCTTTGCACAGGAAATTGGCATCACCGAGTTTATGCTTGAAGGAGATTCAGAAGAAGTGATAAACACCCTCCGAAACACAGAAGTTTCCCTATCAACATTTGGCCATCTTCTAGAGTTTGCAAAATCCACTCTAGTTACCAGTAAATGTATTGCCTTCTCACATATCCGTAGAAGTGGTAATAGAGTAGCCCACAACCTAGCTAAACATGCTAGACATGTTAGAGGTTTGTCGGTGTGGGTGGAGGATATTCCATCACACCTTTATGATGTACTCTTTGCTGAGCCCGGCTAATTTGTTTTCAATAAAATAGTAGTCTTCTTTCTCAAAAAAAAAAAGTAGCTAGAGGAGACTAAAATCCATAAATGATATTTACAACTATCAAAAGCATCTCAGGAACAGCCTCTCAACAGCTTACTTAAAAACATTAATAATGGAAACTCTCTCCAAAATTTGGATGTGCAAACAGATGACATCAAGTACAGCTTATCAAAAATGTAAACATTACATTCTCAAACTGTTTGCCCCAATAATAAATACGCGATGCCTTTAAATTGCAGCAATATAGATGGCTAGTGCTGATGGTTATCATATCACAAGTACATTACATGCTTAAACAATACACATTGAGAGTTGTACATTATGAAAACAAAATAGAGATGAAACTACAGGACGTTTTAGAAAAGAGAACACTTTTCAGATGCGCATTTATACAATGGTGTGATACACCACAATGGTAGTGCACCAGCAGAAGCCACTACTTTACTAATAACCTGATAAGCTCTTTAAAATATTTATTTTTTTGATCATTAGTCATGAATTATGTAGCATCACAACAATTTGAGTTTTCAACCTATACAAAAGTCTATCACCAATGTCTGCAAATACCAAAATCTACAATTCTGAAACTGAAACTAAAAGCAAAAACTAAGAACCATTCATTGCACCAAACCAAAATGCCAAAGAAAAACGAAGATCATAATCAAACCATCTCCAATAAATGGTAGAAGAAGAATACCATCAATAAGATCATAAAATCAATTTTGCAATTTCTCATAATGCTTCCGTCTCAAATTTTCATTATCATTTTCAAAAAGCCATATTACAATTTCTAATCATCTAACAATGGGGGTAATATCAATTTATCCCTATGCATTTAATTGTGTCAAAATTTTTCACTCATAACTTTTAAACCAAGTTTGTGTTTCTGACTACCTTATAAGCCATTTTATGTACAACTTTTTAAAATTTAACTTTTTCTCACATTTTCGAAGTACAAGTATTTAATACACTTTCAACAAAAAATATTTTAACAAAAAGCTAAATAAGTTATTCTCAAACAGACCTCAATAAGTAAACTCTACGTATTAAATTGACCTTTTTTTTTGGGAGGGGGGGGGGGGGGGGGGTGGGGGGGATTTGAAGCTAGGTTCTCCTATAAAATAAAATTTACTTGGACTTCTGGAAGTCGGGGGACAATATTGTCCCAATCAATAGTGGAGTGATGAAATTGAAATTTGACTACAATTGAAGTTTGGATTTTGTCAAATTGACAAACAATGACTCTAATCTAATGGCCTCCACTCCTGTCGAGCAATACATGAAATTAATTCATAATGAAACAAGATAACGATAATTCTAGAAACCAATCTTGAATCATCCAAATAAGTATTTACTTTAATCAAAGAATTGCATGCAATCAGTACTACTCACAAAAATGGACGAATATCATCAAGTGCATGTCAAACTTGTGAGAGAGAGAGATACCTTTGCAATCAAACTTGTGGCAGCGCTTAATAAGGCCGACACTGTCCTTGGCGAACTCTTTGAGGCAATTAAGGCAGTTTAGGCAAAAATGTGAGATTCCAATTATACCCATAAAAATACAAAAATCCAAGGGCATTTCAAGCAAATCACCTATTAGCAAATCAATCACCTAAGCATGACCATTTAGTCATAAGTTGACTTATAGTGGTATTGTTTTCCCTGGTTTGGACCTAGTACACTATCATCATTATTGTTTCAATTTGAAATATATGACGTACATATGCAAAAAATGGAGATAGTAACTCCTTTATGTTAATTAAGATAAATGCATTACAGGGAAAAAAAAGGCTTTCTAATGTTCTAAATGATTTAGAAAAGAACAAAACGAAAAATTAGAAGGGTATAGTTTGTTCTTGTCAAATGTCTAGAAAAATGTGTCTATATATATGACATGTATATTTTACCCAGAATAATTATACATGTCCACAATTTACCATAAAATTGACACATTCTCACAATTCTATTCTATAGCCAATTTGGCAAGCAAACTATACTGCCTGCACTAAGGTCCAACTCATGTGCCCTGTAAAACTATTCAAATTTATAGTTTAATAAACCAAATAGTGCTTTTTCTTCTCTTAAAGTCAGTTGTAGATACTACATATTATACATTTTTTCTTGTATTGATGTATTCTATGCAATATTTCTTGAATAAAAAAAATGAATAAACTTACAGGCAGATAATCTGAGGCACCAGACGATCCACAGGCTGCATCAAATCCTCACAACCTGTCAAGCTGCAAGGTGCTTTCTGGCAATTGCAGAGTACTTCCATCGTCTCTGAGCTCTGAACTCTTTCTGGCTAGCACGTCCTCAACAGGAATGAGAAAGAAAACCCTATACCCACGTCACATCTTTAATCACTTTCCCTAAATATAAATGCTAATGTCTTTTTGATATCCCTTTTATCATTTCTATAGAGATGTATAGAACAATAGATAGACAAGTTTAAATCTTAATTAAGCAGTAGAATTATCTCTCTGACTCTATCTCTTTTTCTCTCTTATTTTCTTTCTTGGATAAAGAATTTTTAGAAAAGAATTGATTTCGATGAGCAGCCATATTTGACTTAGAAATAGAGGAGAGGAAGAAGTAGAAGGTTTGATTTGGTGTTTGGATATTATGATTTTCCTAGGTTTTGTAAGAGTATGAATTTACTCATCCCCAATTTATGTATTGTCTCTAGGGTTTCTTGTAAGTTTTCTCTTATTTACTTCTTCTAAATCAAATACAATTTTTTTTTTTACCTTGATGTCATCTCAACCACCCCAGAACAAGCTTGTGTTGTTTGCTCATTTATCCCTACCATAAATTATTGTCATTCACTCTTTCAACAATTCTTCATTTCTTTAAAAGTGTTAACAAAAGAACATTACAGCAACAAAAAACAAAAAAGCTTCTCATCCTTTTTAAAAAGCCATCAACTGAGGCTAAATAAATTTAAAATTTTAGAAAAAGAAAAAGAAAGATCATTCAAGCATGTTAGAATTTTTTGGTTAAATGATTAAAGGAGTGTTAGAATTGTGTATTTAAATTATTAAATTTATCATTGTTTCTGCAAGTAGATACCTGCAATCATTGATTTAATTTGTTAGAAGTGGACGATATAAATTGTTCTCTGATGTAATACATTGAACTGCTAGTTACATTGAACTACTAGCTAGGAATCCGATTCTAATCCCAATTCCAAGCCAATTGTAATCCATAGTACTAGTATGGATACAGATATTCAATTTAAGAGAGAATGTTATTAGCCAACATCCCTTATCAACTCAAAGAATGTCCCCTGCACCATCCAACATTGGAAAGAAAGGCATCATTCTTTGCATAGTATGTCACAGCTTCTATCTAGCCCCCTCCTTTTGCTTTCAAACAAATAATGAGATTCCACCAAATCTATTCTCAACTAGAGTATGTATCGAATAGTTAATTTACTTACACCTAAAGGAAAATGATCCCGCCCCAACAAATTAAAAGATATATACTTTGTCTCAATGCTTAAGTCATTCCTATTCCATGCTTTGCCTACGGCCTAAAAAGAATTGTGTGCCAAGTCAAGTCACGATCCATGGTGCAGTAAATCCACCTACGTACAATTTTGCTTCACTTATTTGCAATTATATTTGCCCTCTCGGAATTGCTCTGTAATAAAAACAGCAGCAAATACTTAAAAGGCATTGATTCACTTAACCAACAAACTCCTTTCCATCCCACCACCGCAAGAACATGGCTGAAAATGCCTATTGCATTGCAGGGAAGATTGTGGAGCTGCTTGGATCCCTTGTTTACGAGGAGCTCAGCTCAGCATGGGGTGTACGAAGCGATCTGACAAAGCTTGAGTGCACTGTGTTAGCCATTAAGGCCGTACTCTTAGATGCTGAGGCGAAGCAAGAAAGTGACCATAGGCTGAACCATTGGCTAGGACGGCTCAAAAACGTTCTTAAGGAAGCGGAGAATGTGCTGGATGAATTTCAATACCGAGTTCGGCAGAAGGAAGTAATGAAGAGATGCAGGAGCACTTGCAAAAAGGTGCGTTATTTCTTTTCTGGTTCTAACCCACTTGTATTCCGTTTTGAAATGGCACATAAAATCAAAGGTGTTAGGGAGAGGTTAGATGATATTGCAGCTCTTAAGAGTCAATTCAATCTTGCTGAACAACTCGATAGGAAGACAACAATATACAGGAGGGAAGTGACCCACTCCTTTGTTCCTCCTCATGTCGTCGGTAGGGATGATGACAAAAAACAGATAATAAATCTTTTGATGCAGCATGATGTTGACGGAAATGTCAGTGTAATTCCTATAGTTGGGATTGGAGGTTTGGGGAAGACCGCACTTGCCAAGTTGGTTTATAATGATGAATGGGTAGTTAGTCATTTTCAATTGAGAATGTGGGTATGCGTGTCTGAGGATTTTGATGTTAAAAGGTTAATAAAAGAAATCCTTAAATCAGCAATTGGTATTGAGGACAATTGGAGCATAGATCAGTTGCAAATGCGTTTAAGAGAACATATAAAAGATAAGAGGTTTCTGCTTGTCTTAGATGATGTTTGGAATGAAGATCACATCAAATGGATTAAATTGAAAGATTTGTTACTTGGCAGTTGCAATGGAAGTAAAATTATAGTGACAACACGGAATAGCTCTGTTGCTAATATTATGAGCACTGCTGAGTCTTACAATTTAAATGGTCGATCCCAAAAGGATTTTTTGTCTTTGTTTGTGAAATTGGCATTTAAGGAAGGAGAAGAAGAACAATATCCAAACCTCTTAGAAATTGGAAAAGAAATTGTCAAAAAATGTAGAGGGGTTCCATTGGCAGTGAATACTTTAGCCTGCCTACTCTATTCAAAAGTTGATGAACATGAGTGGATATCTATTAGAGATAATGAGATATGGCATTTAAATCAAAAGCAGAGTGGCATCTTACCTGCATTGAAGCTCAGTTACAATCAATTGCCACTTCACTTGAAGCCATGTTTTGCATATTGTTCTATTTTCCCAAAGGATTTTGTATTCAATAATCTTCTCTTGATTCAATTTTGGATGGCACATGGAATTCTTCAATCACCTAAGGATGAAAATCTAGAGTTGGAAGATGTTGGCAACCTGTATATCAAGGAGTTATTGTCGAGATCTTTCTTTCAAGATGTTGAACAAGAAAATATCTTGTATTTTACCTTTAATATGCATGATCTTATCCATGATCTTGCACTCTCAATTGCCAAAAGAGAGTGTTCAATAGTGACCAAGAAGTCCACCCTTGCTGTAGAAGTTTGTCACCTATCATTTTTGGACAATGGGCAAGAAGTTAAAACAGAATTAGAGAAGTTGAGCAAAGTTCAAACTATTATTTTCCAAATAGACCAATCCATGTCCTTACTTGAAACATGCTTCTCAAGATTTAAGAACTTTGAGAGTGCTTGATCTGAAAAATTTATCCTTGGAGGTGTTGCGAAGTTCTATTGGAAATTTGAAACATTTGAGATATCTTGACCTATCATTTAATCACAAAATCAAGCAACTTCCAGATTCCATTTGCAATCTGCACAGTTTGCAAACTTTACTGCTTGAAAATTGCCACAATCTTGAGCGGTCGCCAAAAGGTATAGGGGACATAATCAGGCTTAGGCTTTTTATTGTTACAACAAAGCATACCTGCTGTTAAAATATAGATTATTAGCAACGAGATGTGTTATACCATGTTGTGTATGCTATAGTGGATGCGGAAGAGAAGATGCATAGAATAGGAACATCAAGAACACGAGGGTTACGTGGTTCAGCCTTGACGGCCTACATCCATGGAGGAATCCCTTAAGGGCTACATCTTTATTGCATAAGAGTGTAGTACAATAACCTATGTTACAATGAACCCTAACATGAGTATATATAGGCGACTCAACCCTAGACTACTAGTACAAGCAGGAATGGGCTTGGGGCCTATTACATTGGGCTAATATGTCTAATATATCTCTAACACCCTCCTTCAAACTCAAGGCGGAAGCTCAATGAAGGCTTGAGGTTGGATAAGCGTGAGAAGATCACTTGGAGATGCCTTGAAGAATGCCTTTGAAGAAACCACAATGAAGAATGTGCCAATTGACCAATTTTGGAGTTTCAAAAGAAGAAACGGAGTCCAAAATCGGAATTTAGGCGAAAAACTGAGCAAGATAGGCCTTTTTGGAAATTTTGACTTTTGGTCAAAGGTCAACGCAAAAAGTCAAAGTCAACTGGTCAAAGGTCAAAGTCAACAGATTCTGGTCCGGGTTGGTTCCGGGTTTTCAGGTCGGGTCACGGATCAGGCAGCAAAGCCGCTGACGTCATCCTATGATGTGTCCCTGACATGGACTAGGGCTGATGTGGACGTGCTTGCGTGGCTGCTGACGTGGAGTGATGACGTCAGCATGAGTTCTTTGGCGCGTGACGGCGTGTATTGGCACGTGGTGGTGAGACAGCTACCTAGGCAGTGCATGTGGGCGCGTGTGAAGTCGTATGATCATCAGATTCTCAGGTCAAGTAGATTGGAGGACAACAACGCCGTCTTGGCGGCGTGTGTGGCCGAGATCCGAGCTGGGAGTCGAGAAACTTCAGCAACGCGTGTGAGAGTTCCAGGAGCCGCTGTTCACGTGTGGTGGCGCGTGCGGCTGCCATTGGAGGTCGGGTTCTTGGGTTTTGGTCGCGATATGTTGTGGAGCACGTCTGTCTTGTTGGTTTCATCAGGCGAAGGCTTGATGTGCATAGATCTGATAGGGAGAGGCACGGATTGCTTGGGCTCGAGGATCTGGACACAGCAGTGAGCCATGGCAGCTGCGAGATGTCGTGGAGTCTAGATCCAGCTGACAAGCATGTGTGACTTCTGATGGTGGTGTGCACGTGAGAATCTTCTTTGCTTGCTAGAGATGTTTGTTTGATGCCAAGAATGAAGTTTGGCTCTGATACCATGTTAAATAAATTATTATTAACGCGACGTATTATACCATGTTGTGTATGCTATAGTGGATGCGGAAGAGAAGATGCATAGAATAGGAACATCAAGAACACGAGG
The DNA here is from genome assembly GCA_019022515.1 of Quercus aquifolioides. Lineage (NCBI taxonomy): Eukaryota > Viridiplantae > Streptophyta > Magnoliopsida > Fagales > Fagaceae > Quercus > Quercus aquifolioides. The sequence goes on along the minus strand of CM032325.1, from coordinate 3,028,274 downwards.
GTTACGTGGTTCAGCCTTGACGGCCTACATCCACGGAGGAATCCCTTAAGGGCTACATCTTTATTGCATAAGAGTGTAGTACAATAACCTATGTTACAATGAACCCTAATATGAGTATATATAGGCGACTCAACCCTAGACTACTAGTACAAGCAGGAATGGGCTTGGGGCCTATTACATTGGGCTAATATGTCTAATATATCTCTAACACCTGCTTGTCGGAGAACGCAGTAGGTTGCTTGAGTTCTCTTCGATCTTTGTGGATATGGAGATGTGTGAATCTAAAATGTGTGTTTGAAGGGATGGAGGAGGGGCGCCTCACCTATCTTCGAACATTGGTGGTTGGAAATTGTCCAAGTTTGACCTCTTTGACATTGAGTATCAAACACCTAACAACCCTAGAGACCCTGATAATTAGGGATTGTAAAGAGCTTAGTTTCACGGAGGTAGCGGGAGAAGAAGACAATCAAGATCTCAAGCTGAGCCTCCAAAATTTAATGTTTTTCTGTTTACCAAAGTTGGAGGTTTTGCCCTAATGGCTGCAAGGATCTGCAAACACTTTACAGCTGCTATGGATTGGAGGATGTGAAAATTTAACGGCTTTGCCGAATTGGCTGCCACATTTGAAATCACTTCAGACACTTTGGGTTGACAATTGTCCAAAGTTGTCATCTCTCCCAAAGGGGATGGAGGCACTAACAAAATTGTAGATTTATGGTCGTCCAAATTTGAGTAGAAAATGTAGAGAAGATCACTCATTTACCACATATTGGTCTTGATGAGGGTAGCATAAATTTACCAAGAGAAGATGACGAGGTAATGGCAGATTTGTCTTCTTATTAGTATTTTTGTCCTATTATTATAGATAGTCTTTACAACTTTTTTTTTTTTTTTTTTTGCTATGAACCCAAACCCCCTATTTCATTTATATATAAATAAAATAAATATAAAAAAAATTAGCTAAAGCCCTCTTTGTCCAAATTAGATTCAAATTAAATTAAAACCAAAGATAATTTTTTGGATGAAATTGAATTTCCAAAACTAAACCGATCTTCTAAATATTTATATTCTCCACACTAATTCCGAAGAAGAGAGAGAGAGAAGAAGAAGAAGAAACATTTAATCCTATTTAATTCATGGAGGAATTGAATCTTGTTTCTAGAACATTGTGTTTCGAAGTTTGGGCAGCAAGATATTGACACATAAAATCTTAAATGAACATATTAAATTTTTATTTATTTATTTTTCTTTTGTATAATCATTTTTCATAGTATTATCCTCACTGATAGTTTCCAATATACTATATAACTACAAATTTCATTTCAAGAATTCAGCACAAGTCGCAACCAATAGAATCTAGATGTTGCTCAATTCAAAGTCACAAGTTCCTTCCATAATTCGTAAGCATTTATTCATTACAATTTGGATTACAAGATGTATATAAATAAATACTTCCGTTATTTAATTAGCTTTTGAGTGATGTAAATAAATATATCAATATGTTATTTTGCATTTTGTATTTTATGTAAAAATAAACATTTATGTCATTGTAATTCAAAGTAAGATGTGTATATAAATAAACGTGTTACGTGTATACTACCCTTGCTACATTCTTGTGTATAAAGTTGAGAGATCCATGGATTAATATGTTCAAGCATTTGTTCTTTAAGATTATACTCATGTTTTTCCTTAGAATCATATCGAATCCCTTCTAGTCTCCAACTGTTCAAGTGCTTCCAATGAAGGGGAGTCCCTTGAGTATTTAAAACTGCCAGCAAGTATTGTGCAATTTGCTCCTCACCTACCATTGAATCTTTTACAGAACCTTCACGTGCATTTAAGAATTTGGTAAGCTGAATCCAATTTCTTTGTTGCGACCAAATCAGCTAAGGTTGAGTAGTCTATAACTTCTCTTAATCGTGATTGTAAACTCACTCATTTTTGAATGTTTACAACACTGATCTTTCAATCAAGATTAGCACATCTAAAACAAAAAAAGCATGCAGGTAGCTGCGTGTATATGTTTGTGCACATTCACATGTGTACTGTAAGAAATCTAACAAGAAACTAACAAGAAATTATTTTATAAGAGCATGATACTTGCAAGAGCCAGCTTCAGTTCTGTCTCTATGTCAGGGATACTTAGAACCAATACACCTGGAGTTTCTAGGACATATATGCTAGGCTAATGCGCAATCTGCAGCTTAACAATTCAACGTCAGCCGCATTTAAACATACATAGATGTTGAGCCAAAAGAATTCAACAGCAGATCAAAAACAGAGGGAGAAAGGAAACAGTTGATAGAATAAAAAATAAGATTTTAAAAAGAAAAGGAAAGAGGCAAATGATTGATGATTTAGCCTGACCTTAAAAAATTGTCTTTAAATAAAGTTTATGCAACTAATTTAGTGTCTGTTTGGAAATAACTTATTAATTTTTTGCTGAAATTTTTTTGTTAAAAGTATGCTAAATATACTTGTACTTTGAAAAAGTAAGAAAAAGTGAGGCTTTAAAAAAGTGTAAATAAAAGCTAAAAAGCAAAAAACTAGCTTATAAGCTAGTCCCAAACTAGCTTATAAGCTAGTCCCAAACTAGCTTGTTACAAACTTTTTTTTTTTTTTTTTTGAATATAAGTAATGCAATTTTGTTGATATCAAAAAAATAGTGTGGCCCAACTATACAAATGAATCTATCAAATCAAAAACAGAACATAATGGCTGACTATGCAAAGCTGATATCCAATCCAACAAGGTTCTAAAGATAAATAATTTGAGATCAGGCATAGCTCTCTCTATACCCTCAAAATTCCAATCGTTCCTCTCTCTCCATAAGCACCACATCAAACAATGTGGGGGGAACCATCCACAAATTCCCATTCGGATGACAACAAAAACGACCAGACCAGCAAGCTAACAATTCAACAGCATTCTTCAACATCAACCAACAAACTCCAAATAAACCAAACAGCATAGACCACAATTTGGCAATAAAACCAGATACCTAAGCCGGATGGTTTATTTTCCTAATCATGTAAACCTACAAACGCATGCCAGCTAAAAAAGAAAATCAAAAGTAAAAAAATAAATAAGAATTAGTAAGACAGCTAGCAAGATCTAAGAAGCACGGGTGCGTTTCGGGACTCGGGTGAGGGTGCGTGACTCGGCAATTTTTGAAAAATGTGAGTACAAGTGCGGCGGGACTTGGTGATTAAAAAATTATTAAAAATATTTTTATATAGTGAATTTAATATTTTTATATAAAAAAATCAAATAAATGGTAGAATTTATTATTAAAAAATAATTATTTATGATTTTTTTTTAATAAAATCAACATTTTTGGTAATTGTAAACAAAAAACCACATTTCAAAAAGGTCATTTTACTCATTTTTCAATTCCAAGCCCACCCACATTAAATATTTGACTTTTCCACCCCTTAATTTATATTCTTTTGTTATGTACATTTATTCTTCTCTCATCTTTTTTTTTTTTTGGGCGTCTTCTCATCTTCTTCTTCCTTCCCCCCCCCCCCCCCCCCCCTCTCACAAGGCCACATGAAGCAGAAGAATGGCAGCCACTGCCTATTTCGTCCTGTTTCGGCCGTCTCGGCATGTTTCGGTGGCCGTATCGGATTCCGTTTCCGCCGGAATCAGCCCGTTTTGGCCCGAATCGGCGCGAATCTGGCCGAGTCGGCGCGAATCCAAAAAAAAAAAGGGGAGAGTCGGCGAGTCGGACACCGGTCGACGCCGCGTCGGACTCCGGTGCGGCGACCTTGGAGCCGCGTCGGTGCTTTCTAGAGCAAGATTGGGTTGGAGGGTGGGGGGCAATCAACCAATTAAGATAGAATATAATACAAAGTCATTTTAATCTAATTACCATCACTTTGTCTGTGGTCAAATAATATAACACAAGTCAGAAATAAATTCCTTGCAATCAATTTGCTTCTCATAAAAGCAACATCAACTATATCTGTGAAAGACACATGAAACTAGACTTTTAGTCTCTCTTTCCTTTCTAAGGTAAAAACCATAAAACACAGAATCTCTTCACCTTGTATCCAGCAATATCTTGAGTAACACCAGGCAGTGGGACAACAGTAGCACACTTCATCTTCTCCTGCACCATGAAAGAAAAAAAGAAGAAGTTATTGTTCAATAAAATTTAATAAACTTCCCCATAGTTCCATTTAAAGACAATGACATTCAAACATAATCTAGCAAAAACATAGTAACAGCTTAACAGGAAAGCAAGACGATGCAATTTGATGGATTGAAATAATTAAAACTTTTGGTAAATGAACCATGAAATAATTAAAACTTGGCAATGTTAGGAACGCCAATCATGAAAATAAGTAGAGTAGCTCCATCATCACCACACACAATCTAAAATATCAGAGAGAGAGAGAGGACAAGTTAATATCTAAGAAGCATGGACAAAGACACAGACATTGAAACAGACAATACAGGACAGGACATGAAAACACCATAATCCTTGAAAAATTAGGACAGCATTGCTACAACAAAGAATTAATTGAATGAATAATATATCTTCATATCTATAGACATATTTTATGTTTAGTTTAAGTTTTAAAAATAAATATAATTACTGTCAAAATTTTTTAAAAACATGTCTAAAATCAAATGAATCTTTTTTAAATAAAATAAAAAAAATGCTAAAGTTCAACTTTAGTCTCTTGACATTTACTTCAATTGTCAAATTAGTCCTTAAGATTTATTCTTAGTAAATTTGTGAAAATGAGTTAATAATTCGGTCCAAATCTTTTAGCAAATTAAACAGTTTAAAAATTATATATGGTTAATTTTATTAAAAATATATATAATCATCAAACAATAAGATCTATGAAATGACAACATTTTTAGTAAAATTTGTAATTTAAAATGAATGTTTAAATTGTATCATTGGCTAACAGATTTTGATGAAATGATCCTATTGACTCATTTTTTACATGGTGAGGGAATCAATTGAATTTCAACCACCCCCAAAAAAAAAAAAAAAAAAAAAAAAAAATCCCCCTAACACAAAACAAAGAGGACACGCATGGAGTGTCCAGGCGTGTTCAACACAGACACGCATGGAGGTGTTCGTGGTTGTTAGCACACTATATTCACTAATAACAAACCTTGTGAACAGAGGTTTTGCTATGGGCATTAATGGCGACGCAATCTTGATGATGTTTGTTAGGGTTGGCCAAGTCTTTCCCTTTTGGCGGAGAAGAAGGGAATGCGGACTTCAACCACAACACCAGCGTGTCTCTGATGGCGCGTGTCATTTGATGGGCCCACCACCACCACCACTGGCGTTGAAACCCAATTTCAATTTCAATTTCAAGCCCATAATCTAACACAAACAATAACATGTTGTATGGTTTTGCCGTTTTGGAAGGAACAATGTCTCTTTTTTTAACTTAGGCCCCGTTTGGCTGGCGCGTTGGGCGTTTGCGTTTGCGTTTTTTCCTTTTTTTTTTTTTTTTTTTTTCACACGCGTTTCCAGCTTTCCCAGCCACTTTTTCACTGTAGCAACACTGTTGCGGTTACTGTTCATTGAACAGTAGCCGCAACATTTGACTTTTCCACAAAATTTTACTGTTCACGGACCCACAATTTTCACTTTTCAGCAACTTTTTCATTAAAAATGGGTCCCACGGTACTATTCACACATTTAAAAATTATTTTGCTACAGTGTTTTCAGTTTTCAGTTTTCAGCTGTATCCAAACGGACCCTTATTGAATTTTGGTGGTGGCTACTTCCTTGGTAACGGAGCTACCGGTAGATAAAGTACTGCAAAAAAAAAAAAAAAAAAAAAAAAAAAACTGAAAATGGGCTGTCCATGGAATCGATATTGGGTTGGGCTGGAATTAAAATATAAAATAAAAACCCAGCCCAACTTCTTCACCTTGAGAACTCCAAAATTAACTCAATTCAAACAAATTTAATGATGCAAAACACACCAACAAATTTTAGTGTCGACTCATGAGTCATGACTTTTACTTGTATTGAATTCAAATTTACTGCTATATTTTTAAATTTTGAATCATTAAACAAATCAAGGTAAAATCTGTTAGCTAGTCACCATAATATACACTAATAAAAAAACTAACCTTGGTTCAAAGCCACGACTAGTTGTTTAGAGGAGAGTTGGGGTTGGAGGTGGTGGCTGGCGGAGGAGAAGGGAATGCAGACTTTGACGACAATTTGAGGGGGTCTTTGATGGAGTGTGTCATGTGCCCCGGCATTGAAAGCCATTTTCCCCAATTTCAATTTCAATATCTCTCGCTCTCTCTCTCTCAAACCCATCTTCTATCACACATATAACGGTTGAGTTGAGGAGCTGCGTGTCTGTACAATTTAAGAGGTGCTACGTCCACAACATTTGTACAATATTTTCACAACAAAATCATAGGTGGTTAGTTGTTATTAACTCTAATTTTAACTCAATTTTACAAAAAATTAATTGAAAATGAGCTGAATGGAATCAATAAGGTTGGGTTGGAATTAAAATATAAAATAAAAACCCAGCCCAATCAACTTGAGCCATTAGGAATCTAAAAATTAAAGAAAAAAAAACTTTATTAACTTATATGCCATCATCACTTAAATCTTATTTGTGCACTTATATAAATCTCACTTTATACTTTTTCAATAAAGAAAAGGAGGTCATAGTGTATGCTATATAAAGATGCTACTTTTTTTTACTAATTTATCCATTCAATTTTGCCTCTTAAGACTACTACTTCTTCTCTTAAAAGTGTTAAAAAAAAAAGTCTTGTGCCTTTTTCACTTTGTATTTCATAGAAAAGTCTTTAGCTTGTGGATCATTTATCTGAGCTGCGTATTAATTAATTAGCAAAATTAAGTCTAATAGTTCAAGTTCATCAAAACTAAATAGTAAAATATCTAGGCATATCAAACCAACAAATATATATAAAGTCAAAATATATATTTTTTAAATTGCATATTTTTTTTTGACTTGTTAATAGCATAAATTGAATAAAATTTTTTGCTAATATGAATCTAATCCAACTCTTTTTTTGTTCTTTTTTTTTACAATTTAACCTATTAACCCGAGAAAAAAAAAACCCCAATTTGGAATGACATATTAAGTTGGATTGGGTTACATTTGTCAAATTGGTGGGTTGAATACAGTCCAGATATTTTCTCTCTCCCACTGGGGGAGAGAGAAAGTTCTCTCTCCCTCAGTAGGAGTTTTGCTTTCTCTTGCCTGGTACAAGTTCTTTCTCCCAATCTGGGTATTTTGTCAAAATCTTTGAAGCCTTCAAGGTCCCCTCAGCAACATGGATATTGCTACCACTGGGGGACTTCCGATTTTTCTTCTCACCATGGTTAAGGAAGATGCTTGTGCCGCTGCAGCCATGAGATCGGACAGCCTTGATGTGCGCGTGCGAGCTTCCAAGTCCACTCCAAGATCTGCCTGGAAGATGGGTTTGGATCTAAGGTATGTAGATAGAGGAATAATGATCTTCCAGTTCATCAGATCGAGTCTTCAACCGGAGTGGCTTCCTTCCTTTTGCTCTATTTGTGGTGTTTTGGGTTTTGGTGGGTTTCTAGGGTTTGATTTTCAAGATCTAGCCGATTGGAGGATGGGGGTTATTGTGAAACTTTGTGTTGCTTGCCGAGGAGGGTTGGAGGAAGAACAAAGAGAGGAAGATCCCGGTCAAAGTCCGGCGGCTATGGGTCCGAGCCTGGGTATGGAGAAAGCCAGAAGTCCATTTATGCTGGTAGTCTACTCCTTAAGCCCAGCACCTTCCTTTGTTGAGCACGCATGTGTTTCCCTTTGGTCCCCTGAGAACAAAAATCGGTTTTGGGCTTCCATTTGCTTTCGTCGGCCTCTGGACTTCCCTGTCCGAATACCACAAGTATTTTCTCTCCTCTTTTTGAGCCCACCACTTGAGCCAAAGCAAAGAGATCCCAAATGGTTAATAAGCAAAATCTTAAATTCTGCTGTGCTCTTGGGTTCTTTGAGGAGTGTGGTGTGATATTGTCTGTGTTTTCTCCAGTGTTTGTTTGTATCTTTGTTGTATCTTTCCTTTAAGATGAATGAATATTTCATGTTTCTCAAAAAAAAATTGGTGGGTTGAATGTATGCTTCTATGTTAATCATTTTCATTTTTAACATAACTATCAAGAATGTAATTGACTTTTTTTTAAGAATTTAGAGATAAAGCTGATGGCTAATAGTCAATGGACCAAATTAGTAAATTGATTCTTAATCAATAATTTATATAATACTAATCAATACTAGTTATGGAGAAAATAATTAAAAAAAAAAAAGAATTAGTAACTTACTCTTTAAAACATATATAATAATACATTTATGAAGTAGGTAGTAAGGCCACAATTATTTTATAAATAAATTTACCTAAGAGATTTTAAAAAAATTCAAAATATATAAAGGAGTATAAAGATTAGTATTTCAAATTGTGACAACGATTGAAATATCCACATTTAATCTTGGCAATCCTTAGCAAAATATGAAGACTTTATATATGAAGACTTTATATACATAACTTTGAATCACCCATAATTTTTTTAATAGCTTTGGCAAAATTTATACTATAAATATTAGGACTGTGAAGATGGACCCTACCAAAATGAATAGAGCATATGGTCTCAAAAAAATATATGGAGATAATTACTCATACCATACAAACTAGATCTGGTGACTTAGAAATATCTAAGTTGGTGAACGTTGGTGAATAGAGCTCCGTCCAATAATCATAAATGACTTTGAACGCGGTAAAAGACTTTGAAAATCTCTCACCAACTCCAATAAAAGTCTATTTGCTTTGTTGTTTTCACGTTCTACACTTCACCATTCTTGCAACAAAGCAGAGTCATTCATCTTCACATTCCATTGTCTTTGCTCTTTAGTCTTTACCAAGAACATGGCTGAAATTGGCTATGGCATCGCAGTGAAGGTCCTGGAGCTGCTCGGATCGGTTACTTTCCAAGAGATCAGCTCGGCATGGGGCGTCAAAAGTGATCTGACAAAGCTTGAGCGCACTGTCAAAGCCATCAAAGCCGTACTCTTGGATGCTGAGGAGAAGCAAGCCAGTGACCATAGGCTGAGTATTTGGCTAGGGGAGCTCAAAGACGTTCTTAAAGATGCCGAGAATGTGCTGGACGAATTTCAGTACATAGTTCTGCAGAAGGAAGTCATGAAGAGAAACGGGAGCACTAGCAAAAAGGTGAGTAATTTCTTTTCAAGTTCTAATCCACTTGCAGTCTGTTTTGTAATGGCACATAAAATCAAAGGTATTAGGAAGAGGGTAGATGAAATTGCAGCTGAGAAAGATAAATTCAATCTTGCTCAAGGACTTGTAGATAGGAAGTTAAATATACAGGAAAGGAGGGACATGACCCACTCCTTTGTTCCTCCTCATGTCGTCGGTAGGGATGATGACAAAAAAAAAATTATAGATTTTTTAATGCAGCAGGATGCAAATGTCCCTGTAAGTGTAATTCCTATAGTTGGGATTGGAGGTTTGGGGAAGACCACACTTGCCAAGTTAGTGTATAACAATGAACTGGTAGAAAGACATTTTCAATTGACAATGTGGGTATGTGTGTCTGAGGATTTTAATGTTACATGGTTGATAAAAGAAATCCTTAAATCTACACTTGGTACAATTGATGAGAATTTGAGTCTAGATCAGTTGCAAATTCAGTTAAGAGGACTTTTGAAAGATAAGAAATTTCTGCTTGTCTTGGATGATGTTTGGAACGAAGATCGTAGAAAATGGATTGAATTGGAAAATTTGTTGCTTGGTGGTTGTAAAGGAAGTAAAATCTTAGTGACAACACGGAATAGCTCTGTTGCTACTGTTATGGGCACTGCTACCACGTACATTCTAAAAGGTCTACCCGAAGAGGATTGTATGTCTTTGTTTGTGAAATTGGCATTTAAGGTAGGACAAGAAAATCAATATCCAAACCTCTTAAATATTGGAAGAGAAATTGTCAAAAAATGTGAAGGGGTTCCATTGGCAGTGAGTACTTTAGCTGGCCTACTTTATTCAAAAGTTGATGAACGGGTGTGGGAATTTGTTAGAGATAATGAGATATGGTGTTTAAAACAGAATGTGGGTGACATCTTACCCGCATTGAAGCTCAGTTACAATCAATTGTCATTTCACTTGAAGCAATGTTTTGCATATTGTTCTGTTTTCCCAAAGGATTTTCAATTCGATAATGATCTATTGATTCAATTTTGGATGGCACATGGAATCCTTCAATCACCTGTACATGAAAATCAAGAATTGGAAGATGTTGGTGAGTTGTATATCAAGGACTTGTTGTTGAGATCATTCTTTCAAGATGTTAACCAAGAAGATATCTGTCGTTATACCTTTAAAATGCATGATCTGGTCCATGATCTTGCACTCTCAATTGCCAAAGGTGAGTGTTCGATAGTGACCAAGAAGTCTACCCTTGCAGCAGAAGTTTGTCATCTGTCATTTTTGGAGAATGGACAAGAAGTTACAACACAATTAGAGAAGTTGAGCAAAGTCCAAACTATTATTTTCAAAACAGAGCAACCTGCATCCTCACTTGAAGCATGTATCGTAAGATTTAAGTACTTGCGGATGCTTGATCTGAACAATTCATCCTTTAAGGTGTTGCCAAGTTCCATAGGAAGTTTGAAACATTTGAGATATCTTGACCTATCAAATAATTGCAGAATCAAGCAACTTCCAGATTCCATTTGCAAGCTGCACAGTTTGCAAACTTTACTGCTTAAGTGTTGTAGCAATCTTGAACGGTTGCCCAAAGGTATAAGGGACATAATCAGCCTCAGGTTTTTGATAGTTACAACAAAGCATACCTGCTTGTCGGAGAAGGCAATAGGTTGCTTGGATTCTCTTCGACATTTGGAAATATATGGATGTGAGAATCTAAAATGTGTGTTTGAAGGGATGGAGGAAGGGCGCCTCACCAATCTTCGAACATTGATGGTTGGAGAATGTCCAAGTTTGACCTCTTTGTCACTCAATACCAAACACCTAACTGCCCTAGAGAACCTGATAATTTGGGATTGTGAAGAGCTTAGTTTGACAGATAAAGAAGAGAATCAAGATCTCAAGTTAAGCCTCCGATTGTTGACAATTGTGTATTTACCGAAGTTGGAGGTTTTGCCCCATTGGCTTCAAGCATCTGCTAACACTTTACAGCACCTAAAGATTGAAGATTGTTGTAATTTCACCGCTTTGCCTGAGTGGCTGCCACATTTGAAATCACTTCAGACACTTAAAATTAAAGATTGCCCTGTGTCCTCATCATCTCTCCCAGAGGGGATGCAAGATCTCACTGCACTAAGAGAAATTCAGATTCAGAATTGTGAAGAGCTTAGTTTGAGTGATAAAGAAGAGAATCAAGCTATCAAGTTAAGCCTCCGATTGTTGATGATTGAGAATTTACTTAAGTTGGAGGTTTTGCCCCAGTGGCTCCAAGCATCTACCAACACTTTACAGCACCTAGAGATTGCATATTGTTGTAATTTCACCGCTTTGCCTGAGTGGCTACCACATCTGAAATCACTTCAGACACTTAGAATTAAATTTTGCCTTTTGTTCTCATCTCTCCCAAAAGGGATGCAAGATCTCACTGCACTAAGAGAATTTCAGATTCTGGGATGTCCTAAGTTGAGTAGAAAGTGCAGAGAAGAAGTTAGGCACAAGATTGCTCATGTACCAAACATTGATTTCGATGATTATTTCGATGAGGAAACTGGAAGTTCATCAAAGAGAGATGACAACATCAGGGTATGTATAAATTAACGAGGAGGTAAGGGCATTATGTCTTTTTGTTAATTTTGTACTATTATAGTCTCTATCTCTACCCTCTATACTGATTTAAATTAATCCTAAATCAAGTTATGATTCTTAATGAACCCAAGCCCCCTTTTTCTTTTTCCTTTTTCTTTTTTTAATTAAAAAAGTCACCCTCTTTGTCCAAATTAGATTTAAAGTAAATTAAAACCAAAAATATCTTTTTGCATGAAATTGAATTTCCAAAAGTAAATTGGTCTTCTAAATCTTTATTTTTGACCCACCCCTTCGGACCTTCCCCAGCAAAAGAGGAAGAAAAAAAAACAAAGGGAAAAAGTAGAGAAGAAGAGATTAATCCTATTTAATTAATTGAGGAGTTTTATCTTGTTTGTGTAACATTGTGTTTCTAAGCAAGGTATTGGCACCAAAAACTTGAATGAACATAATAAGTTTTTATTTATTTTTTTATCTTTTGTAAATTCATTTTTCCTAGTAGTATCGTTCTTGTAAGTTGCTTATATACTATATTTTGTAAATTTCTTTTCAGGAGTTCAATACAAGTTACAATCAATAGAGTCTAAATGTTGCTTAGTTCAAAGTCACATGTTCCTTCCGTAATTTGTAAGCATTTCTTCATTGCAATTTGTATTACAATATGTAAATAAATAAATATTTCCGTTATTTAATTTGCTTGTAAGTGATGTAAATAAATAAATATTTATGTTATTGTAATTTGTACCAAATAATGTCAATAAGTGTATACTCCCTTGACTACATTCTTGTGTATAAAGTTGAGAGATCTATGGATTTGTGTGTGCAAACATTCATTCTTATATTCATATTTTATGATTCTTCTTTGTAAACATGAAGCACCATGTGTAATTACATTCTTAACTAATTAGAACATATGAGGTTTAATTGACATTGAAGGGAGGGATATTTTTATTTGGAATTATAAAGTTTCATTTCCATGAAAAGCTCCTTCTAACTTAAATCAAAATTATAAATAATACATTAAGAATTATTTTAGAAAAAAAATTGACACACTAGTAAATTAGAGGGGAAAAGATAGGAAAAGGCAAAGGTGGAAGATTAATTTTAGAATAAAAATTGACATGCTAGTAAATTAGATGGGAAAAGATAAGAAAATGGACTGATAAAATTCCAAGACACCAAGTATAATATTTTAGAAGCTGCAGCTTGGGCAACCTGTGTTGGTTGGAGGTCAACAGAGGGTTTAAGTCTCATCCCTTATTAACACAGCTTAAGGCATAAAACATTTTACACTTAGTCCTTGAAGAAATTGACAAAAACTCACCAACACAAAGCATCTTTTAGCTTTATAGTACAATTTCAGAATTCAAGACATCAACACAATACAGGAGGAAGAAAAAAGTAAGAAAATACAAGCATATACAACACACCCCCAAACCCCCCCCCCCCCCCCCCCCCAAATAAAAATGAAAAAAGAAACCTTAGAGGTTACAACTCATGACACAACTTCCGCATCATAGACATTATCAAGGATGAAAGGACCAAGTTTGCCTTCACTAAATAAAGTCAGAAACATTTTTGATACCATCAAACGAGCTTCTTAGGCCATATGAGGTATCTTAAATGCCTTCTATAGTGCTTCAAATTGCTGTTTTATGAGACCCTGAAAGTCACTCTCACCTCTACATTACTGGTGAATTCTGAGAGTTAAATACAAAGCAAATTGGACTTCAGTGACAAGATCCCGAAAGGGAAAAAGTAAAGAGCTAAAAATTCAGAAATGACATAAAATAAAACAAGATATTCAAAGGTCACATGGAGATCTGTCTAAGCTACAACAATAAGAACTACAAATTACATTTAACTTGCAAAAGTGCTACAATTTTTATATCTTAACATAAGTATTTAAAAGTATTTCAGAAAAGCTTTAGGTGTACAAGCATAAGCCTATTAGCAATCAAAATGAAATTTTATTCTTGATAATTATTTAAGAGTTTAAATTGAAAGATAAACCAGATTTTTCATACTTCATATTCATGCATTGAGTCATCATTGATCAATCCTCTTTCCAATTTTTTTTTAATCACCATTACCAAAAGATTGGGCACCTACCTTTTGCAAAAATTATAGAAAAAGGGGGTCATTTAGATGGGTCCTATAGGATTAAAATACTCTCATAAGAGCTTACTCACAAACATTTGTCAGCTCTCCTATCTTTTATCACTACTCCCATTTATTCTTTTTCAAACCATTTCATTGAAATCAAAATATCCACATCAAGCAACACAATCTTACTCAATGATACTACCAAATGTGTGAATTTACACTTCCTCCATATATGTATAGTTTATAGGGTTAACTGTGAGTTTTCCCCATTTACTTCTTCTAAATCAATTACTATCTTTTTGCTTACCTTGGCATCATCTCAACCACCCTGAAGATGCTTTTCTTGTTTTCTCTTTCTCTCTACCATAAATTATTTTCATTCATTATTATTAACAAAAGAACATTACTGTCACTGACAAACAAAAAAGTTTCTTATCCTTCTTAAAAACCATCAACTGAAGCTAAAAACCAGATTATTTTCTCCGAACTAACTGATAATCGGTTTCCAATTAAGCATGTTATATCTAAAGTCAAAATTCATTGACTTGTTTAGCATTTGCAAACATTTCTAAATTTACATGCTCCTTTTTTTTTTTTTTTTTTTTTGCCTGGCCATAAAAAACCTCTACATACACAAAGCACAACGGAATAACTTTATGATGTCCTACTTGAATGTCTATAACCAGTAAGTAAAATATGTTATTGAAACTTAGGCTCACTGCAAATCATTCATGACCAGAAAATACGATATCAAAACTTAATCTTCATTCATGGCAAGAAAACTCTTTTTTACTAACTGTCCTAAAAACAAATTTCTGATCTGATCATTTGCCATCCATTCAGAAGAATGAAAATGGTGTCATACCCGTATAATAATTCTATGACCAGACATATCATAAAGCTCATTCGGTTCTATGTTTTTTCTAGAGCAATGTTTCTTTTGCCCGTAGTTTGTCTCCTTTCAGATTCGTGATGTGACAAAAAAATTTTAAGATACTTTAAGTCATCCTGCATAAAATGATTAAATGAGAACGATCCTATATTAGGCCAAAGATCTTTAAGATTGAACTTGTGTTTTTCCTTAGAATCATACCGAATCCCTTCCAGCCTCCTGTTGTTCAAGTGCTTCTAATGAAGGGGAGTCCATCAGGTATTTAAAACTGCCAGCAAGTATTGTGCAATTCACTCCTCGCCTACCACCAAATATTTTACAGATCCTTCATGTGCATTTAAAAGTTTGGTAAGCTTTATTAGATGGAATAAGCAGTACAATGTGACAAAAGTAATTTCAAGTTGACTTGAACAACTCCCCCCAACCCCCAAAAAAACCACATATACACAAAAATAAAAGAAAAAAGACTGATAAATTCCAAGACACCAAGTAAAATATTTTAGAAGCTACAGCTTGGGCAACCTGCGTTGCTTGGAGATCAACAAGAGGGTTTAAGTCTCATCCCTAACTGACAAATCTTAAGGCACGATACTTTTAGGCCTTACCCAACATAACTGAAACAGAATCCTGTTGGTTTGTTGCAACCAAATCAGCTGAGGTTGAGTGGTCTATGGCTTCTCTTAATAGAGAATAGAGAGTCACTTATTTTTGTCTATTTACAAAAGTGATCTTTCAAGCAAGGTTAGCACATCTAAAACTAAAAAAACATGCAGGTAGCTGTGTGCACATTCATACTTGTACCGTAAGAAATTTCATAAGAAACTAAAGAGAAATTATTTACAAGAGGATGATACCTGCAAGAGCCAGGTTCAGTCCTGTCTCTATGTCAAGAATACTTGGAATCAATACACCCAGAGTGTCTAGGGCATATACGCTAGGCTGATGCACATTCTGCAGCTTCACAATTCAACATCAGCATCTAAACATACATAGATGTTGAAACAAAAGTATTGAGCAGCAGATCAACATCAGAAGGAGAAAGGAAACAGTAGATAGAATAAAGAATTAAGATTTTAAGAAGAAAAGGAAAAAGGAAAATGATTAATGATTTGGAGCGACCTTCAAAACATGTCTTGAGTTATTTCTTACAAACTTTTGATAATTAAACCATATACCTAAAAACTTGTCTTCAGTTATTTCTTACAAACTTTTGATAATTAAACCAGATACCTAAGCCTGATAGTATATTCCCCAATTCATATAAACCAACAAACACTTGCCAGCCTAAAAAGAAAATCGAAAGTAAAAAAAAAAGGATAAATAAATTAGTAAGACAGTGAGCAAAATAGGGGGTTGAATCAATCAATAAAGCCAGAAATATAACACAAGTCATTGTAATCCCTTCACTTTATCTGTGGTAAAATAATATACCACAAGTCAAAAATAACTTCCTTGCAATCAGTTTGCTTCTCATAAAAGCAACCACATCAACTATACATTATGTGATAATGGACAATCAAACAATTCACAACCAAACCTACAATATCGGTGTCCAATCTCAAATACCAAGCCTTTATTATTGAATGCTAACAAGTATGGGAAAAAAAATGAAGCTAGATATTCAGTTTTTTTTTACTTGCCAATGTTAGGATAATATGAGTTGGGTTTGGTTTGGGTTTTATCCAGTAGCAAATAAGTTGAACGAAGAAGGGACTCAAATCTGTGAAAGTAACAAATAATAATGATGACAGGGGTTGCAGAGAAAGAGGGGGGTGTTACTCTTGAACACTTGAGGAAGAGAATGGCGGAGTTTGCAAAGGAAAGGGACTGGGATCAGTTTCATAGCCCAAGAAATCTCCTTTTGGCTCTGGTAAGCCTAAAATCTCTCTCAACTTTCATTTGATTACATGAACCTGTTCATTTATCACTCATTCATTGTTTTTGTCTTGTACTCTATTGTCTATGAGTACATTTTTTTTATTTTTTATTTTTTATTTTTTTTATTTAAGATTCCTAACAGCTGTTTGATCAGTTATATGAAATATAATAAAAATTAAAACTTTTATAAAGTTCAACATTTAAAGCAAGGAACTTTTTTTATGCAGATTCAGAAGCGAAAACAAAATCTCAAGAATTACTGGGATAACAATGGATCAACACCTAGACCTAGTATCAATCTTTCTCTCTCGTTTAAATAATAATTTTTTCCAAGCCTAATAATGGCATTAATCCCATAAACCCATTAGAGATTCTGGGTAATCTTCTTAAATATATTGTATGAGGTTTTGGAAACATATTACAATTTTATACTCCACAAGCTCAAGAAGCTTTTGGTACATGATAAAATCATATGACTGCTTTTAGAATTTTTTTTTTTTTTAAATGATAAAATTAATTTGAGTCTCTTGACTTTTTCCATTGCCAATTAGTATTAGTCCTTAACAAATAGTTTTTGTCAATTTAGTATCTTACTTTGTCAAAATGAGTCACCAATTCTCCTATCCAGATTTTTTTATTTTTGCAAATTAAGCTGTTTAATTTTTTTTTTTTTAAATAATACTCATCAAACAATTAAATCCATTAAATGATGCATCTCAAGAATTTTTTATTTATTTAAAAAATTAATATAAAGAGGAATGTTTAAATCGCATCATTTGCTAATAGATTTAGATAAATGACCATATTGACTCATTTTACAAAGTGAGTCTAAATTGAATTTTAACCCCAATAAAATAAAATAAAAGACACGTGTCCAATGGTTTTAAAGGGTTGCCACGTCATCGATCCGTGTCTCCCTAATTTTTTTCTCCACTTTCTCCCACATATCTTCCCTTTCTCTTTCAGATTCACCAAATTTCAAAATTTTTCTCTCTTCCACCAAGCCTTGCGTGGGACACCAGCGTCGAATCTCCATGATTATGGCTACAAATAGAAGCCTCTAAGGCCAACATTGATAAAGATAGAGAAACAGAGCACACTTGCAGTCCAAAGAAGAAAGACAATTCAACAGTTCCCACATGATGATTTCACACACGTGCAAGATATTTAATGATGGAGGAGAGTTGGTTATGCCACGTGTGATTCTGTTACAGCAAGAATCAGTTGAAGAATCAAAACAGAGTCAAGCTCCAGATTATGGCGGGAAAGTTTGTTAGAGTTAGTTAGTGATCTAGAATCTATCTATCTTGTAAATCCTTATATATAGAAGATGTATGTATCATTCTGATTCATTGAGTAAATAACAATTACAGTTTTTACTCTCAAATATCTTCAATTCTCTCTTTCTATTTCTCTCTTCGTTCTCTCTTCTCTTCTCTGTTTCTTCATACATTCTTTTACTGTGTTGTGCTTGATTCAAGGTCTATAAGATCATATTTGTGAAACTTGTTTGTTTCTTTCATGGTATCAGAGCCATCGATGGCTTCTGCTGAACAAATGGCTTCTACAACAATGTCATCATCATCTTCAACAATGGCGTCCATGGCGTCTGCTTCTACTACCTCGATCAATTTGATCAATCAACCTCTTCTGCTACTGTCAAACATGTCAAACATGATGACAGTGAAGCTCGATAGCTCCAACTATATAGTGTGGAAATATCAAATCTCAATGGTGCTTGATACTTACTCTTTATTGGAGTTACTCGATGAAACTCAATCAATTCCAGAGAAGTTTCTCAAGGATCTTTCAGGATCTGTCACTGGAATCATCAATCCTGATTATTCAATCTGGAAGTCAAAGGAGAAAGCACTTCTTACTTTTATCAGCTCTACCTTGACACCTACAATTCTTGCTCTCACTGTAGGATGTCACTCAGCAATAGAGGTTTGGAAGGTGCTTGAAAACCGTTTTTCTTCAATCTCAAGATCACACATTATGAATCTGAAAGGAGAACTTCATAATATTAGGAAAGGCTGTGATTCTGTTGATGTGTATCTTCAGAAGATCAAAGTTGTGAGGGATAAGTTGATGGCAGTTGGAGTACTCCTTGATGATGAAGAGTTGCTTCACATAGCCATCAAAGGCCTTCCCAAAGATTACAATGCATTCAGATCTGCAATACGTACAAGAAGTACACCAGTGAGTTTTGATGAACTCATCACTTTGCTTGGTTCAGAAGAAGAATCTTTGAATGATTCTAATGAGGTTAAAGAAACCTTTGCTATGGCTGTGAATGCCACACCTAGGTCTGGTGGTAATGGTGGTTATAATCAGTACAATAATAGAGGTAGAGGAAGGAATAGCAACAGAGGAAGAGGTAATGGTGGTGGTAGAGGTTTCAATGCCTTTCCACAGCAGCAATACTCACCATACTCTTCAAATCAGAATCAGTCCAATCAGTTTTCTTCTTCATTATCACAGTTTCAAGGCTTGAAGAATGATAGACCATCCTGTCAGATATGTGGGAAGAATGGTCACACAGCTCTTGACTGCTATCATCGAATGGATTATGCTTACCAAGGTAAGCATCCTCCCACTAAATTAGCAGCTATGGCAACAGCTTCAAATGCTGTAATCACTCAAGAGCAACCATGGTTAGCTGATAGTGCTGCTACGGATCATGTCACATCCAGCCTCAATGCACTATCCTTCCCAAAGCCTTACACAGGACAGGACCACCTAACTGTTGGTAATGGCCAAAGCCTTCCTATCACTCACACAGGTAAAGTTCAATTTCCCACTCAAACCTCATCTTTACATCGTAACAATGTCCTTAGGGTTCCTTCAATTGCTTCAAATCTAGCTTCTGTTCACAAACTCTGCCATGATAACCATTGTTGTTGCTATTTTGATGAGAATCTTTTATCTGTTCAGGCCTTGGGCACGGGGAAGGTGCTTTACCAGGGCAAGAGTGAACAGGGTGTATACCCTATCTACCCTAGTAAAGCTCCTGCTTTGTCCTTACATTCTCGAGTCTGCAACCATGTTGCTTCTACTCCTTCAATCTGCAACCATGTTGCTTCCACTTCTTCATCTTGGGATTTATGGCACAATAGGCTTGGACATCCCCATGCTCAAGTTCTACACACTCTTTTTCCCATGTTTAAGAAGTCTTTCAATAAATGTAATAATGTTGTCTCTTGTACTCATTGTCTTAGTGGTAAAATTCATAAACTTCCCTTTCCCACTTCTCAATTTACTGCACATTCACCACTGGAATTAGTTCACTCTGATGTATGGGGCCCTGCTCCTGTTTCTTCTATCAATAAATTCAGATATTATGTGTTGTTTGTTGATCACTACACTCGGTTTACTTGGATTTATTTTCTTCAGCATAAATCTGAGGTGTTTTCTGTGTTTGTTAAGTTCAAATCCATGGCTGAAACTCAGTTTTCATCTAAACTTAAAATTCTGAGATCAGATGGGGGTGGTGAGTATACTTCTAGAGAGTTTGAAGCTTACTTATCTGTCCATGGTATTCTTCATCAACTCTCATGTCCATATACTCCACAGCAAAATGGCCTAGTGGAAAGAAAACATAGGCATATCATTGAAACCTCAATTACCTTGCTGTCTAAAGCCTCTCTTCCCTTTCAATACTGGTCTTATGCAGCCCAAATTGCTGTTTTCCTCATCAATCTACTGCCAACAGCTACTCTTCACTCTCACTCACCTTATTATCTGTTATATCACTCTAAACCTGATCTAACTCAACTCAAAATCTTTGGGTGTGCTTGTTATCCTCTTCTAAGACCCTACACCTCACACAAACTTGAACCCAGAACCAAGGAATGTATTTTCTTAGGTTATTCTTCTGTTTCAAAGGGTTACCTATGCTTTGATCCTATTACAAATTCAACATACCTGTCTAGACATGTTTTGTTCAATGAGTCCAAATTTCCTTTTCCTACACTCACTCCTACTCCACAGTCTCCTGTCACTTCTAAGTCTTCTTCCATTTGGTTATCTAATCTCCTGTTCTTGCACTCTCTTCATCAACCTTCTATTTTAGGTCCTCCTCCACATACTGTCTCTGCTGTCACACCACCTGTCCCTTCATCCCCTGATCATTCTTTTCATAATGTTTCCAATCCTTCCTCTCATCATACTACTCCTTCAACACATTCTCCTTCACTGGTTGCTTCTGCTCCTTCTAGTCCTCCATCATCCATACCTAGTGTTCCTGTTAACCTTCATCCTATGCAAACTAGGTCCAAGAGTGGTATATCCAAACCTAAGCTCTGCTATAAAGCTACTCTTGATTACAACTTCACTGAACCTCCCACTTTCAAAATAGCCTCTTCCTATCCTAATTGGTGCAAGGCTATGGATGCTGAGTTTGATGCATTGCAGAAGCAGCAAACATGGGTGCTTGTTCCTCCTTCTCCTCAGTTTAATCTAGTAGGGTGCAAATGGGTGTATAAATTGAAGCTCCACAGTGATGGTTCCATTGCTCGATATAAAGCCAGGTTAGTTGCCAAAGGGTTCCATCAGCAGCCAGGCATTGATTTCACTGAGACTTTCAGTCCAGTTGTTAAACCAGCCACTGTAAGGCTGGTCTTGGCTATTGCAGTTAGCTTAAATTGGTCCATTAGGCAATTGGATGTCTCCAATGCATTTCTCCATGGCTATCTCAAGGAGGAAGTTTATATGCAGCAGCCACAGGGTTATGTTGATCAGTCTAAACCTCTTTATGTTTGCAAATTGCTCAAGTCCCTTTATGGATTAAAGCAGGCTCCAAGGGCATGGTTTGAGAGGTTCACTTCCCAGCTACTTCATCTTGGTTTTGTTGCTTCTTTGGCTGATTCATCACTCTTTGTGTATCACTCAGGCTCTATCATTCTCTATCTGCTGTTATATGTTGATGATATCATCATCACTGGTAATTCTCCACCACAGATTGCCAATCTCATCTCAGCTCTCAGTACTATTTTTGATCTCAAGGACCTTGGCCCTCTCAATTATTTTCTGGGTATTCAGATTACTCCTACCAAGTATGGCCTTACCTTGTCACAAACCAAGTATGCTTCTGATGTTCTTCATCGGTTTAACATGCAAAATTCCAAGCCTACTAAAACACCATGTTGTCCTGCCACTAGACTCACCCCTGACTCTGGTTTTCGCCTCTCTGATCCCTCTACATATCGAAGTATGGTTGGTGCTCTTCAGTATCTCACTTTTACTAGACCTGATTTGGCATTCAGTGTTCATCAATTGTGTCAGTTTATGCAATTTCCTACCACTACTCATCTGGAGGCTGCCAAGAGAGTTCTAAGATATGTGAGGGGTACTCTTTCTCATGGGATTTATTTCTCTCGAGGCCCTCTTACTTTCACTGCCTTCACAGATGCTGATTGGGCTGGTGATCCTTTTGATAGGAAATCTACCACTGGGTTTATGGTGTTTGTAGGTCCTAATCCTATTTCTTGGTCATCCAAGAAACAGACTACTGTTTCCAGATCCTCCACTGAGGCAGAATATCGAGCACTCGCCACCACTGCTGCTGAACTCTCATGGCTTAGGCAATTATTTCGTGATCTGCTTCTGTTTCTTCATCATGTTCCAGTTCTGTGGTGTGATAATGTGTCTGCCATTGCACTTGCTTCAAATCCAGTTTTTCATGCTCGGACCAAGCATGTTGAGGTCGATTTTCATTTTGTCAGAGAACGTGTTCTTCGCAAGGACTTGGCCATTTCTTTTGTTTCTGGCAAGGATAATCTTGCTGATATATTTACTAAACCATTGCCTGGTCCTTTGTTTCTCTTCTTTCGTGACAAACTCATGCCTCGTGCCTCCCCCATTCGTTTGAGGGGGGATGATAAAGATAGAGAAACAGAGCACACTTGCAGTCCAAAGAAGAAAGACAATTCAACAGTTCCCACATGATGATTTCACACACGTGCAAGATATTTAATGATGGAGGAGAGTTGGTTATGCCACGTGTGATTCTGTTACAGCAAGAATCAGTTGAAGAATCAAAACAGAGTCAAGCTCCAGATTATGGCGGGAAAGTTTGTTAGAGTTAGTTAGTGATCTAGAATCTATCTATCTTGTAAATCCTTATATATAGAAGATGTATGTATCATTCTGATTCATTGAGAAAATAACAATTACAGTTTTTACTCTCAAATATCTTCAATTCTCTCTTTCTATTTCTCTCTTCGTTCTCTCTTCTCTTCTCTGTTTCTTCATACATTCTTTTACTGTGTTGTGCTTGATTCAAGGTCTGTAAGATCATATTTGTGAAACTTGTTTGTTTCTTTCAAACATGACCACCACTAGCGGTGCTTGCCGGCCTGACCTTCTCCTCTCTCAAGGTCTCTCTGTTTTCTCATTCTCTCAAGTCCAGCTGTGGCCAAGCTTCTGCTTGCCCCTTCTCTGGCAGTGCTTCTCAGCGGCGTCACTGGCGCTGGTGGCCGTTGGGTCCTCTTTTTTTCCTTGATTTATTTTCTCTTCTATTTTTTATTTCTCTTTATGTTTGCTTTTAAGACATGACTGAAACCCATGGTTTTTTTTTTTTTAGTTTGATATTGGGTTTTTTGATGCGAGTAAAGTCTGGTGATTTTTCTTGGGTTGGGTTTTTTTGGGTATGGCAGAATGTTCAATTGGCAGTACCTCAATGTTTTATTTTATTTTAATGTTGATCTTGGAAATGCACAGAGGATGTTTGTGAAAATGTATGTTAGAAACTTTGGAGTAATGTTAAGCTCACTGATGATAAAAATAATTGGGGTTTTTGTTAATTTCTGCTGTTTTGGTATGTGGGGTTTTTTCCTCTTGTTTGCTCACCGATTTTGGGGTAAAAGGGATGAGATTTACTCTTCTAATAATGTGACTTCATTTGTTTATTAGATATTCATATTTCTGTTGGATATGTGCATACTTGTTTATTTTCTTTTATAGAGTTCTATTATCTTCTATTGGTCCTTTTCTATTTGAATTCCCCTGTTATTAGCTAGTATATTTTTTTGTTGGTAATGTGAACAAATATTTTGTCTTTACATTCTTGCATTTGGGTTTCCTTTAGTTGCAGAGAAAAGTTAAAGATGACTACCACCTTATGCACGGTCTAATGTTATACACTTTTTTACCATTCAATGATTCATTAGCTCATAAAAATTATTTCAATGTTCATGTGTTTGAGATTTTCTCTATTTTTTCTGTTTGTGCAACAGTGAGAGCAACAAGAACATTTTACTAATACCTCTGTCTTGTTCTTGTTTCCTTTGTTTTCTCTGGATTTTACACTTTTCATGACTGCATAGCCTAGGAAAGGAAATACAAACTTCTTTTCAGTTAGCTAACTGCTACGTATATGGCCCTTTTTTTTTCTCTTGAACATGGAGTAGTATAGGTCAAAGAGTTTCTAGATAATTTGTGCGAAATGCACCCACAAAGAGATGGAAATCAAAATTTTGGTTTTTGTGTTAAAGGATTTTCCAATGGTTAAAATAAAGTTGTTGGCCACATTGTGATTTTTGTTTCCCTAGATTCTTGTATATAGAAATGAACAACATGCTTGTTGAAATTCTATTTTGACTACATGGGTGGAAGTAAAAGGGGCTCTCTATCAATAATAGAACAACAAATCTCTTTAAGAACTAGAAATATTTATGCTAGCAAGGGGTGGGGGGAAGTTGTAATTCCAAGTTTTGTTAAATATATGTAAAAGTTAAAAATAAATAAACAATGCTTTTAGATTGGAACATTGAAAGCCAGAGAGGTTATGTAGGCTTCTTTAAATTTAAAAGGTTTACTTTGCTTATGTCTATGCACGTGATGTGTGGCTTAGTTATAAACTTAGAATTACATTTGTAATGTATAGTTAAGAAGCAGGAGGCACGCCAGCTGGAACTTAATGAGCAGGTCATGCCATTTAAGGTTGTTGAAGAACTTGATCTTGAAGCTTACAAGACCTTTTTTATTATGAATTTATGATGATTGGAAGAATTGTTTCTTGTTAACAAAGTGTATATTTCAACAAAACTATTGTTATATGGCCTTGTGGTCAAAGTGTACATTCTAATAAAGTTTTGTTCATTTTTATATCAAATTCATTTCTTGCCTACTCTCTTGAATTAAGTTTTGATTGTAAAATTGGCCAAGCATCCTTTGAAAACTCTTGATATGTATTCCTTGCTTTCAAAAGAATAAGAGTCAAGTAAACACTTCTATATAATTTGTGTTTTTGAGTCATCATCAATATTAGTTCTTGCTCCAAGCAAAGTCATACACAAGAAGCAACTCCATTTAGTCTAGATAAAACTTTGAAATGTATTAATAAGGCTTATAACACAAAAAAAATTGTATACATCACATATATTCATCAACACAAAATCAGCTATAACATGAAGATGCAACAACTTGCTTAGCTATTCAATTCCGTAGCAACAACGGAAGGCAAAAAAAACACAACACCTTGGCCAGAACAAGTCCTTTTCATACCTCTTTTTTTTTTTTTTGCAAAAGATATATGGTAATAACTACAAGATACATTATTGTTGACAAAGCTGTTAGTTGATTCTTGGATTCCCCATAGTCAAGGTTGGAAATGGAATTGGCCAATTGAAATTGAAAATACAAGAACTTGACAGTCTTCTTGGTGCAGGAAGTGAAACGAATCAACCATTAACTCTGTTCCCCGCCTTAGCTAGAGCCTAGTTCCTTCTCTTGTTAGCATGAAGTGAAAGAATCAACCTATTGGGGGAGCATCTTGGTGCATTTCACAATCTGATGACCTCCTTCAAGACTGCACAATATGCATATAAATTAGCTTAACTTCAAAGTTTCAAATAGATTTTTTGACAAACACCTTCCATGCATTTCCAAATCAACTTTAAAATAAAATAAACATCATACAAAATAAGACAATGACGGATAAAATATAACAAACTAAGACAATGAGAGAAAACTGACACACCGTGATAAATTCCAATTTCAAAAATTATTATTGAGCTAAGAAGCACAGTAATGTTTCAATGAAAGATAATGATCTTTGGTAAAGAAATCAAGGGAAGAAAAATAAAATTCATAAATCTAATATCAAAATGTTTTAATGGCAAAGCCAAGAGACCCATAGATACAACAACCTTCAAGCATGCCACTTTCCATTTAATCACAGTACATTCTGCCATACCCAAAAAAAAACCCAACCCAAGAAAAATCACCAGACTTTACTCGCATCAAAAAACCCAATATCAAACTAAAAAAAAACCATGGGTTTCAGTCATGTCTTAAAAGCAAACATAAAGAGAAATAAAAAATAGAAGAGAAAATAAATCAAGGAAAAAAAGAGGACCCAACGGCCACCAGCGCCAGTGACGCCGCTGAGAAGCACTGCCAGAGAAGGGGCAAGCAGAAGCTTGGCCACAGCTGGACTTGAGAGAACGAGAAAACAGAGAGACCTTGAGAGAGGAGAAGGTCAGGCCGGCAAGCACCGCTGGTGGTGGTCATGTTGGCCTTAGAGGCTTGTGAATAGAGGGCTTGTGAACACAAAACAAAGATGCCGAGTGTCCGACACGGACACGTTTTTAAAGTGTCCGTGGTTGTTAACAAGTCAGTATAATAACTAACCTTGTGAACAGAGGTCTTGCAATGGGCATTTACGGCGATGCAAGTCTTTCTTGTTCAGAGCAACGATGCGTCGTTTTGAAAACAATTTCCCCCAATTTCAATTTCAATTTCTTCTCTCTGTCTCTCCCAATCTCATCAATTCTTTTTTTTTTTTTATCACTCTCAAACTCAATCACACAATAATAGTTCTTTTCACAATTCTCCAGATTCAGTATGCAAACTGATAGTAGGAGGTTTTAACCTTTAAAAAACAAGCTTTGTTGTATGGTTGTTGTTGCTAGTTTTTTTTTTTTTTTTTTTTAATAATTCAAATTGAATTTTTTGCTTGGTAAATCAAGGGAGCGTGGAGACTGGAAAGCATAGTTTTAAAAACTGCCAAAAAAAAAAGAAAAAAAAAAAAAAAGAAAGAAAGAAAGAAAGAAAAAGAAAAAGAAAGAAAGAAAATGGGGGTCCATGGATTTAATTGGGTCGGGTTAGAGTTAAAACAAAGAACCCAAACCGACTTCTCCCCTTGAGATATCTCCACTCATGATAATTCCTTTTTTTTTTTTTTTTGGGAATAATAATTTCAAAATTAAGTCAATCCAATCTTTAGTACCAAGAAAAGAGTGTTTGATTGTGTGAAACACTGAAACCACAAAAATTTATTCTTATGAGGTTCATTGTAGAAAACCCTTCAACGAGAGTGTATTAAAGTTTATGGTTCACGTGGAGGAAATCATTATAGAAAGATTTCAAAGGTTTATAGACTAATGTACTAGAGGCAAAGGCAACCAAGAGTGGGTTTGTTTGCAAAGGATGCATAAAGGGTGGTCTATGATATAAAGGTTTTGTAAGTCTTGACTATTTGTAATTGTTCCTTTATTTTGAATTATATAGGACTGTTTCAGTTTGTGTCATTGGGGTAACACTTATGTAGTCCCGGAGCACTGCTCCGGGCTCTCACAAAGTGGGTGGGCCCCATGGTGGGACCCACGTGTGGGGCCCATCCACTTTGTGAGAGCCCGAAGCACTGCTCCGGGACTATCTAAGTTTTTCCCGTGTCATTGGAGTAGTGTTTCCTTTGAAGAGTTTCTTAATTAGTTTTCTAGTTGATTACCAAATCTTGTATTGTACTTTATCGCTTATTTATTCTTGTTTTATGGTGGCAATCTTTGATGTGTGTTGAGGTATTGTGGATCACTTAATTGAGATTTTGAAAATTAATTAATAATTTCACTACAAATTTAACAAAGAGGTCTAAACAATAATTTTTTAAAGCTATGGTGGCCACCCTAAGTGACGAATTTGAGAGTGAGTTTGAAAGGTGAAGGTGTCCAACATATGTTTATTTGTTTGTTTGTTTGTTTTTTTTTTATTATTTTTTTTATTTTATAACTTTTTAGTTTATTTGCTTATTTACATTTTTTTAAAAGCCTTTTAGGGGTGTTTGGTACATGTGTTTGAAAACATGTGTAGAAATACATGTGGGTGATAAAGTGTATAAAAATGCATGTAATGTTGTTTAAAAACTGAAAATGTGTGTTTTAGCGGGTGTACCAAACATCCCCTTAAATTTTTTTTTTTTTAAATACAATTAAAATTTTTCCACTTTCAGCAAATAAGGTTTTTTTTTTTTTTTTTTTTGCAAAAAGCTAATCGAAGAAGACCTATTCTATAAGTGATTTAAATTCTATTGCTTTCATCTATACATATTTCTTTTTCTTTTTTGTGTAATTATTATTGTGGGGCCAGAAAGAGTCAAGCAACCCCGGCCCACTTCGAACCAGGCCCAAAGGCCCACGCCGAGGACGCGTCCAAGGTCCGAGGACGAAAGTGTAGAGCCCAGTTGCCCAAGAAGCATTGCCGAGGATGACTACTTCCTCGGACGACCGAGATCAGAAAATGAGCAAGCAGCACACCCTCAAGGGGAATCTCCCTGAGCATCCAAGGGCAAATAGCAAGTACCAAGCGCCGGACATGGAAGCATGGTGGAAGAGCAAGTCCCAGATGAACTGTCACCTCCACATTAAATGCCCTCAACTAACGCCCTGGCCGCATTAATGAGGATAGGACCCCTGAACAGTGTCGTCTTGGGCGCTGCAACCCACAGGAGGGATGGGAATGCGGCTGATGGGACAGGCTCTCGAGTGGTGGCCTGGCTGATCAACAAATGTAGGGCTAGGATCAACTGAGAGAGAGGTATATAATGTAAGAAGTCCCTCTTGAAGGGGGGACGGAGAGAAGAACCAGAGAAAAGAAATACTGTAGCAGTTTATATTCTCTCAAACCTTGTAACCTTTCTTAAAAGAGATAATAAGAACTTCAAGCTCTGGAAGGCACGTCCGAGGAGCATTATTGTTCATCCCAGTTAGCGTTTAAGTAGTTATTAGCACTCACGTACAACCATGCATGGCCGTTGCATTCCTCACTAGGGCCTAGCTCTTGAACCCATACTCTATAAATTCATTGCAGGGTTAGCTGGGCTTGGGTCCACTCTCTACACGTAGGAGTGCTCGAAACCGGTCCCTACAATTGGCGCCATCTGTAAGGAGAACTTGTGCGTTAGTAAGGACAACAGTCAAGCATGGTAGGATCAGGACCTCACCAAGGAAATCCCCATCGACCCGAACCGGCTAAGTCCTGGCATCAGGGTAACTATGGCGACCCCGGGGGTGGTCAGAACGATAACGGACGATTTCGAGAAGGAAGCGTGCATACTTTAACAGCGAGCGAAAGCCTAACCCGCCAGGCCACGCGGTCGAAAGAGGCCTATAGCCACGCATCCCAGAAGAAGGATGATAAGGTGGCCATGCAGCGCGAGATAGATGATCTGAAGAGGAAGCTGCGCCGTGCGCAGCGAAGACGGTCCGAACCCAGCCCTGACCTGCCCTCTGACGACGAGAGTGATGATGAATACAGGCAAAGGTCAAGAACGCCCCCCAGCGAGACTTTCTCCCACAAGGAAGAGCACTACCAGAGGCGTAGGCGTGCCAACCCAACCCCCAGGGGCTTAGGAGGTGACGCCATGAGCAAGGCGCTGGATCAGCTCTCCAGGTCGCCCTTCACGCGTCGTATAGAGGAGGCAGAGCTTCCTCGGCGGTTCCAGCAGCCAACCTTCATCGCTTACAACGGCAAAACGGATCCCGTAGAGCATGTGAGCCAGTTCAACCAAAGGATGGCTGTCCACTCCAAGAACGAGGCACTGATGTGCAAAGTCTTCCCATCCAGCTTGGGACCTGTGGCAATGAGGTGGTTCAACGGTCTAAGGACGAATTCCATAGACTCGTACAGGCAGCTGACCCAGGCTTTTGGTTCCCGCTTTGTCACGAACAGCAGGCCTCCTCGGCCCATGAGCGCATTACTGTCCCTATCCATGCGTGACGGGGAGACCCTCAAGGCTTACTCGAACAAGTACTAGGAGATTTACAACGAGCTGGACGGCAAGTATGACTCCGTCGCCATCAATACATTCCAGAATGGGCTACCAATGGGGCACGGCCTGAGGAAGTCCTTAACAGGAAAGCCTGCCACCAGCGTGCGGCAATTGATGGATCGAATTAATAAGTACAAGTGGGTGGAGGAAGATATGCTACAGGGCAAGGGCAAGGAGAAGGTTATCCCTCAGGAGAGGAGTGATTTCAGGTCGGACCGATATAACAACGCCCGACCGAGGAGGGATTTCGGTGGGCAATCCGGAGCGACCAATGCCCAGACTGTCGGCGCCGTATTCCGAGAACCCTTTCACAAGGTGCTGGAAAGGATAAAGAACGAGCCATACTTCAGGTGGCCAACTAAGATGATTGGGGAACCTGATAAGCGCAACCAGAACCGTTACTGTCAATACCACCAGGACCACGGACATGCCACGGAGGACTGCAGGAACCTCTAGAACCACCTGGACCAGCTAGTCCGGGAGGGAAAGCTGAAGCACCTTCTGCACCATTCCAGCGGCCAGCAGGGCCAGACCTACCAAGAGCCTCGGAGGGACACCGCCATGGGGCAGCCCGCTGGGACGATCAACGTAATCTTGGCGGCACCAGGAAGAACAGGCACATGCCCTTCGCGAGTGCTGTCCGTAGCCCAACTGCCTGCCGAGGACTCCCGGACAGGGCCGAAGAGAGCCAGGGGGAGTTTTCCCCCAGCCTTGAGTTTCTCGGAGGAGGACAAGATTGGGACAACCCAACCCCACGATGACGCTCTAATCGTCACCCTTAGAATCGGGGGCTACGACGTGAAAAAGGTGTTGGTGGATGGTGGCAGCGCAGCCGAGGTCATGTGTCCAGACCTCTACAAGGGGCTGGGGCTAAAACCGGAGGACCTCACACCTTATAGCTCCCCCCTAATGAGTTTCGACGGAAAGCTCGTTATCCCAAAGGGCATGATCAGGCTGCCCATACAGACAGGCCCAATGGTGGTGGAGGTGAACTTTGTAGTGGTGGACACATACTCCCCCTACACGGCCATCGTAAGAAGGCCCTGGCTACACGCCTTGGGGGGCGTAGCCTCCACCTTGCACCAGAAGGTGAAATTCCCATCAGGGGATCAGGTTCTGGAGATCCGAGGTTGCCAGCCCACAGCGAGGCAGTGCATGGTGGCCTCCATATCCTATCGGCTTGATGCACAGCCCTCGGCCCCCGCCGAGGAAGGTTCATAGTAATTAAAGACCCTAGTGGCGCCTCCCGATACAGCTGTCGAGGATGCCAAATGTGAGAACCTGGAGAAGGTAGTAATTGACGATGATCTGGAGAAGTTTTTCCAGGTTGGGACCCAGCTGCCTCCCCGGGAGAAGGAGGAGTTACTTGAGTTCCTCAAAAGGAACCTTGACGTGTTCGCATGGGACCCCTGCGTTGCCCCTGGAATTGATCCATCCTTCATCTGTCACCACCTTAACGTCAACCCATCTGTGATCCCCAAGAAGCAGCCACCCCGGCGCCCGTCGAAGGAGCACGCTGATGCAATCAGGGAAGAGGTCAATAAGCTTAAGCGCGAGGGGGCTATCAAAGAAGTCTTTTACCCCGAATGGTTGGCCAACACTGTGGTGGTCAAGAAGAAAAGTGGGAAGTGGAGGGTTTGTGTAGACTTCACAGACCTGAACAAAGCATGCCCAAAGGACCCCTTCCCAATGCCACGAATAAACCAGCTAGTAGATGCAACGGCAGGCCATCCTCAGATGAGCTTCCTAGATGCCTTTCAGGGCTATCATCAAATCCCACTAGCCTTGGAGGACCAAGAGAAGACAGCCTTTGTGACGCCCATTGGGAACTACCACTACAAGGTTATGCCATTTGGCCTGAAAAACGCCGGATCCACCTACCAGAGGATGATGACGAGAATGTTTGAGCCGATGTTGGGCAAGAGCATCGAGGTCTATGTTGACGATATGGTGGTGAAGAGCAAGCTGGTGTCCGAGCACTTGGAGGACCTCGGCCGCACATTTGACGTCCTGAGAGAGCACAAGCTCCGCCTTAATGCCTCAAAATGCTCGTTTGGCGTAGGCTCTGGCAAGTTTTTGGGGTACATGATCACCCACCGTGGGATCGAAGTCGACCCTGACCAAATCAAGGCCATTCACAATTTGAAGCCTCCGCAGAACCCTAAGGAGATCCAAAAGCTCACTAGGATGATCGCGACGCTGAACCAATTCATTTCCAGGTCGGCTGACAGGTGCAGGCCCTTCTACCTCCAGATCAACAAGTGGAAAGGATTTGAGTGGTCCGAGGATTGTGCCGTAGCTTTCCAGCAACTCAAGGAGTATCTATCCCGGCCGTCTATCATGTCCAACCCTGAGGCCGACGAGATCCTATACGCATACCTTGCGGTGGCGCCCCACGCAGTGAGCCTAGTACTGGTACGAGAAGACAATGGCGTTCAAAAGCCAGTTTACTACGTCAGCAAGTCGCTGCACGAAGCGGAGGTCAAATACCTACCCCTAGAGAAGGCCATACTGGCGGTGGTCCACGCCACGAGAAAGCTCCCCCATTACTTCCAAGCTCACACGGTGGTTGTCCTAACCCAATTGCCCTTGAAGTCTGTACTCCGGACCGCTGACTACACGGGAAGAATCGCGAAGTGGAACACAATTCTGGGGGCTTTCGACGTCAAGTACATGCCTCGGACTTCCATAAAAGGCCAGGTTCTGGCAGATTTGACGGCCGAGTTCGCTGAACCAGTCGTAGAAGTGACAGCCGAGGAGAAGAGCTGTGATGAGAAATCAGTTGGGGCAATCTCCATCCCGGAGTCACCATGTTGGAAAGTATATGTTGATGGCGCGGCAAACCAAAGGGGGTCCGGAGTGGGGCTGGTCCTAGTATCCCCTGAAGATCATGTCATTGAGAAGTCCCTGAGGCTCGGATTCACGGCCACAAACAACGAGGCCGAATATGAGGCATTACTGCAAGGGATGATCATGGTGCAAAAGATGGGAGGAAAGTCGATAGAGATGTTCTCAGACTCAAGATTGGTGGTAGGACAGGTAAAGGGGGAGATGGAGGCCAGAGATTCGAGAATGCAAGAATACCTGAGCCAAGTCAAGCGCTTGCAGTTGGAGTTTGGCCCCTTCAGCTTGTCCCATATTCCTAGGAGTGGGAACAGTCATGCTGATTCACTAGCCACACTCGCAACCTCCTCGGCAGAGGCTCTACCTCGGATCATACTTGTGGAGCACCTGGAGAGGGCAAGTGAAATGCCAAAGGGAGTGATCCCCGTCCATCAAGTTGAGATGGGTCCCAGCTGGATGGACCCCATAGTGAGATTCCTCAAAGATGATGTCCTGCCTGAGGAGAGGTCGGAGGCAGAAAAGATACGAAGGAAAGCTCCTCGGTTCTGGTTGTCCGAGGATCACAAACTATACAGGCGCTCCTACTCTGGGCCATATCTGCTGTGCGTCCACCCCGAAGCGGCAGAGTTCTTGCTCGAGGAGCTGCACGAAGGAATCTGTGGGAGCCACACAGGGGGGAGATCCCTGGCTCACCGAGCCGTCACACAAGGATACTGGTGGCCGGGAATGCAGCAAGAGGCCCAGGAGTATGTCAAGAAGTGTGACCAGTGCCAAAGGTTCGCCCCAAACATCCATCAGCCAGGAGGGGCCCTCAATCCTTTGTCCAGTCCATGGCCGTTCGCCCAATGGGGCTTAGACATTGTGGGACCTTTCCCCAAAGCACCAGGGAATAAGAGGTATCTGTTTGTGGCCACGGACTACTTCACCAAATGGGTCGAGGCCGAGCCACTAGCCAACATCAGGGAAGTAGACGTGAAGAAATTCCTTTGGAGGAACATAGTTACACGATTCGGGGTACCTCATACCCTCATCTCGGACAATGGGCACCAATTCGATAGCAAGGCCTTCAGGAGGTACTGTTGTGAACTTGGGATCACAAACAGGTACTCAACGCTAGCCTACCCTCAGGGAAACGGACAGGCCGAGGCTGTCAACAAGGTCATCGTCAACAGACTTAAGAAGAGACTGGATGATGCCAAGGGGAGATGGGTAGAAGAGCTGCCCCACGTCCTCTGGACGTACCGGACCACGCCCTGGCGCTCAACAGGGGAAACACCTTTTGCTATGACTTATGGTGCGGAGGCAGTGATCTCCCTGGAAACAAACTTCCCGACGCTAAGGACGAGCTCCTACACTCCAGGCAGCAATGATGAACTGCTGGGGCGGAGCCTAGACTTGGTAGATGAGCGAAGAGAGCGAGCAATGATCCAGCTGGCCTATTACCAGCAAAAGCTCAAGCAAGGATATGACGCCAATGTAAAGCTCAAACCACTAGTACCAGGGGACCTGGTGCTGAGAAAGGTCGTAGGAGCTGCCAAGAACCCTTCTTGGGGAAAGCTGGGACCCAACTGGGAGGGGCTCTACCGAATTACCTCAGTGGCAGGGATAGGAGCATACTATTTAGAAGATTTAGATGACAAACCTGCACCTCATCCATGGAATGTAAATAACCTGAAAAGGTATTACTATTAATGAAGAAGTCTCTTTTGATTCAGATGTTCTGCCTATCATGATCACACGTCTCGCGTTCCAACGGCAAATATATCTGGGTACTAGACTGAACCAAGGTCTTGCATGGTCCAAGGACTCAAACCTATGGGGAAACTAGTTACTTACAGCCAAACTGAAGCGTTAGATAGAACCAAGGTCTTGCATGGTCCTCGGACTCAAACCTATGGGGAAACTAACCACTCATATATCTGGGTACTAGACAGAACCTAGGTCTTGCATGGTCCAAGGACTCAAACCTATGGGAAAACTAGTTACTTACAGCCAAACTGAAGCGTTAGACAGAACCAAGGTCTTGCATGGTCCTCGGACTCAAACCTATGGGGAAACTAGTTACTTACAGCCAAACTGAAGCGTTAGACAGAACCAAGGTCTTGCACAGTCCTCGGACTCAAACCTATGGGGAAACTAACCACTCATATATATCTGGGTACTAGACTGAACCAAGGCACTGCATGGTCCTCGGACTCAGGCCTATGGGGAAACTAGTTACTTACAGCCAAACTGAAGCGTTAGACTGAACCAAGGTCCTGCATGGTCCTCGGACTCAGGCCTATGGGAAAACTAACTACTTCAGAAGACTAAGTGTTAGGCAGGACCAAGGCTCTGCATGGTCCTCGGACTCAGGCCTATGGGGAAGCTAACTACATCGAAGGGATCCTAAGTGTCTACTCGAAGAAATTCTACCTGGTCCTTAGGACGCAAAAGGTCCACCCGAGCCTACATGCCCTCGTTATAATAATTGATGCCGCGATTGGCCGAGATACAATTGAAGTTAAAATCATACAAGTAAAGAAAAAGCGGATAGCGTGCAAGTAAGCAAACAGCCACAACAAACAGAAAAAGAAATGAGAATCACATTGCATTAAGTCTGTAAAAATTACATCATAGGAGTCACGTTACAAAAAGAAAAAGGGAAGAAAAAGATGCAAAAAATAAAGTGAGGCAGGCAGAGGCGCCAAGGAGCCTAGTCCTTCTATTTAGTTGCCCGCTCCGGTGGGTGGCTGGCCCATAGCTGCCTCAGGGTCCTCTGAGCCCTGACTGAGTGGGATGGCCTGCAGAGGCACGGCAGGAATAGCTGCCCCCTCAGCAGAAGAAACCTGGGCATCGGGGGAGGGCTTTGCAACCTGCTGAGGCGCGTCCTCGTTAGAGCCGTCACTCAATTCAACCACCACGGGAGGATTACTCCCTTGGACTGGCTCACCAGTGGCTCCAGCGTCCGAGGCCCCCTCACCTGGAGTAGCAGCAGTTTCCACAGCAGCCTCCTCGGCCTCAGAGCCATCTGGGGCAGCCTCGCGGATGGCAGGGGGTAGTACACACTCTCCTCCTTCCACAGGACAGAAGAGGCCTCCACACCAGCTTGTCTGAGGGCTTCACCCCAAGTTTCGGAGCAGTAGCGCCTACATACCTCAGGGACTTGAGATTTGTAGGCAGCTGCTGTCTCAGTTGCCCCGGCAGCATAGGCAGCCTCCTCAGCTTCTTCCTTGGTGGCCCAGGCCTCCTCCCTACCTTGCTCTGCCTCGAACTTGGCCCTCACAGCTTCCTCCTTGGCCCACTCAGCCACCCTCTTGGCCTCCTCAGCATCAGCCATCTTCTTCGTGAGGCCAGCTATCAGCTCCTCGGCGAGCTTCAGCTGCCCCTCTACCTCACCCAGACGCTTCGTCTGAGTTTCGGCCTGCCTCTGGGCACCCTCAAGGCCTGACAATGCGCTGTTCCGAGCCTGGGTCATTGCCTTCAGCTCCTCCCTGGCCTTGGCAAGGTCCTCCTCGGAGGTCTTGAGGGTCCGAGTGGCCTCCAAGCGCCTCTCGCGCTCTGCATCCATGGCCTTTCCATGGTCATTGGCCGCCTCCTCCAGCCTGAAAGTGGCCTGGACAGCCTGCCAAACAAAACAGATACATGATAATTAGCCGAGCTCAAAAAAGAAAGGAAGGCAGAAAAAACTGAAGCGAGAAAAAAACACAAGTGTTAAGGGTCTTACCATCCCCAAATATCGCTTGAGGCAGAGGAAGACCTCCCTACTCCTCATGGTCCCCAGCTACTCCATGTTCGCAGGAAGGAGTAGGCATTTCTCCACCGCGTCGGCCACGTACGCGCCTTCGCCATCCCTAAAGTCCCTAAGGGAGGAGTCATCCCTCAAAGGTGCCCCACGGAGCATTGGGGCGGGGAGCCAGGCCTGAACCTCGGGCGGGGCAGCAACCTGTTTGTCCTGGGCTGTGGAGCCTATCCTCAGCTGCTTCGAGGGCCGCCGAGTGTCATCCCCCTCCCGCGCGGGCCCAAATTTGTCCTCGATAGGCCTCTTACCCTTATCCTTCTTCTGCTTAGGATCAGCAGGCTCGTGCCTGGACGGCGGGTTCGTCTGAGGCGGAGGAGGAGGAGGCCTAGATTGAGTTGAGGCCGACCTGGTCTGAGCAGGACGAGTCTTTGGAGAAGGGGGAGGAAGCCTCGGCTTGGACTTCCCCGGTTGCCCTTCGATTAGGTCGAGTAGACTAGCTTGGGCCTTCTTCTTGTAGCCCATCTCAAGCCGAGAAGATGTCTCTGACGCTAAGAGATCTGCTTCGGTTAGACGAGGATCACCCAAGTCTCCAGAAGGGTCCTCGGACTGATGGACTTGCTCAAAAACGTCAAAATCGTCCTCGGCAGGACCAAAATCTGCACTTCCCCTTCCCTCTCTAAGTTCTCTTCCGCGGCCTCTGGGAATGTGTGGGAGGAAGAGGGGACTGCTAACGTGACGCCTTCTGAAGTGGAGGGATCCTCGGGAAACTCGAACCCGTCCTCGGTCACAGTTATTTTCCGCAGCCGGGGATCCTTTGCTCTGATCACGTGCTTTGGGGCCG
This sequence comes from Quercus aquifolioides, assembly GCA_019022515.1. Taxonomy (NCBI): domain Eukaryota; kingdom Viridiplantae; phylum Streptophyta; class Magnoliopsida; order Fagales; family Fagaceae; genus Quercus; species Quercus aquifolioides. Next base: position 2,991,142 of record CM032325.1, on the reverse strand, counting down.
CGAACGATTTCTGGAGTGGGGTGTACCCCAAGATTTTGTGGGCGGCTCTAACTTGGTGGTCTGCTTCGTTTTCGAAAACCGCCGACCTGAGCACCTTCTGCAAATCCTCCCTGTTGATCAGGTTGAAGTGGCGCGTGAAGGCGTGCGGATCTGCAAAAAGAAAACACATTCACGTTAGTAACCAAACAGTACAAAAAGAAATGACGCATAAAACAAGTTAGAATCTTTGAACCCCCTCCTACTCCCACTGCCCCACCTGGTGTCCCCTCTGTCGTCGGGCAGTGAAGGCCATCGTGCCACGCTCTGGACACGATGAGAAAATCCTCATTCATCCCCTTGTTGGACTCAAGAAGGCACTGGATAAGCCGGACCCTGTCGTCCCTCGTCCTCATGTAGTATGACTTGTGCTTCAGGTGTTGAAGATTGTAGCAGTAGTTCACGTCATGATGGGTCAACCTTAGCCCCATCTTCTCGTTCAGAGCGTCCACGCTGCCCAGAATTCTGAACATGTTGGAGGCGCACTGGGTGGGGGTTAACCGGAAGTATGTAAGGTAACCCCTCGTCACCGGTCCCATGGGGATCCTCATCCCCCCTTCAAGGAAGGCGATGATGGGAATCACCACCTCGCCCTCCTGCCTCCGGAGGTGCCACTCCCCCTCCTCACAATACCTCAAGCCCACGTTGGCCGGTATCTTATAATCGGCGATGAATTTCTCCATCGCCTCCTCAGTGAAGACGTACTTCTTAAGTCTACCCATCCCAAATGACGCCTAAGAGAGCTAAAGAAAGAGCAGATAAAAGAGAAGGAGGAGTAGAGAGGAAAAAAGCTCAGAGAGGGATAGAGCGACTTACAGAAATGAAGAAAAGCTCCTCGGACAGGCTTTTTATGCTGGAGATGTTGGTGGAAATTTGGCTGGACTCTGAATGAAGGCGCAAGAGCTCTTGATTGTGAATGAAAAAAAGGAGAAAGCGGTTCGAATGGGTATTTATACCCTAGATGGAAGAGCCGCGCGAGTTTTCCCGCCCATAAATGCTAGGCGCATCCCCACCGTTAGATTGTCATCTGCCCGTTGAACGTGGGGAGCACAAAGCCGCCCGAATTTAATGCAGGACACGTTACGCGCACCGAAGCGCCAGTAACACACCTTGGGCAGATGAAAAGGCTCCAACGTTGACGAAGGACAAGACTCGATTGGACACGGAGCAGGTCCGAGGATATCAAAATCCTCATTTCCGCCCAAGGATGCGGACAACAAGATTTTGAGGGGCTATTGTGGGGCCAGAAATAGTCAGGCAACCTCGGCCCACTTCGAATCAGGCCCAAGGCCCATGCCGAGGACGAAAGTGTTAAGCCCAGTTGCCCAAGAAGCATTGCCGAGGATGACTACTTCCTTGGACGACCGAGATCAGAAAATGAGCAAGCAGCACACCCTCAAGGGGAATCTCCCTGAGCATCCAAGGGCAAATAGCAAGTACCAAGCGCCGGACATGGAAGCATGGTGGAAGAGCAAGTCCCAGATGAACTGTCACATCCACATTAAATGCCCTCAACTAACGCCCTGGCCGCATTAATGAGGATAGGACCCCTGAACAGTAGCGTCTTGGGCGCTGCAACCCACAGGAAGGATGGGAATGCGGCTGATGGGACAGGCTCTCGAGTGGTGGCCTGGCTGATCAACAAATGTAGGGCTAGGATCAACTGAGAGAGAGGTATATAATGTAAGAAGTACCTCTTGAAGGAGGGACAGAAAAACCAGAGAAAAGAAATACTGTAGCAGTTTATATTCTCTCAAACCTTGTAACCTTTCTTAAAAGAGATAATAAGAATTTCAAGCTCTGGAAGACACGTCCGAGGAGCATTATTGTTCATCCCAGTCAGCGTTTAAGTTATCAGCACTCACGTACCACCATGCATGGCCGTTGCATTCCTCACTAGGGCCTAGCTCTTGAACCCATACTCTATAAATTCATTGCAGGGTTAGCTGGGCTTAGGTCCACTCTCTACATGTAGGAGTGCTCGAAACCGATCCCTACAATTATATTATGACAATTATTATCAGACTATTAATTTAAGGATTATTGGAATTTTGTCTTGAGTTTTTTGTTTGTTTTTTATTTATTTTTTTTATTTATTTACTTGTATGGAAATAAATACAAAAAAAATAGGTTAAAAAGTATTTTTACTTCATTACCAAATATTAGGCTAAATCAAATATTACACCCTCTAACTTCGTTTAAAATTCAATTAAGTTATATAACTTCAATTTCGTTCAATACAATCCTTTGAGTTTCATGCGAGGTCTTAATAGTTTCTCTACCATGGGAACCTATCTTGATGCTAGTCCTAAAGAACGCATGATCTCAAGGTTTGATGATGTGGCTAGATTAGTGTTTGTGAGAATTTGATAATGGGGGGTTTTGGGTATAATTACCGATTATTAATAGTCAATGAGTGAGGTGCTTTCGGTTTTGAATGTTGTGTTTTGTATTGGTTGGTCATGTGTGGTGGGGTTAGGATCACCTTAAGCTTCCAAAAACCCATTTACCACCACCCACAAATCCCAAACACTTAAAACTCATAAAAATTTCTCACTACTTGCAATCCTATAGTAGAAGCTACAAAAATAAGGCATTCTTTTTTTTTTTTAATTCTTCCTTTTTCATGTGTTCTTCTTTAGTTTAATTATTTTTTAAATCCCAAATAATAGTTTCTATTATTTAAACTTTTTATTTAAAAAAAAAAAATTCTTTGTTAATTTTATGAATTTTTTAATGTAAGAAAATAACAAAAATAAGTTTGTTTTGGGAGTCATTAACAGTGCAATTTTGATGAACACTAATAGAAGGATTAAACTAAATAAAGCTGAAAGTTAATGAGCCAAATTGAATAAAATCAACAATATAAGATTGAATTGAATTTTAGGTAATACTAAAAGGTGAATTTTGTAATTTAAGTAAAATATTATTATTATTTAAATTGTGGTCCACTGTAGAAGCATTATTGTATTTGGTACATAAACAATGATAAGAAACCATCATCACCAAACATATTTTAATAAATCGGAGTATGAATTACTCATTATCACTAATGGTCCATTTGGATTGAGGGGGAGGGAGGAGGAATAGAATATAGTAGAGTAGATTTGGCCCAAAATTAATCTATTTTTAGCCTACCCTATTTTATTCCCCTCCATACCCCCTCAATCCAATGGGCCCTAACTATCTATGAAACATGGATAAAGACACTGATTGACGCTGATACTAACATTGAAACAGACAAGGCAGGACACAAAAACACCATAATTCTAGAAAAATTAGGACACGATTGACACAACAAATAATTTTTTTATATATAGGAAAATTCTAATTTTAATTTAAGTTTTAAATAATTACTATATGGTCACGATTTGCAGCCCAAGCCCAATAAGTGTGGGACTCTGGGTTAATGAGTCCAATACAATGAATTTGTAGAGAGTGGGTTAAAGAACTAGACCTTAGCAAGTATTGCAACGGCTGGGATGGGGTTGTCAAATACTCATGCAAGAACAACCTACGTAAGGTTAAGTCCCTCTGTTGTCCGAGGAGGCAAGACCCTTTATATGTTGATGAAGTTGGCTACAAATACAACTCTGGTTGCTACAATATTTCCTCTCTATTTTTCTGATCACCCTTCCCCCAGGGTCTCTTACATTATATATCTCCTTTCCGGTGATCTCGGCCCTCCATTTGTCAACTATCTAGGCAACTACTCGAGTACTTGTCCCATCAAACACCCCTTTTGGCACCCTGTGAGTTGCGGTAGCCAAGGAAGCACTGTTTAGGGGTCTTCTCCACATAAATGCGGCCAAAAAAGTAGCTGTGGCGTATTTAATGCGGTGATAGCAGCTTTTTCTTAGGCATTCTTTGGGTTCCCCTCCTTTTTACGTGTTCATTACGCACACTACTAACACTAGGGCTTTGATGGATGTCGGCCTTGTCACTGGAATTAGTATCTAAGTTATACTTGTCGTAGCCAAGGAGAAATTTCCTCCTCGGACCGCCTTCTACTCCTTCCTTCCTTACGAGACTCTTAAATTGTTTTTCCTCAACTAAATATCCCTCCTCGGACATGCCAATGTCCTCAGATAAGGCCCAGGGCCCAACATACAATTTTGGGCCCTTGGCCCTACCATAGCCCCTAAAAACTTCGGCTTTCCCCCCCTAATCCGAGGAGAAAAGGTGGGGTTTTGATTGTTAAGAGATAAAAAACATTTATTTCCTTGGTCCACACGTGTGAAATTATCGTTTTGCGTGTTCCATGATTGCCACTAGCGCTTCGGGGCCGCGATGCGTCATTAACTGCTCCAGACGGCGCTTTGTCCTTCGCATCCAACGGCGAGATGCCGATCCAACGGTTGATCTTTTCCTTCGAACTTTGAGCAGGATAAATCCCACTTATTCCTTCCCCCTATATAAAGCCTTGAGGGAGCCCGTTTTCTTCTTTACTTCGCAAATTTTCAAGTGCCCCAGAGAATTCTAGCGCTCCAACTCACAGAACACTCCAGGTTTCTAAGTCCCCACAACTCTTTCTTTCAGGAAATTTTTTTTAAATATTTTTTCCAAAGGATCAAGATTAGCATACTTACTTTTGTAAGTTTTCATCTCTTTAAATTGTCTTTCTTTGCTCGGCCAGTCTCCTCAGCCCTTTTTGTTCTTATTCCTTCACTTGCAATTTCCAATTGCATTTTCTTAGGTTGTCAAAAATGGGTAGATTTAAGAACCTAGTAGATACCCCTACCAAAATAGAGGCTTTTAAAGGTAAATATCACATACCGCAAGGGATAGCCTTACGATACTGTTCCTCGGAACAAATAGTGACAGACAGAAAGGAGGGGGAGATCATCATCCCCATGATAGCCTTCATAGATTGGGGGATGACTCTCCTTATGGGTAGGATAACGCGGGATTATCTCCTAAACCATAGGATCTGCCCACATCAGTGCGCTCCCAACCTTTTTAGGGTCCTAGGTTGTTATGATGCTCTCAATGAGTATCTGGGCTTGGAGCTCACCTGGCACAACGTGGTCCATTTGTATGAGTGCCACAGCCTAAAGGGGGCGGGATTTTACCACAAATCCTGATCCGACATCGTGAGGCTCATCTCGTGTCTCCCCAAATCTAACAAGGGGATGAAGGACGACTATCTAATTGCTTCGGGGGCATGGCATGATGGGCTCAATTGTCCAGTCCGAGAAGGAAAGCCAGGTGGGATGCCTTAGAATTAGTTTCCTTAGCAAAAAATTTAGATTCTTTAACCCGAACCATGCCATTATTACTCTTTCGCTTTGCTTTCTTTTGACAATGAATTTTTAATTTTCTAACTATCTTGCTCCTTGGCTATTTTTGCAGATAAGGACTACGTGGCGCCTCGGCTCAGTTTGAGCAACATCAAGGCCCTCAATTACTTGTTGAGGTTCGAGATCTTTATAAGCGAGGACGGGCAATTAAGGGCAGTCCATTTGGTTTTGGACTTCCAGCCTATCTCGGAGATATACCAAGAAGCGGGCAACGCCATCAGAGCGGGTGATCAACGGTTGGCTCGGATTGACGTGTCCAAACTCGATTTCCTAGCCCGACACGATCTTCCTCAGGTCACGCTGCCACGCTGACAAGACCCTCCTTTGCTGGTACAGCCCATTCAACATGTCCCGTCTGAAGCAGTAGCCTTTTCAAACCCCTCTCTCTACAAAGAAATTGACAAGTTTCATTTTGAGGAGGGAGAAACTTAGGGAGTGTAGGTGATCTCTGACTCGAACGCCGAGGATGAGCCAGATAGGCATTCTAGTGCCCGTGTCCCAACTCTTGTGACTTCCTATCTAGAAGCTACCTCCGAAGAAAAGGAAGACGAGATGGCTTTGAACAAAGGAGGCAAAAGCCTAAAGGAGCTTTTGGCTGCGAGGAGCAAAGTGCCAGCTCCGGGAGAAACGTCCAAGCCCCAAACTCAGCCCACCCTCCCCCTTCCTCCTCCACCCCCCATTGATCCTGGTTTGAAGCCAATTCTTGATTTAAGGAAGAAAATGCCAAACGAGGCGCTTGAGGAAGGTGAGGTGGGCCCTCAAAAGGGGACTAAACAACAGAAGGTGGCCAAAAACTACCGAGACAAGAGGTCCACTTCTGTTAACAACCGAAAGGGCTCTGTGTGGGCCGACATGCGTCGTCCACCGCACACTTGGACCCTTAGGTTGCAGGTAGATGATGCCCTCATCCCTTAGGACTCTTCAGTCCGAAATTACCAAGGGAGGCATGCGAGTCACATTGCTGAAGATCTGGAGCAGCTGCTTCTCTTGTGAAGAGATATGGAGGCTTATAGGCGCTTTAAATAGCTTGACCTCTTCTTGTCCCTTAAGAGGGATCTTGCCATGGTAAGCGGTCTGACACCCTCTTCTAATTAAGTACTTAGTCGCTTTTTTTCACCCTTTCTCCTTTTCTTATACTTGACCCTTCTGGTTGGCTGTTATACAGATTACCCAACAAGTTTTCGTGGCCGAGGAATGGGTCTAGGATGCCCGCAATGAAACCAAGGCAGAGGCCCAATCTCGCACCGAAACCGAGAAGGAGTTGGGGACTCTCAAGCAAGATCAAGCCAAGTTGTATGAGAAACTGCAGGAGGCAGTTAAGGCCAGGGACAGTGCTGAGGCAGGCTTGAAGACCGCGGAAAGGCAGGCCGAGGACCAGCACTAAAAGCTATTCGTGACCGAGACAAACTTGGCCACTGAAAAATAGCTAGTCCTAGACCTTAAGGGTGAGCTTCAGAAGGCCAGAAAGGCAACTCAACTGGCTAAGGAGGCGGTGGAGGCTGAAAAAAAAGCGTTTTACTTACTTGACGTGGAGGAGACGCAAATAAGGCTAGCCGAGGAGCTTTCAGAAGTATGCCGAGACTACTGCAGCGTATCATAGGGTAAGGCCCTTGATGCTGCAAGAGTCCCTCCAGACTCCGCTTTGAGGCAACCTAGGAGTATATATTATCTTCCAGAGATTCGTGAACTCTCAGGCTCTGACTCCTCCCATCCTGAACAAGCTCCAGAGGCGTTCGAGCAGCCCCTGACCAGCCAAGCTACTCCTGCTCTCCTAGAGGCTCCCAAGGGACCTGGTCAAGCTGGTGATCAGGGTTAGGGAGCTGAGGGGGCCCAGGATAAGTGTAAGGGCTAGGAAAAGAAGAAGCCCCCCTCCGAAGCCAAGGACAAAGCCAAGGATGCTGTCGTCTCTTAGCCGAGCCAGGCTGGTGACCCTCCTACCCCCAAGGCCAAGACTTAGCCATTAGGATCCTTTCTTTCTATTTTTTATGTAGCATTGTTATTATTTTTTGTTTGCGGCTTTTGCCACCATATGTAATGAAACTACTTTTGATTAATGAATGGAATTCCCTTTCAATTTCTTGCATCTTTGCTTTTCATACTTTTGGGCTTATTGTTATCTCAAATAAACTTGTCTGGTGACCATTTTAGTTTTAACAAACATTAACAATAATTGGCTATGATTTCAGACAAATAATTCAAGAATTTACACTTGGATGAATAATTCAAGAATTTTAACTTGCCCAAAGCTACCAATTTTGGATTTTCTTTGACACTTAGTGAGGAACAAATGGATACCATGGACTGTTAATTTCTCACCAGTTTGTGACCCGAAGAGGCGCACATAACTTAGGTTTTGTTTAAACACTTAGAAAAGATGCCAAAAGGTGTCAACTACACCACAACATCTGGTCCGAGGACTCCAGGCATAACTAGGTTTTAGTTTAAACACTTATAAAAGATTGGTATTGTGTGTTAACATTCCCACATCATCTGGTCCGAGGACTGCAGACATGATTGAGTTTTAGTTTAAACACTTATAAAAATTTGACAGTGAGTGTTAACCTTCCCACATCATCTGGTCCGAGGACTACAGGCATGATTGAGTTTTGGTTTAAACACTTATAAAAAATTGCCATTGTGTGTTAACCTCCCCACATGACCTGGTTTGAGGACTTCAGTCATGATTGAGTTTTAGTTTAAACACTTATAAAAAATTGGTATTGTGTGTAAACCTCCCCACATCACCTGGTCCGAGGACTTCAGTTATGATTGGGTTTTAGTTTAAACACTTATATAAAAAAATTGGTATTGTGTGTTAACCTCCCCACATCACCTAGTCCGAGGACTTTAGTCATGATTGAGTTTTAGTTTAAACACTTATAAAAATGTGACAGTGAGTGTTAACCTCCCCACATCATCTAGTCCGAGGACTACAGTCATGATTGAGTTTTAGTTTAACACTCACGGAGGGAGGAAGATAGGAAAAACAATGTCTTTATAGAACAAATGAACATTTTTGACAAAGGAAACCTTCACTAGTCAATAATAGTACATTTTCAGGTTGTTTACATTCCACGAGCATAGTATTACATGTTCATCTAAGTCTTCCAAAAAATACGCTCTTAGACCAGTCACCGAGGTGATGCGATATGACCCTTCCCAATTAGGCCCTACCTTTCACCATGCTGGGTTCTTTACTTTCTCAACACCAAATCACTAGGTGTCAACGGTCTCAACTTCACGCTAGCGTCATAACCCTGCTTGAGTTTGTGTTGGTAGTATGCCAATTGTACCATTGCATTTTCCCTTTTTTTCTTCAGTTAAGTCTAGGCTCCTTTCCAGCGGTTCGTTGTTGGTGGTTAGATTGAATAAGCTAGTTCTCAACGTTGGGAAGCCAGTTTCCAAAAGGATAACAGCTTCGGCCCCATACGTCATTAAGAAAGGAGTCTCCCCCGTTGACCTGCGAGGTGTGGTCCGGTATGTCCACAGGACATGTGGCAGCTCATCCACCCACTTTCCTTTCGCGTCGTCCAACCTCTTCTTGAGTCCGCTCACAATGACTTTCTTAACAGCCTCCGCTTGCCTGTTTCCCTAGGGATGTGTATTAGGCTGAAAGATTCGAATTTTGCTTATAAGTGCCTGACCTGACCTAAGTACCCCTGCATTCTTTCATCCCTTGCTTCAAACTCTCATTTGACTTGGCCGACGATTAATCTTAAGTCATAAAACATCTCTACTGCCTTTCTGCCTATTTTCCAAACCGTGGTTATTCCCACCAGCAGAGCCTCATATTCAGCTTCGTTGTTGGTGGCCGAGAATCCCAATCTTAGCGACTTCTCGATGGTGATCCCTTCGGGGGATACTAGCACTAGCCCTACTCCGGAACCCTTCTTATTTGCTGCACCGTCAACGTACACTTTCCAGGATAGGGGGCCCTGCTGGGAGATCATGCCAACTGATTTTCCATCCATGTGCTGTGCTTTCGTTTCTTCTTCTAACGAGGACTCAGTGAACTCGGCCACCAAATCTGCCAGCACTTGGCCTTTGTCGGAAGTGCGAGGCATGTATTTAATGTCGAAAGCCCCTAGGATTGTGGCCCATTTAACGATCTTCTCCGTATAATCAGCGCTCCGGAGTAGAGCCCTGAGTGGAAGCTGAGTTAGGACAATGATCGTGTGCGCTTGAAAGTAGTAGGGGAGTTTACGCGTGGTATGTACCACTGCCAAAACAGCATTCTCCAGTGGCAGATATCGAATTTTGGCTTCGTGTAGTGACCTGCTCACATAATAAACTGGCCTTTGAGTTCCGCCGTCAACCCGTATCAGGACCAAGCTTATAGCATGAGTGGCCACAGCGATGTAAGCGAACAGGACCTCGTCAACCTCAGGGCTGGACATAATAGGAGGCCGAGAGAGGTAATTCTTAAGCTGTTGGAAGGCCAAGGCACACTCCTCGGTCCACTCAAACCCCTTCCATTTGTTCATCAGTTGGAAGAAGGGTCGGCATCTATTCGCCGACCGAGAGATAAATCGGTTTAGGGCAGCGGTCATTCCGGTCAGTTTCTGGATTTCCTTAGGATTCTGAGGAGGTTGTAAACTGTTGATTGCTTTAATCTGGTTGAGGTTAACTTCAATTCCCTTATGGGTTACCACGTAGCCTAGGAATTTGCTTGATCCCACACCAATTGAACACTTGGAAGCGTTGAGGCGCAATTTGTGCTTTCTTAGAACTTCAAAAATGCTTCCTAGGTCTCTCAAGTGCTCGGATGCTACCTTGATTTTTACCACCATGTTGTCTATATAGACCTCAATGCTCTTGCCCAAATGCGGTTCAAACATCCTTGTCGTCCTTCTTTGATAGGTGGCTCCTGCATTCTTCAAACCAAATGGCATCACTTTGTAGTGGTAGTTTCCGGTGGGGGTGACGAAAGCAGCCTTTTCTTGATCTTCCAAGGCGAGCGGTATCTGGTGATATCCCTGAAAGGCGTCTAGGAAGCTCATCCGAGGGTGGCCTACGGTTGCATCCACCAGCTGGTCTATCTTGGGCATAGGGAAAGGATCCTTTGAGCAGGCCCTGTTTAGATCTGTGAAGTCCACACACACTCGCCATTTCCCTCTCTTTTTCTTTACCACCACAGTATTGGCCAACCATTCAGGGTAGAACACCTCCTTGATAGCCTCTGTTTGCTTGAGCTTCTTCACCTCATCTTTAACAGCGTTAGAGTGGTATCTGGACGAGCGCTGAGGAGGTTGTTTCTTGGGAGTGACGGAGGGGTTAACGTCTAGATGGTGACAAATGAAGCTCGGGTCCACCTCGGGGGCCTCGTAAGCGTTCCAGGCAAACACATCAACGTTTCCTTTAAGAAACTCCAACAGCTCTTCCTTCTCTAGAATGGGCAGTTGAGCGTCGATCCGAAAGAACTTCTCTAGGTCATCACCAATAACAACCTTTACCAAATCCTCGCATTTCGCTTCCTCGGCTGACCCATCAGCAGGCAACGTTGGAGCTCTTAATTGCTATAAGCCCCCTTCAACATGGGCCAAGGATTCGGCCTCAGGCTGAGGCCGGATGGCAGCCACTAGGCATTGCCTAGCTACGAATTGGTTTCCCAGAATCTCCTTGACTTGGCCCCCGGATGGGTATTTCACCTTCTAGTGCAGAGTAGAGGAAACAACTTCTAGGGTGTAAAGCCAAAGTCTGGCTACAATAGCCGTGTAGGGTGAATAAGCTTCTACCACAATGAAGTCCACCTCCACTACTTCCAGACCGGTCTGCACTGGTAGTCTTATTTGGCCCCTCGAAATGACGGCCTTCCCATCAAAGCTTACTAGGGGTGAGCTGTAGGGTGTCAAGTCCTCTGGTTTCAAGTTCAACCCTTTATATAGGTCGGGGTACATTATCTCTACACCACTGCCCTGGTCCACCATCACCCTCTTCACATCATCTCCCCCAATCTTGAGGGTAACCACCAAAGCATTGTCGTAGGGTTGGATGGTTGCAATTTTATCCTCGTCCGAGAAGCCCAAAATCGATTGGATTTCCAGTCTAGCCTTCTTTGGTTCCGGCTTCACGTCCTCGGCGGACAGCCGAGCCACAGACATTACTCTGGAAGGGAAGGATCCAGTTCTTTCTAGGGCGGCGAAGATGACATTTATCATTCCCAAAGGAGGTCTCGAAGAGTCATCTCTCTAGGAGCCTGGGTTTGTCTGGCCCCTTTGACCACTGAAGTGGTGCAAGAGTTGTTTTAGCTTTCCTTCACAGACGAGCTGGTCCAGGTGGTCCCACAGACTTCTACAATCCTCTGTGGTGTGTCTGTGGTCTTGGTGGTATTGGCATAGAGGTTGTGGTTATGCCTCGTGGGGTTTCCCGCCATTTTATTTGGCCATTTGAAGAATGGCTCGTTCCTAATCTTCTCTAGAACCTAATGCACTGGTTCTTGGAACACAGCATTGACTGCTTGTGGATGAGCAGACCCCGACCGTCTGGCAAAATCTCTCCGTGGTCGGTCGTTATTGTATCGGTCCGACCTGAAATCCCTCATCTCCTGAGGGATAACCTTCTCCTTTCCTTTCCCCTGCTACTGGTCTTCCTCGACCCTTTTATACTTGTCAATTCGGTCCATGAATTGGCACACACTAGTGACTGGTTTGCCAATTAGGGATTTCCTCAAACCGTGATCAGTAGGGAGGCCGAGCTTGAAGGTACTGATGGCCACATCATCAAAGTCGTCATCTATTTCGTTGAACTTCTCCCAGTATCTATTTGAGTATGCTTTCAGTGTCTTTCCCTCTCGCATGCTCAGGGATAGTAGGGAAGCCAAGGGCTGAGGAACCCTATTGCAGGTGACAAAGCAGGAACAAAATGCTTGGGTAAGCTCTTTGAAGGAGCTTATAGAATTTACCTTCAGGCTGTCGAACCATCTCATTGCTACAGGCCCTAAGCTGGATGGGAAAACCTCGCACATCAAGGCTTCATCTCTGGAGTAGTTGATTAAAATGGCTCACATGCTCTACGGGATCCGTTCTTCCGTTGTACATGGTGGAAGCAGGTTGAGTGAATCGTCGAGGAAGTTTAGCCCCCTCGATCTTGCGCGTGAAGGGTGACCTGGAAATTTGGTCCAAAGCCTTGCTCACGGCGTCATTTTCTATGCCTTTATGAGGAGAGTTTCTGACCCTCCGTTCACGATGGTGTTCCTCTTTATAGGAGAAAGACTCATTGGGCGGGGTTTGAGATCTTTGCCTGTAACTGATGTCCCTTTCGTCATTGAAAGAAGCATCAGAGTTAGAGGGAGTTCGCCTTCATCGTGCATGGTGTAGTTCCCTTTTTAATCGGTCAATTTCCAGCTGCATGGCTTTGTTAGGTTGGTCTTAAGAGATGTGACTTCTGACTCGAGTATGACTTTTGCTTGTATGTGTAGTATGCACACTGCCTTCTCGATCTTCTTTACGCTTATGGTTGGCGAGGGGGTTTTCGAGCTAGGGTGCCATGGATTCCGCCTAGTGTAGACCTAAACCTACCATTGTTAACCGCTACACTCACTATCACACAAGCTCTCCCCATAAACGGCGCCAATTGTAGGGTCATGGTTTGCAGCCCAAGCCCAATAAGTGTGGGATTGTGGGTGAATGAGCCCAATACAATAAATTTGTAAAGAGTGGTTTGGAGAACTAGGCCTTAGCAAGTATTACAACGGCTGGGATAGGGTTGTCAAATACTTATGCAAGAACAACCTACGTAAGGTTAAGTTCTTCTATTGTCCGAGGAGGCAAGACCCTTTATATGTTGATGAAGTTGGCTACAAATACAACTCTGGTTGCTACAGTATTTCCTCTCTATTTTTCCGATCCCCCTTCTCCCAGGGGTCTATTACATTACATATCTTATTTTCGGTGATCTCGACCCTCCATCTGTCAACTATCTAGGCAACTACTCATGTACCTGTCCCATCAAACACCCCTTTTGGTGCCCTGTGAGTTGCGGTAGCCAAGGAAGTACTGTTCAGGGGTCTTCTCCACATAAATGCAGCCAGAAAAGTAGCTGTGGCGCATTTAATGCGATCATAGCAGTTTTTCTTTAGGCATTCTTTGGGTTCCCCTCCTTTTTACGTGTTCATTACGCATGCTACTAACACTGGGGCTTTGATGGATGTCGGCCTCGTCACTGGAATTAGTATCTGAGTTATACTTGTTGTAGTCGGTGAGAAATTTCCTTCTCAGACCGCCTTCTGCTCCTTCCTTCCTTACGAGACTCTTAAATTGTTTTTCCTCAACTAAATATCCCTCCTCGGACATGTCAACATCCTCAGATAAGGTCCAGGGCCCAACATACAATTTTGGGCCCTTGGCCCTACAATTACTATCAAATTTTTAAAAAAACATATCTAAAATCAAATGAATATTTAGAATTAAACAAATATTGGTAAAATTTAATTTAGTCGCTTGACTTTTACTACCATTATTAAATCAGTCCTTAGTAGTTAGCATTTAATTTTTGTGAATTTATTGCCTCATTTTGTCAAATTGAGTCAATCCAGTCCTTTAGTCCAAATCTTTCAACATACTAAAGCTGTTTAAACATTTTTTTTTTTATAAATTTTCTCAAAAAAAAAACATTTTTTAAAATAAATAAATAAATAATACTCATCAAACAATAAGATTTATTAAATGACGACATATCTTGAAAAATTCAGTAAAACTTTTTAATATAAAAACAAAGAGGACATGCGTGCAGGGTAAGTGTTCAAGCGTGTCCAACACGGACACGTCGTGATAGGCATCTTTCAAAGGTGTCAGTGCTTGTTAGCTAGTCAATGACTCACTATATATTAATCACTAATAATAAGCTAACCTTGTGAAAAGAGGTGTTGTTGTGGGCATTGACAGCGATGTAGTCTTGATTGCAAGATAAGAGTCCACGTGGCAAAATGGACGGGTCGGGTCGGGTCGGGTTGGGTCAAAACGGGTCATTTTTAAAATGGGTCATTCGGGTTACAGGTCGAGTCGGGTCGCAGGACGGGTCGAGTTGACCTGTATTTTTCAAACAAGTTTTTTTTTTTTGAAATAGATGCAATCTGTCCATTGTTTCTGAGTTCCTTAACTGTGATTAAATTCTCACTCGTAATACTGTTACCACTTACCAATTAGCACTAAATACTTGATACTCAAATTTGGTGCAACTCTTGTTCCAGCTTTCTAGAAACTAATCTTTGTATAATTTTCGATCTGTTTAAAGTAGGAAGAGAAAATGAAGGTGACAAGTAAAGAATGACAAACTATAATGGAGTACATAACATATTAAATGAAGAAGAATAAGTAAATATTTTATAAGAATTACACCTCAATCTCAATCTACTCAATGTTGGTAGACGTGGCAAAACGAGCGGGTCGGATTCGGGTTGAGTCAATCGGGTTGCGGGTCAAAACGGGTCATTTTTAAACAGGTCAATTAGGTTGCGGGTCAAACGGGTCACGGGTCAAACGGGTTGAGTCAGAAAATTTTGACTCATTTTGCCATGTCTAATTAGGAGGAATCGAAGTAACAAATCCATTTGGGGATGAACTTTGTTTGGGTTGGCCAATGGCCATGTCTTTCTTTTTCACAATTACGACGAGTCGTTTTGAGGTTGGAGACTTGGAGGTGATTGCTAGAATTAAAAAATAAATAAATAAAACAAAGACTAAATTTGTAAATACATCCCTCAAATTTGGATTTATTTTGATTTTATATCCTAAAGTTTCAAAAAAAATTTTATACGATCCCTAAATTTTATGTATCATTACGATTTGCTCCCTTTTAAAGTTTAATACTCCATGCCTAATTGTCTTTTAAGTGCCAGATTGGTAGCCCAATTACACCCTTTATACTTGTATTTATTTTGACTTCACATCCTATATGTTTGAAATTATTTTGATTAATCTAATGCTTAATGGATAGGTAGGCACAACACATTGGTAGAAGTGGGCAAATTGGTATGATACATAGTGTTAAGAGAGTAGATCAAATTTTGAAATTGATCAAAATTACCCAAAATTTTAAGGAAGTAATTTACAATTTAGATTTAGACTAAACAAAATAAACTAAATACCCAATTTGACTTCTTCACCTTGAGAAATATCCACTCATGATAATTCTAAAAATTAACTTAATTCAACCCATAGAGGTTGAGTTTAGTTGTCTCAGGAGGTTCCTTGGAGTGAGTCAGTAGTTTTAGTTCGTGTGGTGGAATTCACTTGAGCAAGATTCCAAAAGTTCCCAAACTACTGTAGTAAAAAGGCAAGTGGGTTGTTTGTAAAAGTTATGTAGAAGGTTTAGACTTCAAGTGAGTCTTAACTATTTGTAGCTGTTCTTTTATATTAAAATTTATAGGTTTGTTTGTGTCCTTAGAGTAGTATTTACTTTTAAGGCGTTTTCTTATTATTAGTTTTTCACTTTGTTACCAAATTTATATTTTCTAATTTGTTATACGCTGAATTGTGGTGAAATATAATTATTTTGTGATCACTTAAATAAGGTGTAATTTGATGATTAATTAATAATTTTATTGCATATTTATCAAAAGAGATTAAATTCTGTAAGGATGTGATGTAAAACCCATATTTTACCCTTCCAATCTCAACATGCCACATTATCTTATCACATATTTAAGAATAAGCACAACTATACCCAATTAATTCTAATACTCAGTTTATTGAGATATTTTTAGGTGTGGTCAAATGTAATGAATTTTAAGTAAAATGCTGATGTAGCAATCACTTATTGGATAATGTAAAACATGAGTTTTACACTCCGTCCTTACCAAATTTGGACTCTTATCAAAATGCCATCTTTTATTTGTGGTATAACTGAGTGAGGTTTTATTAGTTTAGAATGTTAAAAATGTTTTAAAAGCCTCATTGTTAATTTTGTTGCCTTGTTCCTAAAAAGTAAAAGGGTTGGGGCATGATTTGAAGGACAATACACGTCCCTTTAAAAAAATAATTAAAAAAAAAAAAAAAAAACCTTTTTCAAAGGACTAACCTAAATACAATAAACTCATAAAATGTAGACTATGTAGTCAACCCGACTAAACATCCCAAGTAACCTGATGGACTAAAATACCAATAAAGCTAGGCCACATTTTTGCACCCAAAAGACAGCCCACAGTTTCCTCAAAAACAAAACGAAGCCCTATGTGAAGGCCTACAAAACCCAGCCCACAACGAAAAAGCCTTTTAAAATCCCCACCAAACAAACTCACTCTCACCGTCTCATATTTACAAGACCCAAAAAGACCGAACAGTCTCTCACTCACAGACACACTCTCCGTCTCTCTCATTCACAGCCAGAAGACAGAGAGAAGCAAGAAGAGCAAATTTGCTTTTTCCCTGTATTGCATGTAATTCATATTATACACATATATATATATATATTATATTTTTTAATTCGATTATTTGCCACATGACCATTGTTAAAAATGGCTACGAGCCTGATTGTTAAGAGATTTCTAGTAATGTTGTTTAAATGTTTTGAAAATACGTGTGGGTGAAAATGTGTTGTGAAAATATGTGTTGTGGTGTTTAAACAACTTTAAACAACAATACCAAACTTGTCCTACATATCCTCTTCCATTTATGTCCTTATTAATTAGTGTATATGTTATGCTGTGCACAGGCTGTCAATCCTCATTCCTTCTTTATTTAAAGAAATCTGGTTGGTTCAATTTTTGTGAAGGTTCATTTTTTTTGCTCATGTTTATTTTATTTTATAAAATGCTCATGTTTATTATATCTCAGGTTAAGCGTCACATATTTTGCATAATATGCTCCTCATGTTCATTTACTTGTATGCATGGTTATTTACAGAGCAAGATTTCAGATACTTTTGGTTATATATGGTTAGTCCCATTTTATAATCCTTATTTTAAATATGGTCAGATCTCTTATTGTACCATGAAAGTCCCCGGCTTATATGTGTACTATATACCCACCAACCTGCGGTCCATGCAGGACTTTGAAGCCAATTCTTAGTAAATACATAGTTTGAAACTTGTTTTGCTTTTGCTTTCTACTAATGATGGAGCTGTGGTGGGTGTTAGTCTAATAGGTTTCATCATGTATCAAGTTTGGCTTTATAGATGGAAGATGAAGTCCCAAGTACATGAAATATAACATATCTTGATTTTCTGCATTGAATGCCGCATATTTTCCCCCAGGAAAACAAGCCCTTATATAATCCTTAATGAATAAGATGACATCTCCAAAAATTTCTTAAATCAGAACATGGCAACCTGCAGTACCAATATCCTTAATGGCCAGCGTATCACTTGGAACCTTACCACTATTGCAATTGGTCCATATTCTGATAAAATTGCATAGAATATGGTATAGCCAAGTCAACTCAAGACCAGATATAGAGTATTACTGGGAGGAATTTACCAATGTTGTGTGAAGAGAATAAACGAGCAATGCTTCTCATGCATGATGGAAGCTTCATGTTTCATGATTAATGATGAAGATCCAGAAATAGCAGAGGCAGCTGGAATTATGGGTACACCGTGTGTGCAGTTTTTTTAAAATTAGGAAATGCTCAGGTTGGTTATATATTGTCCTTTCATTTATCCCGCAGCATGTGTTTTCTTGGATTTTTATTTTTTGTTTTGTCCTCTTAGACAATTAATTCTTTTTATTTTATTGTTCCAACTTAATGATGCTGAAACTATCACCAATGAGCCACACAATGCTCGCGCACTCGAAACGTCATCTGCACAAAGAAAAGAGAAGACCTAACAGAGAGTACCGGTGTGGTGCCGGCCTAATACCCTCCGAAGGTCAAGTCAGAACTTTTTACAACTCTAGAGTGCAAAAGAGGGTGTAATTATGCGTACCTTGATTTGTGAGGGTATTGGAGCTTTTATAGTAGTAGAGGGTTGACTATCTCTTCCTTGGACTAGAAGTCCTTTCCTTATAGGAATCCTAATGAGCGTATATTACAGAATTCTTTCCTTGTAGGATACTAACATTAAGCGTGGGATACAAGTCATTTCCTTATATATTCATGCGTGGTGACCAAGCCAAAGTTTCACTAAGACCGTCAGCTTCAGGATTGTCAGTTTGTCTTATTCCCTTCAGCCATAACGGCGTCAGCTTCTTGATGCTGTTACCTCCTGGGTGAGCTGACTTTCATCCTGTCAAGTCACTGTCCGTCAGTTTTTTGGGTCTTCAGCTTTCTCTCGTCCTTTACCCCGTCAGCTTAAGCCGTAGAGCCCATTCATGATCAAGGCGACGGGCTAAGTCCTTGCGTGCTATAATTTTACTCATCAGTTGCCCCCTACTCCATATCTTCGTCAGTTTAAACTGACGGGTTATGGAGTTATATTTTTTGCTGCTAACCTTCATTTTGGCCAGGAGAGAGGAAATAATTGAAGAGCGATTTCTTGAGCAATCAATATTAAATGCTTGGACACGTGGCACATTCCGGTTGGCTCCGCTTCTGGACGAGGGCATCGCTTCATCTTCTGTGCATTCCCCCCTTATATATACCTCTCTTTTTTTCCTCATTTCTCCTATTTCACTTTTATCAATTCCTGGAGAGAGGATCCGTCGCTCTTGTTCTGTCGACTCCCCTACGTCGTTGCCTGTGCTGCTGCCGTCACCTTTAGAACCGTCACCCGTTTTAAGAAACTCGTAAGTCCTTTTTCTTCCATTGTACACGTTTTATTTCAATTAATTTTTCTATAGCGAGGTCGTCATCCTAGGTGCTTAGAATAAATCCGTCACTTGTAGGTAGTCAGAAGTTAAGTGACGTGTCGAGTGATCAGTCGTCGATCCGCGATGGAGCGGGCTACGACGAGGTATTTGGTTCAGGTGATGAGTCTGGGAGCTTTTCCTGGTCGTCAGAGAGAGAGTCGTCTGCCCAATCTCCTGGCGAGGAGGTAGGGAGTCACGGTGATGAAGGTCAGGAGGAGGTAGTAGATGAGGAGGGTGACGTTGAGGTGGAAGAAGAGAGGGATACTGATAGAGATGAAGGTGACGAGGAGTCTTGTGAGGGAACTTTAGGAAGTCCTGAAGGTAGCCGTCCCTTCATCCTTCCTGAGGAATGGGCCGTCAATAAATTTTTACCAAAAATGAGTAAGAAGGTATTCAAAGAGTTGCGCATTCGTTTCCAAATCCCAGACCACATCCCTATCCGTCTCCCCAGAGAGAATGAAAAGTGCTATACGGGGAGAACCGCAGACGTTGGTATGTATGATGCCATGTTTGCTGCCAGGCTCAGATTGCCCCTGACGGCCTTACATCGTCAGCTGGCTGATTTTTTAGGGTTGTCCATTAGCCAGATCGCCCCAAACTCATGGAGGATCTTCATAAGTGCTGAGATCCTATGGGGTCGTCAAAGTGGGGGACACCGTCAACTTATTTTAGACGAATTCTTCTATTGCTATAAACCTCAACACCTTTCTTCTTCCAAGGGGATGTACCATTTTGCCGTCAGGGAGAGGGAGTTAAGGTTAGTGTCTGAGATGCCAGATTCCAATAGAGTGTGGAAGAGTAGGTACTTTTTTGTTAAGGGGACGGACTAGGTGTGCCGTCAGGAAGAATGGGAAACAATTCCCCATGGTTATTTTGATAATATATGGGCCTTCGTCAAGGATTCAGGTTTTAACCAACAGCTTTTAACCCCGTCAGTTTTTTACATATACTTTATTTTTTTATTTTTTATAGCGTCTTAACATCGTCAGCTTATTTTTCTTTTCAGCCAACATTCGCCCTCTTATAACTGACTAGCAAAGAGACTTTATCCGTCGGGTTCTTGAGATTCCTCTGGAAGAGCGAAAGTGCTGGAATTTAATTACTCTTGACGCTCTTTACGCATACTATGGGGGTCCGGAACTGACGCCAGAAGCTCTCAAGTTAGAAGAATTTTCTCGCCGTCGTAAGTAGTCTTTTCTGTAGTCCCGTCGCTCTCAGCTCTTGCCGTCAGTTTTTCTCATGTGTCTTACTTTTGCAGAAATGGACGTAGCAAGGCAACGGATAAAAGCTGCAGCCGCCCGTCAGAAGGAAGAGAAGAGGGCAAAGGGGGAGCTGACATCTTCGTCAGCCTCCAAAACCGTCGCCAAGGGTTCGCAGAAGAGGAAACCCGACGGGAAGGACGGCCGTCCCCTTAAAAAGGTGGCCGTCACTTCTGGAAATGAACCCCCAGAGAAGTCGCCCCCCAAATCTGGTCACGGAGCAGGGAAGGGGGTGATGACCTCTTCCGATCCTGTTCTTGAGGGTCCCCGTTGCCTGCTGACGCATAAGGACTATGCTGTCCAAGAGGTAGAATCGTTCATAAAGCCGACGGACATAGATCCTTGTGCTTTGTTGGGGATGGAGGACCTGGGAGCGTCAGCTTTGTTTGGCCTAACACGGGTAGGCCGTCTCTCCTAGCAAGATCCCTTTCTCTTTTTCTTTTTTCTTTTTTTCTTTTTTAATTGACTGACGGCTGTGTCCTTTTTAGGCCTTGGTACGTGTAAAAGCGCTCCAGGACCGTTGTGCGGCCAAGGAAGCGGTCGTCACCCGCGTCAACAAACACAATGCCAACTTGCTGAACCAGCAGGTGCAATACAAGGAGGTCGTCCATCTCTTGAACGTGGAACTGAAAGAGACAAAGCAGAAGCTTGAAGAGGCGGACCGTCAGAGGGAGAAATTAGAGTAAGAACTAACAGCCCTACGTGATCAGGTGGAGATGGCTGGGGCTAACGCGGTCCAGAAATTCAAGGCGTCAGATTCCTTTATCGATTCCTGTAGGGGATACTACGGTACTGAATTCAATGACTGCCTTAAGCAGGTCGCGTCAGCCTTCCCAAACTTGGATCTATCTGGGATCACCTTAGATGACGCTCCGCCGATGACGCTTGCTAATGACGCCGTCAATGTTAAGGGTGACGACTCTGAGGACGCTCCTCCAGCTGAGGATAGTGGCGTTGTTTTGGCCCAACCAGCTACGAACCCTCCAGCCACTACTTCCAATCCTTTTGTGGAGGTCCTAGACGTGGAAGACCCCCCCGTTCAGAAAAAGTAAAATGACTTCAAATGACGCCCCTTCTATTCAACCATCATTTCTTTGTAATTGTTATCTTCTGTACCATTTTGCAAACAACTTTTTTAAGTGCCCCTTGGGCTTTTATTTGTAATACTTAAACAATTTTTTAAGTGCCCCCGTTGGGCTTTGATTTATGAGTAACTTACTCTTGCTTGCAATATTCTAGTAACCGTCGCTTTAGATCATGTGCGTATGGCTATTTTGTTCGTGTGTTTCGTTTTCTTACTTTGTAGACTTAGTTTATTTTCTAGTTGCAGGTTGAGGTCATCAGCCTTTCTGTGGGTTATAATCTAGTAATGGTGATTATGGATCCACTATTTTAATGACGCTGTCAGCTTAGTAAAGTCGTTTTCCCCTTTAAGGGATTTTTAATCATTCCTTCATTCTTGAAGTTGTCCATGTTAATGTTGGACTTGTTTTGTTTTAAGGGTATGTTATGTCCGTCGGCTTCTTGCACTGGACTTATCCCTTTTTTAAAATCCCATTTTTTGATGAGACCGCCACTTTAATGAGTCCGTCACATAGACCATTAATTTTATAGCCTTGTCCATATTATGGACTTGGTGAGCTCCTCTTTTTACAATCTCGCCACTTTGATGAGGCCGTCACTTTATGAGCCCGTCACTTTTTATGAGTCCGTCACATGGACCGTTAACTTTATAGCCTTGTCCATATTATGGACTTAGTGGATCATCTTTGTTGAGACCGTCATTTTTACGAACCCGTCTCTTTTGATGAGTCCGTCTCATGGACTTTTAACTTTACGGCTTTGTTCATATTATGAACTTAATGGAGCCACTTTGTTGAGACCGTCATTTTCACAAACCCGTCTCTTTCGATGAGTCCGTCTCATGGACTTTTAACTTTACGGCTTTGTTCATATTATGAACTTAATGGAGCCACTTTGTTGCAAACTAAAGGTTGTCTGCTTTTTGACTTTAGAATTTTTACCTTTCTTGTTATTTGCATTTTACAAGCTTGTAAATAGAACACGTCAGCCTTTCTGAATAAACTCCTCTTATTGTCATGCATTGATAAAAAAGTAACTCTAAAAAACTTGCCCTTTGGGCTTATTGTAGCAAAGACTAAAAAAACTTGCCCTTTGGGCTTATTGTAACAAAAACTAAAGTAAACGATAAGTTTAAGGAGTAAAACAGTAAATGAGAGGAGGTGTTGTCGCCATCTCTACTGGTAGTACTTTCGTAAGTGTTCCGCATTCCAAGGATATGGCAGCTTCTGTCCATCTAGTGTCTCCAGGTGGTAGGTGCCCTTCCTCTGCCACGCTATGACTCGGTAAGGCCCTTCCCAATTTGGCCCCAGCTTCCCTTGTGTCGGGTCCCTTGTTGTGCCCATGACTTTCCTTAGAACGAGGTCTCTAACTTGGAAGTCTCTGTGCTTGACCCGGGAATTGTAGTGCTTGGCCATGCGGTCCTGGTACCATGCGAGCCTTTGTTCTACTGTCGTTCTGACTTCGTCTATTAGATCGAGCTGTAGACGTATAGCTTCTTCATTTTTGCTCTCGTCATGGTTGTGCACTCTGTAGCTTGTGAGTCCGACTTCGGCTGGGATGACCGCTTCATTCCCGTATGTTAGCCGAAATGGTGTTTCTCCTGTGGGCGTCCTCACTATCGTCCTATATGCCCAAAGTATGCTTGGCAGCTCTTCAGGCCATATACCCTTTGCCTCCTCAAGTCAAGTCTTGAGAATCTTGAGCAAGGATCAGTTCGTGACTTCGACCTGTCCATTAGCTTGAGGGTGGGCGGGGGAGGAGAAGTGGTTCTGTATCCCCAACTGCGAGTAAAAGTCCCAGAAGGAGTCGTTGTCGAATTGCTTCCCATTGTTCGAGACCAAGACCCTAGGGATGCCAAACCTGCATATGATGCATCTCCAAACGAAACTCCATATGTTTTTCTCCGTAATGGTGGCCAAGGCTTCAGCTTCCACCCATTTTGTAAAGTAGTCAATGCCGACTACTAGGAACTTCAGCTATCGTACCGCGGTAGGGAATGGTCCCATAATATCTAGCCCCCATTGAGCAAAGGGCCACGGGGCCGTTATTAGGGTTAACTCCTCGGTTGGTCGCCTAATGATATTGCTGAACCTCTGGCACTTATCGCAAGCCTTGACATAAGCCTCGGCATCTTTCTGCATGGTGGGCCAATAGTACCCCGCTCGCACCAACTTGTGCACTAATGATCTCAACCCCAAGTGGTTTCTACATATTCCCTCGTGTACCTCTCTCATGACGTAGTTTGCTTCTTCAGGACCCAAACATCTTAGGCACGGGCAGGAGAAACCTCTTTTGTACAAGATGTCTCTTATCAGGATGAATCTCGCCGCTTGGACCTTTAGCTTTCTAGTTGCTTCCTTCTCGTCTAGGAGTACGCCATTTTTCAAGTAAGATACTAACGGCGTGGTCCAATTTCTTTCGGAGCCTATTTCCTACACATCAATGGAATTTATCAGTGGAGAGAGCTGAACAAAGGAGAGTGCATTATACTTAGTGGTCATATATTCGGCAGAGGTGGCTTTGGCCAAGCAGTCGGCTTGCTCATTTTCTCTCTGGGGAATTTGTATAATTTTGGCCTTCAGCTCGTCTACCCTCTTCTTTGCCTGGTCCGAATACTTCTTCATTCTTTCACTCCTACACTCGTAGTCCCCGTTCATCTGGTTGGTAATGACTTGAGAATCGCAGTGGATGACCACGTTTGAGGCTCCTACGGCCTTGGCGAGATCAAGCCCTGCTATTAAATTCTCGTACTCCGCTTCATTGTTGGTAGTAGGGAAATCGAGGCGGGCCATACATTCAACCGTGTCCCTTTCGGGTGATAGCAGCACAATGCCGGCTCCTCCAGCTTGTCTATTAGATGATCCGTCTACATGTATGCTCCACTGAGGAGAATCTTCTGCCCCCCTGTCCTCGCCACTCGTGAACTCTGCTATGAAATCTGCGATGATTTGCCCTTTAATAGCGGTTCGTGGATGATACTGGATGTCGAACTCGCTCAATTCTATGGCCTATAGTGCCAATCTGCCAGCAGCTTCAGGGCTGCTCATTGCCCGCCTCAAGGGCTTGTCGGTTAGGACGTTTATCGTGTAGGCTTGAAAATACGGCTTGAGTTTGCGTGCCGCCGTAACTAGTGCGAAGGCGAGTTTCTCTATGGGCGGGTATCTTTCCTCGGCACCACGAAGTGCCCGGCTGGCGTAATATACGGGCTTCTGCACTTTTTCTTCTTCTTTAACCAGGGCGGCGCTGACGGCGGCAGGGGAGCCAGCTAGATAGAGGAAAAGCTCTTCACCGGGTTGCGAGGGACTTAGTAATGGCGGGGAAGAGAGATAAGCCTTCAACTCCTCAAATGCGTGCTGACACTCGTCAGTCCACTCGAAAGATTTCTTCAGTGTGCGAAAGAAGGGTAAGCATTTGTCTGTTGCCCTTGATACGAATCTATTTAGCGCAGCTATTTTGCCGTTGAGGCTTTGTACTTCCTTCACATTTTTTGGTGGTGCCATCTCCATTATGGCCCGCATCTTGTCCGAGTTGGCCTTGATGCCTCTTTGCGACACCATGAATCCTAGGAATTTTCCTACCGTCACTCCGAAGGCACACTTTGCTGGATTAAGCTTCATGTTGTAAGAGCGAAGAGTGTCGAACGTTTCTTTAAGGTCTCCCAAGTGATCCTCTTCCTTTCGGCTCTTTACCAGCATATCGTCAATGTAGACTTGGACATTTCTCCCAATCTGCTGCGCGAACATCTTGTTCATAAACCTCTGATACGTTGCACTTGCATTTTTTTAGCCGAACGGCATCACCTTATAACAAAAGAGTCCTTGACTAGTTACGAACGAAGTTTTCTCCTGATCAGCTTCGTGCATTCGAATTTGATTGTATCCAGAGAAAGCGTCCATGAAGCTTAACAGCTTGTGCTGGGCCGTAGAGTCTACCAGAACGTCGACCTGCAGGAGGGGATAGCTGTCTTTGGGGCAGGCTTTGTTTAGGTCGGTGAAGTCCACGCATATCCTCCACGTCCCGTTGGCTTTCTTGATCATTACAACGTTTGCTAGCCAATCAGGATAGTATACCTCCCTAATGAAGCCTGCCTCTTGTAGCTTACCGACTTCTTCTGCTATCGCTTGGTCTCGCTCTTGGGCGAAGACCCGCTTCTTCTGTCGGACGGGTGGATAGGATGGCGACACATTTAACCTATGCACCATGACTGAAGGGTCAATCCCTAGCATGTCTTCATGGCTCCAGGCGAACACGTCTTGATTTTCCTTAAGGAAAGTTACGAGTGCTGAGCGAATTGCTGGGCTGGCGAGAGTACCGAGCCTGGTGGTCCTATCTGTCCTGACGCTGTCGAGGAGTATCTCCTCGAGCCTCTCTACGGGTTCTGCCCCCGTTTGTTATTCTTCTATACTCATGGTTTGCAGCTGGTCGTCCATCTCAAGCATTGCAATGTAGCACTCACGCGCGGCTATCTGGTCCCCTTTCAATTCTCCTACTCCGTACTCAGTGGGGAATTTAATCATCAGGTGATAGGTCGATGCTACAGCCTTCTAGGAGTTAAGGGTAGGTCGTCCGATAATAGCATTGTAGGCTAAGGAGCAATCAACCACAAGGAACGTAACGTCCCTAGTGATTTGTTGGGGGTAATCTCCAATGGTAACCGGCAGTGTGACCGCGCCTAAGGGGTATACTTTAGTTCCACCGAACCCGACAAGTGGAGTGTTAGTCGAGGTTAGCCGTTCTCTGCTGATCCGCATCTGTTGGAATGCAGGGTAGTAGAGAATATCCGCGGAGCTTCCATTGTCAACTAAGACCCGGTACATGTTATAGTCCCCTACCTGGATGCTAACGACGAGTGCATCATTTGGTGGAGGCGTCGAGCATCTTCTTCCGAGAAGCCGTTGAGGGGGTTGTTGACTCGCGGCATCTTCGGGGTGACGTCGTTGACCTGAACGTTCTGGACCATTCTAAGATAAGTCTTTCGAGCCCTGTTTGATAAGCCGTTGGCAGCCACGCCTCCTACAATCATCCTTATGTCTCCTAAGGGCTGTCTCAGACGCTCGTTGTCCCGTTAGGGGGCTTGCTCTTGAGGGAGCGGATCTGCCCTTTCCTTGCTTACGAACTTCTGCAACTTTCCTTGTCTAATGAGGGCTTCAATCTACTGCTTAAAGTCATAATAGTCAGCTATGTCATGTCCGTGGTTGCGTTGAAAGCGACAGTATTTTTCTCGGGACCGTTTATTGGGATCTCCCTTCAGCTTTCCAGGGAAGGTCAATGCCCCATTGTCCTTAATTTGCATTAGGACTTGGTCAATTTGGGTGGTTAGTGGGGTGAAGTTTGTGAACCTTCCCGTAGGGGGCTTAGAGCGCCTGTCATCCCTCCGTTCTTCGGTCCTCGCGACCTTCCGCCCTCTTTCTTGCCGCGTATCTTCTTACCTTTCTCTCTTCTTGGGTTTTTCTTCGCGAGCTAGTAGAGCGTCTTCGGCATTCATATACTTTGTGGCCCTGTAAAGCACGTCCAACATAGTTTTCGGGTCATTCTTATATAGTGAAAATAAGAACTTACCCTTCCTCAGGCCATTCGTAAAAGCTGCCACGAGTATTTTGTTGTCGGCCTCGTCAATCGAGAGTGCTTCCTTGTTAAAGCGAGCTATGTAAGATCTCAACGTTTCATCTTCCCGCTTCCTTATTAAAGGTCTCCAGGTGATCAAGTGGGTTTTTGGCTCCATCGTAGCTCTCAATCTGCGGCATGCGAAACTTCTGGGCAGGAGGAAGGAGTTAACAGAGGTAGTGAACGGCGAATCGGTTTGGTGAACCAAATCGTCGAGGTCGCTAGATACCCATCCCTTAAGGGCGTTCATCATAAGATCCATCATTTCCTTCATCAATTGCATCTTAGTGACCATGTAAGGAGGGGCTGCGTCAAAACCAAAGGGATGGCTGGTCTCCTGTCATTCTTGCTGGTTCGGAATATTACTGCCCTCGGTTCCCTCCTGGTTCCTTCTTTCAGCGCTGGTTCCCTCCTGATCATCTCTCTGGTTGTTCGGTGGTGCATTCTTCTGCCGCAGTTGTTCCTCTAGGTCGTGGTTTTGCTTGGTGAGGCATTCCACGGCAACGACAAGAGTTTGAACTTGTCTCTCGAGGGCAGTCGTGGGTGGTTCCTCTTCTCGAACATCGTTTGTGGTTGCCATCGAGCAGGTGAGCACCATGCAACTCTTTTGTCTGGGAAACTATAGTGTGGCTTACGTAATCTTAAGCGTAAATTGTTTCCCACAAATAGCGCCAACTGATGATGCCGAAAATATCACCAGTGAGCCACACAATGCTCGTGCACTCGAAACGTCACCTGCACAAAGAAAAGAGAAGACCTAACAGAGAGCACCGGTATGGTGCCGGCCTAATACCCTCCGAAGGTCAAGTCAGAACCTTTTACAACTCTAGAGTGCTAGAGAGGGTGTAATTATGCGTACCTTGATTTGTGAGGGTATTGGGACTTTTATAGTAGTAGAGGGTTGACCATCTCTTCCTTGGGCTAGAAGTCCTTTCCTTATAGGAATCGTAATGAGCGTATATTACGAAATTCTTTCCTTGTAGGATACTAACATTAAGCGTGGGATACAAGTCATTTCCTTATATACTCATGCGTGGTGACCAAGCCAAGGTTTCACTAAGACCGTCAACTTCAGGATCGTCAGTTTGTCTTATTCCCTTCAGCCATAACGGCGTCAGCTTCTTGATGCTGTTACCTCCTAGGTGAGCTGACTTTCATCCTGTCAAGTCACTGTCCGTCAGTTTTTTGGGTCTTCAGCTTTCTCTCGTCCTTTACCCCATCAGCTTAAGCCGTAGAGCCCATTCATGATCAAGGCGACGGGCTAAGTCCTTGCGTGCTATAATTTTACTCATCACAACTAAATACTTGAAATTCAACGGATCCCCTGTTTTCTTCTTGGGACTGTGACTGACAAACTCATTGTGTTAACCAAATTTTGTCATTGCATGGAGGTGAAATGTTATGATATTGATACACAGTACAAAAGTAGTTCTATTTTTTGTGTATTAGTGGTTGATTGATTTTGACTTTGGAAAGCTTTCTTTTCAATTTATGGAGAGGGAATTGGTGAAATTATAATCTTGTGTTGACTCTCTATGAATGTCTTTTGCATGAATCTAGGCCCTATTCTATTTATGTGGTTAGTGGTTCTCGGCCGCCACTTACTGTTTCTATTCTGGTTATGCAGGACTGTGTCAGGGGTGAAAATGAAGAGAGAGTACAAAGAATTCATTGAAGAAAATAAATGAGAGAATTTCAAATTGGGTGATGCTCTCATTTCGTGATCCAATTTTGTTCCTTCTAAAGAATCTAGTTGAATAATGCCTTCAATTTTTTCAGTTGTATCTCATATTGATCAACTACACTGTAAATTATACAATCTAGTTGAATAATGCCTTCAATGCATTGGTTACGAGTTTTGAATTTCAATGATTTTGTAAAGCTTTGAATTTTGTTCTCATATCAACTACTTGCTACTAACTAGAATAATTTGCAGTCGTGCCCAATTACAACCCTTCTGTTTTGATGATTTTCCTCCATTTGCAAATGTAGTTGTCCACTTGTCCTCTATATAAGAGGGATGGTTGAGAAGCACGTGGATGTAGACATGAGTTCTACGGCCACAACAAAATCTTACAACATTTTCACAAGAAGTGAGGTGTCAATCCACCATAGGTCAAAATAAAATGAAAAAAAAAATATTATACCAGGACTCACTAGTGCTCAAAATAACAGTGTTTTAAAAATGTTGATAAATTTTTTTGTCCCTCGACTCTCTCTATAAACATATGGTCTTACACTAGTGAAGTATGATGCAATTTTTTTGTTTGTGCGGTCTGCAACGCACTGTCAATTGCAATAGAGTACAAGATTGGTGATTAATTACTCTTGCCAGAGAAATTTCTTTGTAATTATATTTGTTGCTCATTTTTCACTACACTAGTGACATTAACATTACTAGCCAAAAAAAGAAGAAAAAGACCAAGAAATCGATAAGATATCCTTTATTGAAAGGAGAGAAATAAGCTAGAGTAGCTAGGAAAAAGAAGAGAAAGGAAAAAGAAATTGATAAGATTTTTTTTTTTCATAGGTATGATTTTAACTTATGACATCCGTTATATGATAATTACTCTTTATCACCAGGCCAAAACACCAAAAATGGTTTATTCGATGAGAAGAGATTTTACCTATTTTTGAACTTAAAACATTTTCATTGGAAACACCAAGAGGTGTTTATTCTTTCCATTTGTTTTTCTATTTTATTTTGGTGTGTTTCATAATATGATCTATTTTTAGAAATCAATAAACATAATTTTTTTGAAGTTGTTTTTCTTTTATGTATTAGAAATTTCAATAACGAATTAAATTAAAGAGAGTGACGTAATTTTATTTGAAAGATGAGATATTAATGGTATTGTGATATTTCAGTACAATGTTGGATCTTCTTAACATTGATACTTCAGTAAATATAGGACCAAGGGAGTATTAAAGGGAGGAAGGCATTGTAGTCAATGCTATTATGATACTTCAGTAGTTTGATGATCTTCTCTCCCTTGCTTTCAGATTCAATTGAGGCCCTAGCAACACAAGCCAGATTCAAGTAATTTTTTTTTTTTTTGAGAATCAGATTCAATTAATTAATTGCTTTTGTAATAGTCCCTCATTTTATTTTATTCCATTTTGATAACATAGTCCTTCATTTTAATTGACAGTAGGAATCCCCTCCTATTTATTTGACTTAGTGTGGTTTTCATTTCTTTGTATACTTATCTAAGTTACCTTCTACACTCAGGGCCAACTCTAGTATTAATTCACTTAGGCAATTGTCCAAGGCTTAGGCTTCCAAATGGAAGAATGACTAATAATTTTGATCCTCAAATAAAATATATCTCATACTCTTGAAATTTTTTATTCTTTTTTTTAAGTGGCCACATCTAGCTAAAAATGGTCTTGCCGTATTGCAAGGCTTTTTGGTGTTTGACATACAACATGGTCCACATAGTGGACACTTCCTATTTTGGCATGCAAACGAAGTGGACTATATTAACTTAGCAAAATACAAACGAAGTATTATGTACCAAAATAAGTTACAACCATGAACCAACAAATATATATACAAAACGTTAGGGGTATGCACGTGCATCATCCTTATATGGCTGCAAAAGAAAGATGTAAAATAAAAACAGGTGGGATATTTGCCCTAAAGTATTTTCCTCTGCATTTGGTTAGCTAGTCTGTCTCCACATCTATTTGCCTCTCGAAACACATGCTCAACTGAGATTACCCGTAACTCCAATCATTGATTAAATTTGCTAGCAATGGAGTATATGAATAGTTCTCTGATATAGTCAATTGAACTGCTAACAAAGAATCCAATTCTAATTGGATCTTTTTGTAATCTCGATTCCAAGCCAATTGTAATCCAGAGTTTGAAACTATACTATTATAGTAATACCCAAATCAAGAGAGAATCTCTTTAGCCAACATCCTTTATCAACTCAAAGAATCTCTTTACATTTACATTTTCATTATAAAATTAACTCTTATAGAATAGTTCATATTTCATTTTTAAAATTCCATGCAAGTAACCAAGAGCTTATGAAATTTCGGTGCCAATATTGGTAAGAAAAGGAATAATTCTTCGTATAGCATGACACGGCTTCCAACCCCTCTTTTTGCTTTCAGGCAAATAATGAGATTCCACCAAATATATAATCAATTAGAGTATGCATTGAACTGTTAATTTACTTACACCTAAAGGAAAAAGATCCCACCCAATAAAATTAAAAGATATACTTTGTTTCCATCCTTAGCCATTCCAATTCCATGCTTTGCCAACGGCCTAAGAAAGACTCAGTGTACCAAGTGATGATCAAAAGCCATAGAACCGTAGAAGTCCCCAAGGGCTGTCTAATTCAGGATCCCAAGATACAGGATTTCTGGTGATAAAAACAGCTACTAAGACTTAATAGGCATTGATTTAGATCACTATAAAACTCCTTTCCATTCCACCACTACAAGAACATGGCTGAAATTGCCTATGGCATCGCAGGGGAGATCATGGAGCAGCTTGGATCCCTTACTTTCCAAGAGATCAGCTCAGCATGGGGTGTCCAAAGTGATCTGAAAAAGATAAGAGCACACAGTCTCAGCCATTAAAGCTGTACTCTTTGATGCTGAGAGGAGGCAAGCAAGTGACCAAGGACTAAGGACTTGGCTAGGGGAGCTCAAAGATGTCCTTAATGATGCGGAGAATGTGCTGGATGAATTTCAGTACCGAGTTCTGCAAAAGGAAGCAATGAAGAGATACGGGAGCACCCAAAAAAAGGTGTTTTATTTCTTTTCTTGTTCTAATCCACTTGTATTCCGTATTGAAATGGCACATAAAATCAAGAATGTTAGGGAGAGTGTAGATGCTATTTCAGGTCATAAGGATGAATTCAACCTTGCCCAAGGACCTGAACCTAGGAATATAAAATTACACAGGAGGGACATGACCCACTCCTTTGTTCATCCTTCTGATGTCATCGGTAGGGATGATGACAGAGAAAAGATAATACATCTTTTAATGGAACAAGATGCTGGCAGAAATGTCAGTGTAATTCCCATAGTTGGGATTGGAGGTTTGGGGAAGACCACACTTGCCAAGTTGGTGTATAATGATGGACGGGTAGCTAGACATTTTCAATTGAGAAAATGGGTGTGTGTGTCTGAGGACTTTGATGTTAGAAGTTTGATAATAGAAATCCTAAAGTCTGCAATTGATAATATTGATGAGAATTTCGGTGTGCATGGGTTGCAAAATAACTTAAGAGAACTTTTGAGAGATAAGAAATTTATAGATAATTTGGGTGCGGATTTAGATTAAGAGAAATTTTAAAAGATAACAAATTTCTACTTGTCTTGGATGACGTTTGGAATGTGGATCGTAATAAATGGATGGAATTGGAAGATTTGTTACGTGATGGTTACAATGGAAGTAAAATCATAGTAACAACACGAAATAACTCGGTTGCTACAATTATGGGTACTGTTCCCACATACCATTTAGATGGTCTATCCAATGAGGAGTGTATGTCTTTGTTTGTGAAATTGGCGTTTAAGGAAGGAGAAGAAAAACAGTATCCAAACCTCTTAGAAATTGGGAATGACATTGTTAAAAAATGTAAAGGGGTTCCATTGGCAGTGAGGACTTTAGCCAGCCTACTTTATTCAAAAGTTGATGAAAGGGAGTGGAAATCTATTAGAGATAATGAGATATGGCATTTAAAACAGAATGAGGGTGACATCTTACCTGCATTGAGGTTGAGTTACAATCAATTGCCATTTCACTTGAAGCAATGCTTTGCCTATTGCTCTCTTTTCCCAAAGGATTATGAATTCAAAACTTTTCTTTTGGTTCAATTTTGGATGGCACATGGACTTCTTCAATCACCTGACAATGAAAATCAAGATTTGGAAGATATTGGTGACTTGTATATCAAGGAGTTAATGTCAAGATCTTTGTTTCAAGATGCATATGAAGATGTTATGTTCAATTATAGCTTTAAAATGCACGATCTTGTCCATGATCTTGCAATCTCAATTGCCAAAGGTGAGTGTTCGGTAGTGACCAAGACGTCCACCCTTGCTGCAGAAGTTTGCCATCTGTCAATTTTGGAGAGTGGGCAAGAAGTTACAACACAATTAGAGAAGTTGAGCAAAGTCCAGACTATTATTTTCAAAACAGAGCAACCCATGTCCATACTTAAAGCTTGTATCTCAAGATTTAAGTACTTGCGGGTGCTAGATTTGAGCAATTCATCCTTTGAGATGTTGCCAAATTCTATCGGAAGTTTGAAACATTTGAGATATCTCACCCTAACAGGTAATCGCATAATCAAGCAACTTCTAGATTCCATTTGCAAGCTGCACAGTTTGCAAACTTTACTGGTTGATGGTTGCAATAATCTTGAACGGTTGCCCAAAGGTATAAGGGAAATAATCAGCCTCAGCTTTTTGGTTGTTAGAACAAAGCATACCTGCTTGTCGGAGAAGGTAGTAGGTTGCTTGGATTCTCTTCGATTTTTGGGTATATATAGATGTGAGAATCTAAAATGTCTGTTTGAAGGGATGGAGCGACGCCTTACCTATCTTCGAACATTGGTTGTTGCAAAATGTCCAAGTTTGACTTCTTTATCACTCGGTATCAAACGCCTAACTGCCCTAGAGACCCTGATAATTGATGATTGTAAAGAGCTTAGTTTGATGGAGATGGAGGGAGAAGATAATCAAGTTCTTAAGTTGAGCCTCCAGAATTTGATAATTTGGAGTTTACCTAATTTGGAGGTTTTTCCCTAATGGCTCCAAGGATCTGCAAACACTTTACAGGTGCTATGGATTGGAGAGTGTGAAAATTTGAAGGCTTTGCCAGAGTGGCTGCCACATCTGAAATCACTTCACACACTTTGGATTGGCAAATGTCCTAAGTTGTCATCTCTCCTAGAGGGGATGGAAGCTCTCACTGCACTAAGAGACTTGGGGATTAAAGGTTGTCCTGATTTGAGTAGAAAATGCAGAGAAGAAGATTCGCACAAGATTGCTCATGTACCACAGATTAATCTCGAAGGGACAAGGTACACAATAAAAAAGAAGATGGCGTCAACGAGTACTTCCTAGAAGAAGAAGAAAGGAAGATGAGGTAAGGGCATATTTGTCTTTATGTTCTTCTTCTTTGTGTTATTTAATTATTTATTATGGTTTTTAAGTTTTTAGTTTTTTTACGCTTAACAATGACTACTGATAGTTATGTTTAGCCCTTTTTGTCCAAATAGTTTTAAAGTAGATTGAAATAAAAAATTCGAAACTGGAAAATAAAATTCGAAAACTTAAGTGGTATTTTAAATCTTTTTTTTTCCGCACCCTTTCCTCACAAAAATATAAAAATAAATGGAAAAGAGAAAAAGAGAAGAAAAAACATTGATCTATTTAGGTGTAATTTATAGAGGAATTAAATCTTGTTTATAGAACATTGTGTTTCAATGTTTGGGCAATAAGGCATATAATCTTGAATGAATATACTAAGCTTCACCAAAAAAAAAAAAAAAAAAAATACTAAAATGTTATTTATTTATTTCTCTTTTGTATAATCAATTTTATACTAGTATTATTCTCATTGCAAGTTTCTTAAATATAATTACTGTTAGGTTCTAAGGAATTAGGAACTAATGTATTAGAACTTCAATTTGTAATGTTGGCAAACCATGATCAAAACGTTTTAGTCTTGTTTAGACTTGCTCAAAGTGTATTTATATGTAAAGTTGGAATCGAGTGTTCTGCAGGATTTACTGTGTAAATCTGCCTGGCTCGATTGATCGAAAATTAGGCTCGATCGATCGAAAGTCGTGCAGATTGTTTTTCTGCAGAATTTTCCAACTCAGCCCAAGCCCGTTTGACGTGTAGGGTTTTATGTTTTGTCTTAAGTATAAAAGGGAAAACCCTAGCCACGTTTTGAGGTTGCTCTTTATGCTGTGTGTGTGAATCTTTTGTGAGATCTAGAGGTGTTTGCCTTCACACATACTTAGGGTTATCAAGAATCAAGACTATGTCAAGAACTTGGTGATTGTTTCAGTTGCAGATTCAAGAGCTTAAAGATACACAAGCGGGAGTGCTTGTACTTGCTGGGAATTCAAGAAAGAAGTAGTTCGTGGACTCGGAGTTGTCACGTGGTCGTGGTAGTAAGTTTCCTACTCGAGGTAGCAATAGGATGTTAGTGGTCTAAGTCGCTATTGTGTAAACTTCAATTCTTTCATAGTGGATTCAATTTACCTTGAGGATAGCTAGGTTAAATCCTCCCCAGGTTTTTTATCGGTTTGGTTTTCCTAGGTCATCATATCTTTGTGTTCTTTATTTTCCGCACTTTACATTGATATGATATATTTGTGTTAACCTAGATCTGATAATTTGACTAAGTAATCACTTGGCTAATTAACTAGGTTAATCTGGTTGTGTTTAAGGGGTCTAAAAACGTACAAGTGGTATCAGAGCAGATAGCTCTCTTATTGTAGATCATTTGATCTAAGAGCTGATCCTTGACCCCGGTTGTCATGGAACACGGACACTCTCTTGTTATTCCACCTCACTTTGATGGGAATAATTATGCTTATTGGAAAGTAAGGATGAAAGCATTCTTGAAATCTATTAATGAGAAAGTCTGAAACTCCGTTGAATACGGATGGGAGAAGCCCACTACTCTTGTGAGTGAGTGACAAACTTCTCAGAAAAAAGCTGCAGCTTTTAATAGCAAGGCTATGAATGCTATCTTTAATGCTGTTTCTATGGAGGAATTTAAGAGAATATCTAATGTTGAGGTTGCTCATATTGCTTAGAATATCCTCCAGACTGTGCATAAAGGCACAAAGGCAGTTAAAATCAATAAGTTGCAGCAATTAACAACTAGATTTGAAAGCATTAGAATGTCTAATGATGAATATTTTGATGAATTCTATGCTAAGCTTAATAATATTGTTAATTCTGCATATAATTTGGGTGAAATCTATGATCAACCTAAAATTGTTAGGAAGATTCTTAGATTTTTGACTGATGATTTTAGACCCAAAGTGACTGTCATCACTGAAAGCAAGGATGTGAACTCCATCCCTGTTGATGAACTTGTAGGATCTCTTCAGTCCTATGAGTTGGACCTACCTAAGACTAGCAAATCCAAATCAATGGCTCTTAAGTCTGTTGATGTGAATGGATTTGATGATGAGCTCTCTGCTACAGAGATTGCCTATCTTGCCAAGAACTTTAGAAACTTTCTTAGGAACAACAACAGAAGGGCAAGAGGTAAAAACAATGCTAAACCTAGAAATTTTAGGAGGAATGATCTCACTAAGGTAAACAACACTGAAAAACCTAAAGAGAAAGTAGGTCAACCTTCCAATAATTCTATGTGTCAACAGTTTTTTGGGTGTCAAGGGTATGGTCATGTAAAATCTGAATGTCTTACATTCTTGATGTCTAAGGGTAAGGCTATGGCTGTAACCCTTAGTGATGATGAAGTTTCTGACAATGAGTCTAGTAGTGATGAGGATGGAAACTTCATTACTTTCACTGCTACTGCTATAGTTGATGAAAGTGTTGTTGTTGAGGAGAACCCTTCTGATGGGGAATTCTCTGAGGATATAGATTTACAAGAAGCCTACAATAAACTTTGCAAAGTTGCTATAAAGGATGCTATGAGTGTTGATTTAGGCTTAAAGAAAATTGCATCTCTTGAACTTGAAAAGAAAATTTTGCTTATGAAACTGTTTGATGCTAAGGAATTGTTGAATAATGTGAAGACTGAGAACATGCTTTTGCTTGATAAAGTTAAGAATTTGGAACTTGAATTATCTGTCGCTAGAGAACAATCTAATAGGTCTGCAAGCTCCAAACTTGATCACATGCTGAGTGTTCAAAAGTCTCCATCTGACAAAATTGGTTTAGGTTTTGTAGAAAGCACCTCTGTGCCTC
This sequence comes from Quercus aquifolioides, assembly GCA_019022515.1. Taxonomy (NCBI): domain Eukaryota; kingdom Viridiplantae; phylum Streptophyta; class Magnoliopsida; order Fagales; family Fagaceae; genus Quercus; species Quercus aquifolioides. The sequence continues at coordinate 2,954,200 of CM032325.1, read as the reverse complement.
AACCCCATTCCACAAACTTTGTTCCTTCTTCTGAACCCCCTATGGGTGAGGTTGTCAAAACCTTTGGGAGTGAGGCTACTAAATCTGTAGAAGTTACACCTCCTAGGAAGATTATGGTTGATCTTCAAGAGTCTAAACCTAAGACTTCTAACCCTCCTAAGGGCAAGTTGCATGATAAGCTTGTATGGGTTTGTCATTTTTGTGGAAAGTCTGGGCACATTCATCCAAACTGTTTCAAATTACAAGCTGCTAAGCGAGCAAATAAGCCAAAAATACTTGTGCCTCAAGCACAAGATCCTATGATACTTATTGGTGAGTTGGTAAAGGCTTTAAACCTTTATTCCAATTCTGGAGTTGCTTAAAATTCTAATGTGAAGAACAACTCTAATGCTAGAGTTGCATCTAAAAAGCTTTGGATGCAAAAAACTCAATCTAATTGAGTTTTTCTGACATGGTCCTTGTGCTTCATCGCTTTACTCTGTGTGACCATTGTTCTTTGCTGTTTTTTTTTTCTTTGTTTTGTTTCTAAGATTTGCATTGCATAACATCCATGCATTTCATTCTAGGATTGTTTTTGTTATTTCTTCTCAAAAAAAAAAAAATTTTAAAAAAAAGGGAAGAAGAAAAAGGAAGCAAAATGTGTTTTGCATTATTTCTTGGATTTGACTTCAAAGTTGGCCATTTTATCTTTACATAACATGTTTATGTACCTTGTTTAGCTTGGATGAGCTTATTTTACTGCACTTTACTAGTTTGAACTTTGTAGTGCATGTTGTGTGGGAGTTGTTTATAGTTTTTAATCACATGATCTTGATCTTGAAATCACATGCCTTAGATTGTTGGACTTGAACTTAATGAGAAAGGCATAAATAACCATCTCACCACTGTTTACTAGCCAATCATGAACACCTTAGTGCATATTGTAAGAATTTGTGCTTGAGAAAGTTTAGCACATGCACAAAAAGAACATAAGGTGTAGCCTCGAATTAAATGATAAAATTGGTGTGTACATTATTAGGCTATAATAAATTCAAAATCAAATAAAATTGGTGTGTACATTATCCCGACTATCTTTAATAAGTTTCTGACTAAATAAAATTGGTGTGTACATTATGAGGCAAATCAAGAAACTTACATGATTGCAAGCTTTTATTCTAGGAGATGTGAGAGTTATATGATGTAAATCTTTAGGTGATAGTCTCTTTCAAATTTATGTGATAAATTTTGTAGAAATTGTAATTGCTTACTATTCACATATCACCTCACATGTATCTCAAGCTTTTGCTAGTTGCACACACTACACAAGTTACTCTTTTGCTAAACTTTGTACATGTTATTGTGTGTGATTTCGGTTTGGCCAACCAAGTGTGAAAATTCCTTGAGTTTTATGCAAAACATGTTTGATGCTTGAGAATATAAGATGAATTGATTGAAAATCTTAATTTTAGGAAAACGGGGTTCAAAACAAATGTTTTTGAAAAGCATTTCATCTCATACTCATGCATTTTTATTCATAAAATACTATGCTTTGAGGGGTTTTTGCATCAAAATTGCTTTGATTTTCAAAAGAATTGATTTTTCCTGCATTTCGAACGATCGAACCTGTTTCTCGAACGATCGAAATTACGATTAAAATTTTGGTTTGGTTCTATCTGTTTCGATCGGTGCTCAATCGCTGTTGGATCAATCAAAGGCATTTTTGATCGATCGAATCTAATTTTCGATCAATCGAAAATCGTATGGAGAGTTTTTTAAAACCTTTAGCTTTTCACATGTTCATCACTTTTTCAACTTTTTCAAAAGCTATTCTCTCTCTCTTCGATCGGTCAAGGAGTCAAAGCAATTTTTTGCAAGGTTTTTCTCATCCAAGGCCGGTAAGACCTTATTGCCCCTCCTTTTTCATTTATTTTTAGTTTTCATGCATTTAAGGGCGATTTTCGAACCTATAAAAATTGGGGTTTTTGGTGTTTTTGACAATTTCTTTCAAAATTGATCATTGGGTTTTTGTTGTGGGATGATATACAACTGATCTTTGTGAATTAATTTGATCAATTTGTTGAATTGGGAAAATTTTAATTTTCTAGGGCTTGAAACTACCCGAATCGGGGATTTTGTTCAATTAGGTTTAATTTGATGAAATTGGCTTGTTGGATTGATTCATATGATCATTATATTCTATTACCTATCTTGTTTAATGATCAATTGGTCAATTTCTTGAAAATTGTACAAGTGGTTTTTCAAAATTTTGGGGTTTTTGTTATAAACTCTTTGCTCAAGCCAATTTTGTGAATTTAAAGTTAAATTGAACTTGTTCTCACTGCATTAGAGCATGCATCATGTGTTGATATTATTCATGCATCATATAGAATTGTTATTTCTATATTTTTTTTGTGCTAACTTGCAGTCTGCCCTTGGTTTTTCTATTTTTTTTTTTTTCCTCTCTTCTGTGTCTGTCCTTCTAGAGTTAATAGGAAATCCTCTTCTTCTTCTTCTGCCCCCTCATTCGATAGTGAGCGTTTTCTGAGTGAGAAAAACCAGGTAGCGTATGAGAAGCTTAACCTTTGTAGGAATATTTGGGCTGAGCGTAAAGTTTTGTTAGACGAGCTAGATGGTGAGATTAGGAGGAACTTTGACCGTATGGGTTGGCTTCCTTTGCTAGTTGTTGATTATCCTTCTCTGGCTACCTTGATCAGAGAATTCTACTCGAACCTCTCTATCCACGCCTATAATTCCAACACTCTTGTGAGGAGTTGGATACGGGGTGAAGAGTTCACCATTACTCCTTCAGTAGTGGCTGATGCTTTTGGGGTGCCACTTGTCCACCATCCGATTTATCCATATGATGAGTCTCCACCCTTTAATGACATTATGTCATTCATTACTGGTACTACTATCCAGTAGGGTTCTTATCCTCGGATCACCTCTCACGAGTTAACTGAGACTCATTATCTCTTTCTTCGGATTTCTTGCCATTCCATCTAGCCCATCTCTCATTTGCATACCATTCCTATAGAGAGATGTGCATTTTTGTATGCTTTTGTTACTGATGCTCCTATGAGCTTTCCTCATCTTTTCATTCATTCTTTGATTGAGGTTCATAGGAGTAGTTCTACTGCTCATGCTCTTTTCTTTCCGGTTTTCATTCATCGGATTCTTTTGCATTTAGGGTTAGAGGACTTTCCCGCGTCTAAGCCTGTTCACATTATAGCTCCTGTAGGTGCCACCTTTCTTAGGTAGAGGGTTGCTCAGATGAGAGCAAGCTCTAAACGTACTAGGGTTGGGCCTTCCGGTGTCGCACCTCCTCATCCTCCCTCTTCTACAAGTGATACTTCTGCTGAGGCATCTGTCGATCCTGCTGCTGCTGCTGTTCCCCCACCTTCTACTTCGGATGATTCAGACATTCATCATACGTTGGAGACTGTCATGACCGTTCAAGCTGCTCATGGTCAGATTTTGGTGGACATGCTTGATGAGCTTCGTGCTTTGCGAGCGGATTTGGAGCATTTTAGACGGTCGCCTTCGCCACCTCCTTTTGACGATGAGTTTTGATTGCCCTTTGGCAATTCGTCACAAAAAAGGGGGGGGGGGTACATTTGTAGAGGGTTTTTGTTGCTAGAGGGAGATTTTTGTATTTTTGGAGCTGTAGAGCTATAGATTGTATCTAGGTGCTTCACTTTGTATTTATCATTTTTGGCTCACGATGTATTTTGTTTGGGTTGTCCATGATAGGGGGAGATACATTGATTGTATATGTTTCTTGTTTCACATTGCTTATTGATTTATATTTATGAGGTTATTCATGATATTTGTCTTTATTTTTGTGTTATGTGAAATCAAAAAGTTATTTTGTTTTACTTGTATTTTCCACACATGCGTTTATGCATTTGTTGAGTATTTCAGGAAATATACAGGTTGATTTAGTCGTACTACTGTCTACACTTGCAGCTAATAGATAGTAGTTAGGTTGAATTTGTTATGTTAGGCTATGTTTTTGTAATGGGCTGTTTTTATATAAACTTTGAGCATTTAGTTAAAATTTTGTTTTGTCACGGATTGCCAAAGGAAGAGTTTGTTAGGTTCTAAGGAATTAGGAACTAATGTATTAGAACTTTAATTTGTAATGTTGGCAAACCATGATCAAAACGTTTTAGTCTTGTTTAGACTTGCTCAAAGTGTATTTATATGTAAAGTTGGAATTGAGTGTTCTGCAGGATTTACTGTGTAAATCTGCCTGGCTCGATCGATCGAAAATTAGGCTCGATTGATCGAAAGTCGTGCAGATTGTTTTTCTGCAAAATTTTCCAACTCAGCCCAAGCCCGTTTGATGTGTAGGGTTTTATGTTTTGTCTTAAGTATAAAAGGGAAAACCCTAGCCACGTTTTGAGGTTGCTCTTTATGCTGTGTGTGTGAATCTTTTGTGAGATCTAGAGGTGTTTGCCTTCACACATACTTAGGGTTATCAAGAATCAAGACTATGTCAAGAACTTGGTGATCGTTTCAGTTGCAGATTCAAGAGCTTAAAGATACACAAGCGGGAGTGCTTGTACTTGCTGGGAATCCAAGAAAGAAGTAGTCCGTGGACTCGGAGCTGTCACGTGGTCGTGGTAGTAAGTTTCCTACTCGAGGTAGCAATAGGATGTTAGTGGTCTAAGTCGCTATTGTGTAAACTTCAATTCTTTCATAGTGGATTCAGTTTACCTTGAGGATAGCTAGGTTAAATCCTCCCCAGGTTTTTTACCGGTTTGGTTTTCCTAGGTCATCATATCTTTGTGTTCTTTATTTTCCGCACTTTACATTGATATGATATATTTGTGTTAACCTAAATCTGATAATTTGACTAAGTAATCTCTTGGCTAATTAACTAGGTTAATCTGGTTGTGTTTTAAGGGGTCTAAAATTGAACAATTACAAATTTCATTTCAGGAGTTTGACATAAGTCACATACAATAGAATTTGAACATTGCTCAATTCAAAATCAAAAGTTCCTTCCATAATTTGTAATCATTTATTCATTGCAATTTAGATTACAGGATGTAAATAAATAATTTTTTTTTTGATAAGTGAGATGTAAATAAATAAATACTTCTATTATTTAATTTTCTTTTAAGTAATGTAAATAAATAAACATTTCTATTATTGTAATTTGAACTAAATGATGTAAATAAATAAACATATATTGGTGTGTGCAAGCATTTGTTCTTATATTCATGTCTTATATTGGTGTTGTATTTCAAAGTTAAAAGAAGTGTTATGTATACTCCCTTGAGTACATTCTTGTGTATAAAGCTGAGAGATCCATGGATTGGTGTGTGCAAGCATCTGTTCTTATATTCATGTTTTATTTTTCTTCTTCATAAGCAATAACCACCATATATATTAACATGATTCTTTAATTAGAAAATATGGGGTATCATTCACATTGAAGGAAGTGACATTTTTATTTGGAATTATAAATTTTCATTTCCATCAAAAGCTCTTTCTAACTTAAACCAAAATTACAAATGATATATTAAGATTAAGTTTAGAGAAAAATGACATGCCAATGATTATAGGCAGTTTGTTCTTAGGTTTGGGAACAATGAGTGTCATTTTTCAAATACTTCAATGTAAGCATCTGTTAACTTTGAAATACAACTTAAGCTTTGTAATACAACTTGAGTAAATTTGAAACATCAACACAAGAAAGGAGGGGGAAAAAGGAGGAAGAAGAAAAGACCAGCATATACAACCGTAATGTTAAACCAAAAAGAAGAAGTGACTAACAGCTCAAGACACAACATTTGCATCAGGGGCATCATCAAGGATGAATGGACCAAGTTTACCTGCCCTAAATAAAGTAAGAAGCTTTTTTGATACCATCAAACGAGCTTCTGAGTCCTTATGAGGTATCTTAAATGCCTTTTGTTGTGCTTCATATTGCTTCTTTGTAGTCACTCTCGTATTCTACATTACCAGTGAATTCTAATAGAGTTGAATACAAAGCACATTGGAATTCTTTGACAAGATCTTGAAAGGGAAAACATAAAGAGCTAGAAATTCAGAAATGACATAAAATAAAGCAAGATATTCACAGGTCACATAGAGACCTAATCTAAGCAACATCGGAGGGCTAAGGGTTTAAAGCTAGCATTTTTTTTTTTTAAAAGTAAAAACTGGGAAATAGAAATGGAAATGGGGCTGTCCATGGCATAGATCTAATTGGCTCGGGTTTTAATTAAGAAAATAAAAGATTAAATTGTAAATTATATCTCTTAAAGTTTAAAAATTTTGACATGATCCCCTAATGTTATGACTTGCTTACACCGTGCTTAATTTTTGTTAAGTGTCGGCCAGATTTGGCAACCTAACTACACCCTCTATATTTGTATTTATTTTGATTTTGCACCCTATATGTTTGAAATTATTTTGATTAATCTGGTGCTTAATGGACACAAGTAGGCATAGCACATTGGCGGAAGTGAACAAATCTAAACAATACCTAGTGTTAAGGGAGTAACTCGAATTTTGAAGTTTTTTGAACAAAATCAAAATTATCCCAAACTTTAGGTATAATTTGCAAATTAATCTAAACAAAATAAATGAAAAACCCAATACAACTTCTTTAGCTTGAGAAATATCCACTCATGATAATTCTAAAAATTAACTCAATTCAACCCATAAAGATTGAATTGAGTAGTGTTAGGCGGTTCCTTAGAGTGTTGTCAAGGGTTGGGGTTGGAGGTGGTGGCTGGCTAAGGAGAATGAAATGCGGAGCTTGGCCGCATTGGGGGAATATTGATCACATTTGTTCAGTTCAGTTTACAATTCTCTACATTTGGTCACTGCAAATTGATAGTCTGTTGGAGGTTTAAGGGTTAAAAGCTAGCATTGTTTTAAAAACTAGGAAAAAAAAAAGTGAAAAGGGGGGTTGTCCATGGATTTAATTGGGTTGGGTTTGAATTAAAATAATAATAATAATATCCTAAAATTTGGATTAATTTTGATTTTATCACCTAAAGTTTAAAATTTTTTAAGTGATTCTCAAATGTTATGTATCATTACAATTTGCTACATTCCAATGCCCAACGACATCTTCTATATTTGTATTTATTTTGATTTTGTGCCCTATATGTTTGAAATTGTTTTGATTAATCTAGAGCTTCATGGTAGGGCTGTATATAAAATAAGTTATTTATGAACAGCTTGAGCTCGACTCGTGAAAAAGCTTATTTATGTTCGTTTGTTTAGCAAACGAGTCAAGCTCAAGCCTAAGTTTAGACTCAATTATTAAATGAGTCCAATTCAAACATAATAATTTATTCGTGAACATGAGGGCTCGATTTAATTATGTATAATATTATATTTTTATATATATAATTGTCTTGAAATATATTTATATATACTTGAAATTGAATTGTATAAGTTTGTAAATAGATTCATATGATATTAAACAGTCAATTCATAGTAAAAACTTGGGAAGGTCTTGCTTTATCTAAATTTTGGAGAATGTGACATGTAGGGCTGTAAACGAACCAAGCCGATCGTGAACAACTTGGGCTTGGCTCAATAAAAAGCTCGTTCATGTTTGTTTGTTTATAAATAAGTCAAGCTTGAGCCTTAGTTTTTGGCTTGTTTGATAAACAAGCCGAGCCTAAGCAAAAAAATATTTTCATGAACAAGCTCGTGAACAATCAAGCTCGATACAACACAAGCCAAGCTTAAGCTCGTGTATAGCTTGATAAAAGGCTTGATATATATTTGCTAAATAAACTAAATATTTTTACATTACACATATTTTAATAATAAAATTTCCCACATGAGACCACTTTTTGTACCCATTACTTTAAGTTTTTTTCTTTCCTTTAAAAAAAAAAACATTTTTAGCAAAAAAAAATAAAATAAAATAAAGACTAGAGTTCACACTTTTTCTAGACTTTTCAGTTTCTACTTCTAGAGTTCTCTAGTACAGTAGTACTTCATGCATACAGCTGGACTTCACCATCTTAGCCCTTAGGTGTCCCTTTGTTATCAGTTTACTAGTTTAGTCATTTACTAAGTAATGCTAAGTGTCCTTTCCATCTAAATACACTATATCTTAATAGTTAATACAGTTTAGTTTCTTTCTCTACCGAAACTTCACAATTTAGTTCTATCATTGAACAAAAAAAAACCCAATTCAGTTTCATTCAAACTGAAATTCTAGGCTGTCACTCAATGAGTCCATGTCTATCCTATGCAGTCTGCAGCCTAAAACTCTTAGGCTCTCTTGGAAAGACCGAAGCTTCTTTGAGAAGCTTCAATCTTTCTCTCTTTTATCGTCAGTTTCTTTCTTTTCTCCAAATTCTCATGGTTGGAATTGATTAGCTCTCTCTCTCTCTCTCTCGTGAGGCCAAGAAATTCCACCAAATCTACCCTATATCTCTTTGCAACAAATGAACAAGTCCTAGATTTGGAAGAGTTAGATGCTAGCAAAGAGGATTTAGAGTCTGGTGTTTACCGAATCACCACGTTTTTTAAGGGTTCTAATGGGTGTGCAAAGAGCTCTGACAACAACTCTAGATCTGGTGTAGTATTTGGCATCACTACCATCTTCGCTCTCTACCTCCATCCTCCAAGACGTTCATAGCCTTCTCTCACCATAGGTAAATTTTCATGTTTAAAAATTTTCTATATATTTTTATAGTTGTTTGCACTGTAGTTTGTTTGATATTGCAAAATCATTTTGATTTCCAAGTTATGGTTGTTTATGAAATTTCTATATAACTTAGAAAAATCTTGTTGGTTGAATTCGTTTGATAATAACTTAACTTTGTAATTAGTGGATTGTGGTTGTGGGAGTCTGGTATGTAGTTTGGAATGTGGTTGTGCTTTTCTTTTCTTTTCCTGAGGTGCAAAGTCCTCTATGGTTAGCTACTAAATGTTATAATTTCTTTGTACTTAGCTTTGTTTTGTGCTATTTGCTATGTGTTTTTGGACATCAAAGTTGATTTCTTGTTTATTCATATATGTTTTGGAATGTTAATTTATTTAGATTTGTGAAGTAGAGAGTCAACAAATGGATGCTCCTGCTACTGAAAATCTAGATGCAGTAATTAATATTGATGAGAATGAAGAATCTATAAAAAATAATGATGCCACACTTGAAGAAAATCCATTTCAACAAAAGAAAAGGAAGAGAACTTCTGTGATTTGGAATGACTTTAATGAAATTATTCTTCCTGATGGAACAAAAAGGTTTAATGTATTCATTGCCTTAAAAGACTTGTCTACAGTAATAATGGTGCAACAACACAATACCATAGGCACTTGAAAGGTTGTCTAAGTTGTAAACTAGCTAATAAGAAGCAAAAACATGTAGTTGTAAATGAAGTTGGAGTGGAAAGTGAGGTGACAATAGCAAACTTTAAGTATGACCATGCCAAGGTCAGGGAAAAGGCTTCACATATGATCCTTGTGCATGAATATCCTTTTAATATGATAAAGCATGAGGTTTTTAATGTTTTTATGAAAACTACTACTCCATATTACAAGAAAATTTCACACAATACTGAAAGGAATGATTGCATTTCTACTTTTGAGTTGGAGAAGAAAAATTGAAGTCTATGCTTGGTGGTGTCAATAGAGTTAGCCTTACTGCAAAGTTTTGGAAATCTGGACAAAAAGTTGGGTATATGTGTCTCACCTGTCATTTTGTTGACTCTAGTTGGAAATTACAAATGCGAATTATAAAGTTTTGTGATGTACCACCTCCACATTTTGGAATTGTAATTTTTGATGCTATCTTTAAGTTTTTGCTTGATTGGGGGCTTGAAAACAAGGTGTATACAACAACCTTGGACAATGCTAATAACATTGATGTAGCTATAAGAATTTTGAAAGATGTTATAAAAAGGAAGCTCATGTTGGGTGGCAAGATCTTTCATGTACATTGTTGTGCACATATCGTAATTTGTTGGTACAAGATGGGTTGAGTGAGATTGAAACGGTGATTGAAAATGTTCGTGAAAGTGTGAAGTATCTAATTGCATTATAAGCTCATCTTATGAAGTTTGGTGAGATTGCAAAGCAATTGCAATCACCTTCCAAAAATTTGATCTTAGATTTTTCCATATGTTGGAATGCAGCATATGCAATGTTGGTTGTTGCCTTGGAGTTTAGATAGGTGTTCCCTAGGTGAAAAGATAGAGGTATAATTGGCTACCTTGTGAGAAGATTGGGATAGGACAGAACATGTGTGCAATTTTTTATCAGTTTTTGAATAACTCACAAATGTCATATCAAGAAGTGAATATCCAACTGTAGATATATTCCTTCTTGAGGTTTGAAAGATAAAAGAAGTTTAAAATGAGAAGTCACTTGATGAAAATGATTACATTAGAGCTATGGCATGTAAGATGAAGTTAAAGTTTGACAAATATTAGGGTGAATGCAACTTTGTAATGGCCATAGCTGCCGTGTTAGATCTTCGGTTCAAAATGACTTTGATAAACTTTTCATTTTCAAAGATTTATCAAGAGTTTGAAGTAGCTAAAAACATTGATCATGTTAATGATTCCTTATATGAACTTTATAATGAATATGTTGTAGACTATACTTCAAACCATGCTAGACAAAGTGTATCTAAATACACTGAAGGTAGTAGTAGTGTTGGTGGCAATAATTCAAAGTTTAAAACTAGAGGTAGAATGGAGTTTGATCAGTTTGTGAGAAATGCCGATAACATACAATCAACAAAATTAGATTTGGATGTGTACTTGGAAGAAGGTGTTTTTTATGTGCCGATGATTCAGACTTAGATTTTGAGCTTTGGAGTGGTGGAAGGCTAACAACCTAAAATTTCGTATTCTCTCAAAAATGGCATCTAACATACTTTCCATCCCCATTACCGCAGTATCTTCAGAAGCTGCATTCTCTACAGGAGGTAGAGTAATTGATTTGTATCGAGCTTCTTTATCAACAAAAACTGTACAAGCTTTACTTTGTGGCGGTGATTGGGTTTGTAAAGTTGTGATTTACAACTATGTGTTTTGTTGGCTTTTATTCCGTGCCAAATTTGATTGTAATTACTATCAATTGTTTATACCCTGTATTTGTTGTGGGAATTGATGTAAGGGGTGTGTGATAGAGAGTGTGTGAAGACTCAAGAAAATTGGAAGCTGATGGAATCTTGCGGGTATGTCGTGACTAAGCTTCCCGCGAAGTGAAGCATGTGCCCTGCACATGCTGGAATGCGAAGAGTCAGGACAAATGGAGACAGCTGTCTCTCGCGAGTATCTCGCGGGTAAGGCCTTCCCGCGAGACACTCGCGAGACATGCTGTTCTGCCAGCCTGTACTGACTGACTCACACATTTTGCACCTATCCTATATAAACCCCCATTACCCACAAATGTTGAGGAATGCTTTAGAGAGAAAAACCCTAGCCAAACACATTTGCAATTAGAGATTGTCATCCCCACCTTTCTCTATACACTTGCTTGTGGTATCTCCTCAACCCTTTCCTCTCCATTTCCACACCATTGAGAGGTTGATAGCCCAAACACTTACCACACCTTTTGAGAGTGTTGAGTGACGTTTTGGTGCTGCTGGGAAGCATTGGAAGAAGCCAAGGATGGCAGATGCAACATGGAGCTTGTTGCGGGATCCGGGGTGCTAGACAAGACACGGTTCCGAGAAGCCTTGTTGGAGTAGGAGCTTGGAGGGCTTAGGTACATCGGGTAGATTAGGCTTGGAGGGTCTCTTGCTTACTCATGTATCCCAACGGATTGTCTAGTAGATCGATTTCCGCTTGGAGGGCGGCGGAGAGGTTTTTCGCCGAGTTCTTCAGTTTCCTCTTCGAGAACACGTCTCGGTGTTTTCTATGTTTGCATCCTTCTTCCCTACTCTTGTTTAATTTCATTATTACTTCTGTGTTGCTTTATTTATGAATTAGAGTAGCTTCTTGTTTATACGCTTGTGTTTACACTATTCCGCACTTGTATTAAGTTAGTGTAAAATCAACCAAGCCGTAATTTTTATTTGGGGGTCTAAACAGCTCTTGTGTTTTTCGACACGTTTTCGAGCTTTCAGGGTTCGACCTCTTTACAAAACTAAGAAACAATCAAAAGTAAGTGTTTATCACATTTATTAATTCTTTTCCAAAAAACAACTTAAATTTATTTTAATTTTTGTCTATTGTAACAAAGACTTGGAATCTAAAGCTTCTAATTTTTTTTGTACGTTGAACTGGGGTCTACTAGCATCACGGAGATAGCCATGCCTTTTCCAAAATGATGCTATCTTAAGTGTATTATTTAGTATGTGTGTGTGTCTTTTTTTTTTTTTTTTTTTCATTAAATGTTTTTTTATAGTTCTTTTTTTTATTTTTTATTTTTATTTTTATTTTTTTAATAATGTTCTTGAAAGCTGATATTTGCTTTTTCATGTAGTTGGAAGGATAATGAGTTGAAGAATTTTTTGTTGTGGATGCTAGTTTTTTGTGTTTGCAAGAGGGTGTAATTGGTATGTGCTTTGTTATTTGATAATGGTCTTTTATATCTATGATTTTCTTATAATTGCAAAGGGCGTGTTATGTTGATATGGTGCATATTGATAATACAACTATAATAATGTAAAGTTGATTTTCTCTTAATTTACTGAATATTGACTATAATTATCATCTTCCCATATAATTTCTAATGTCTTTTTATTATTTTTGGTTGTTTTGTATGCAGATTGTTGGTATTTTGATCCAGTGCATATTAGAGACCTTTCGGTGTAATATATTCTGATTTGGTTTTCTGATTTGGTGCAGAAAGTGAAAGACCTAGATTTGTGAATGATAGATGGTCTTTTGTTTTAAAAAAACTAAATATTCATTTTGTTAATGGCATGGTGTTTAGCATATGATAACTTAGCATATGGTGATATGGATACTTTTGAAATGTCATGTCAAGAGGGTCTTTTTTTTTTTTTTTTTTGAAGAATATAGCTACACAGATTACAAGTATATTTGTGAAGGAAGTATGAAGATTATATTTTTGAATTGTATTTTGAACAAATATTAAAGCTAGAGACAAGGAAGTATGAATGGATAGATTTAATTATGTAAAGCTTTAATTTGAGCAATTGCTAATCACAGGTGGAATTAGAAGCATGAACAAATAAGTATATTATTTTCTTATTTTTGTTTGTTTGATTGTTGGAGATTTGAGCAAATTTGAGCACTTGATAATGCAATTTGGTTAGATCCCAAGCAAAAAAGCTTGACTTAAGCTCCAGTTTGAGCTTGATGTTAAGCTCAAGCTTGGCTTGATTAATTCATCAAGCCAAGCTAAGCTCAAGCTTTTGGGTTTTCCCACGAGCTCGAGTTTAAACATTATATTTAGGATTGTCTCGAGCTCGAGCCAAGCTTAAGCATTTGATTTTTACTGACGAGCCAAGCTCAAATAAACACTACTCGCTTGAGCTTGGCCTTCAGCAAAAATAATAGAAAAAGGGGGTCATTTAGATGGATCCTATAGGATAAAAATACTCTCATAAGAGCTTACTCACAAACATTTGTCAGTTCTCCTATCTTTTATCACTACTCCCATTTATTCCTTTTCAAACCATTTCATTGAAATCAAAATATCCACATCAAGCAACACAATCTTACTCAATGATACTACCAAATGTGTGAATTTACACTTCCTGCATATATGTATTTTTTATAGGGTTACCGGTGAGTTTTCCCCATTTACTTCTTCTAAATCAATTACTATCTTTTTGCTTACCTTGGCATCATCTCAACCACCCTGAACATGCTTTTCTTGTTTGCTCATTTCTCTCTACCATAAATTATTTTCATTCACTAGTATTAACAAAAGAACATTACTATCACAGAAAAACAAAAAAAGTTTCTTTTCCTTCTTAAAAACCATCAACTGAAGCTAAAAACCAGATTATTTTCTCTGAACTAACTGATAATTAGTTTCCAATTAAGCATGTTATATCTAAAGTCATGGTTCATTGACCTGTCTAGCATTTTCAAACATTTCTGAATTTACATGTTTTTTTTTTTTTTTTTTTTTTTTTTTTTTTTTTTCGCCTGGCCATAAAAAACCTCTTCATACACAAAGCACAAACAAAATAACTTATGATGTCCTACATGAATGTCCATAATCAATAAGTAAAATATGTTATTGAAACTTAGGCATGCTACAAATAATTCATGACCAGAAAATACGATATCAAAACTTAATCTTCATTCATGGCAAGAAAACTCTTTTTTACTAACTGTTTGAAAAAAAAAAATTTCTGTTCTGATCATTCACTATCCATTCGGAAAAATGATGTTAGGTTCTAAGGAATTAGGAACTAATGTATTAGAACTTCATTTTGTAATGTTGGCAAACCATGATCAAAACATTTTTGTCTTGTTTAGACTTGCTTAAAGTATGTTTAAAGTGTAAAGTTGGAATCGAGTGTACTGTAGGATTTATTGTGTAAATCTGCTTGGCTCGATTGATTAAGAATTAGACTCGATCGATTGAAGTTCGTGCAGATTATTTTTCTGCAGAATTTTTCAACTCAGCCCAAGCCTATTTGACGTGTAGGATTTTATGTTTTGTCATAAGTATAAAAAGGAAAACCCTAGCCACATTTCAAGGTTGCTCTTTATGCTATGTGTGTGAATCTCTTGTGAGATCTAGAGGTGTTTACCTTCACATACACTTAGGGTTTCCAATCTCAAGATTGATGTTAAGAGTTTGGTGATCAATTCAATTGCAGATTCAAGAGCTTAAAAATATACAAGCCAGAGTGCTTGTGTTTGTTGTGAATCCAAGAAAAAAGTAGTCCGTAGACTCGGAGCTATCACGTGATCGTGGTAGTAAGTTTCCTACTTGAGGTAGCAATAGGATGTTAGTGGTTTAAGTCGTTATTGTGTAAACTTCAATTTTTTATAGTGGATTTGTTTTACCTTGAGGATAGCTAGGTTAAATCCTCCCCAATTTTTTTACCGGTTTGGTTTTCCTGGGTTATCATATTGTTGTGTTCTTTATTTTCCGCACTTTACAATGATATAATTTATTTGTGTTAACCTAGATCTGTTTAATTTGACTAAGTAATCACTTGGTTAATTAACTAGGTTACTCTGGTTATGTTTTAAGGGGTCTAAAACACTACGTTAATCTGGCTGTTGGATCAATCGAAGGCATTTTCGATCAATCGAAAATCGCATAGAGAGTTTTTTAAAACTTTGAGTTTTCATATGTTCAGTCACTTTCAAACTTTTTCAAAATACTTTTCTCTCTCTCTTCGATCGGTCAAGGCTTCCAATCAAGTTTTTTGTCATTTTCCCTCCAATTTTTTGCAAGGTTTTTCTCATCTAAGGCCGATAAGACCTTTTTGCCATTTCTTTTTCATTTATTTTCTTGTTTCATGCATTATTTCATGCATTGTTGGGTAAATTTCAAACCTAAGGGAATTTGGGATTTCTGTTGATTTAAGCTTTTTCTTTGGAAATTGATCAATGGGTTTTTGTTGTGGGATACTATACAACTGATCTTTGTGTCTTAATTTGATCAATTTGATGATTTGGGAAAAATTTGAAATTCTAGGGCTTGTAACTACCCGAATTGGGGATTCTGTTCAATTGTGCTTAATTTGATGATAATTATTTTTTGTTATCTATCCTGTGTGATGATCAATTTGGTCAATTTGTTGGTTTCTTGAAAGTGGGTTTTCAAAATTTGGGGCTTTTGGTATAAACTCTATGCTCAAGCCAATTTTGTGATTTTAAAGTCAAATTGAACTTATTCTCACTGCATTAGAGCATGCATCATATATTGATATTGTTCATGCATCATATAGAATTGTTATTTTCTATATTTTTGTGCTAACTTACAGTATGTCCTTGGTTTTTCTATTTTTTTTCCTCTGTCTCTTCTGTCTGTCCTTGTGATCCTTAGCATCATGGTTAGGAAGACCAGAGCTCATAGGACCCCCTCCTCTTCCTCTGCTCCTTCCTTTGAGAGTGATAGATTTCTGAGTGAGAAACATCAGGAGACCTATAAGAAGTTGAACCTTGTTAGGAATATTTGGGTTGAGAGAAAGGTAGTTCTAGATGAGCTCAATCTTGAAATCAGGAGAAACTTTGAGTGCAGGGGCTGGTTACCATTGATGGATATTTCTCATCCACCTTCAGCTACCCTGATTATAGAGTTCTATTCGAACCTCTCTGTCCACTCCTATGATTCCAACACTCAGGTGAAGATTTGGATACTAGGTGATGAGTACACCATTACTCCTTCAGTAGTGGCTGATGCTCTTGGGGTGCCACTGGTCCAGCATCCTGTTTATCCGTACGATGAGTCTCCACCCCTTGAAGACATTATGTCATACATCACTAGTACTTCTATCCAGTGGGGTTTTGATCCTCGGATCACGTCTGTTGAGTTGATTGAGATTCATTATCTTTTCTTTCGGATTTCTTGTCATTCTTTGTGGCCTATCTCTCATTTGCACACCATCCCTATCGAGCAATGTGTGTTTTTGTATGCCCTTGTCACAGACGCTTCTATGAGTTTTCCTCATCTTTTCTTTCGTTCTTTGATTGAGGTTCATAGGAGTAGTTCTACTGCTCATGCTCTTTTCTTTCTAGTTTTTATTCATGGGATTCTTTTGCATTTAGGATTAGAGTAGTTTCCTGCGTCTGAGCCTGTTCATATCATTGCTCCTATAGGTGCCACCTTTCTTAGGCAGAGGGCTGCTTAGATAAGAGCAAGCTCTAAACGCCCTAGGGTTGAGTCTTCTGGTGTCGTACCTCCTCCTCCCTCTTCTATAGGTGATACTTTAGTTGAGGCGTCTATAGATATGACTGCTG
This sequence comes from Quercus aquifolioides, assembly GCA_019022515.1. Taxonomy (NCBI): domain Eukaryota; kingdom Viridiplantae; phylum Streptophyta; class Magnoliopsida; order Fagales; family Fagaceae; genus Quercus; species Quercus aquifolioides. The sequence continues at coordinate 2,937,377 of CM032325.1, read as the reverse complement.
CTGCTGCTGTTGTTCCTCCACCATCTATTTTGGATGGTTTAGACATTCGTCGTATGTTGGAGATTGTCATGACCGTTTATGCGGCTTATGGTCAGATTTTGGTGGACATGCTTGATGAGCTTCATGCTTTGCGAGTGAATTTGGAGCATGTTAGACGAACGCCTCCACCACCTCCTTTTGATGATGAGTTCTAATTGCCCTTTGGCAATTCGTCATAAAAAGGGGGAGTACATATGTAGAGGAGATTTTGTTGTTAGGGGGAGATTTTGTTGTCTTGGAGTTGTGGAGCTTTAGATTGTATCTAGGTGCTTCATTCTATATTTATCTTTATGGCTTATGATATATTTTGTTATGATAGGGGAGATACATTGATTGTATATGTTTCTTGTTTCACATTGCTTATTGATTTATATTTATGAGGTTATTCATGATATATGTATTTATTTTGTGTTATGTGAAATCAAGAAGTTATTTTGTTTTACTTGTATTTTCCACACATGCGTTTATGTGTTTGTTGAGTGTTTCAGGAATATACAGGTTGATTCAGTCGTGCTGCTGTCTACACTTGCAACTGATAGATAGTAGTTAGGTTGAATTTGTTATGTTGGACTATGTTTTTGTAATGGGCTGTTTTTTGTAAACTTTGAGCACTTTGTTAAGTTTGTGTTTTGTCACGGATTGCCAAATTGGGAGTTTGTTAGGTTCTAAGGATTAGGAACTAATATATTAGAACTTCATTTTGTAATGTTGGCAAACCATGATCAAAACGTTTTAGTCTTGTTTAAATTTGCTCAAAGTATGTTTAAGTGTAAAGTTGGAATCGAGTGTTCTGCAAGATTTTATGTGTAAATTTGCCTGGTTCGATCGATCGAAAATTTGGCTCGATAGATCGAAGGTCATGCAGATTGTTTTTCTGTAGAATTTTTCCAACTCAGCCTAAGCCCGTTTGACGTGTAGGGTTTTATGTTTTGTCTTAAGTATAAAAGAAAAAACCATAGCCACATTTAGAGGTAGCTCTTTATGCTGTGTGTGTGAATCTTTTGTGAGATCTAGAGGTGTTTGCCTTCACACATACTTAGGGTTTCCAATCTCAAGATTGATGTCGAGAGTTTGGTGATCAATTCAGTTGCAGATTCAAGAGTTTAAAGATATACAAGCAGGAGTGCTTGTGCTTGCTGTGAATCCATGAAAGAAGTAGTTCGTGGACTCACAGCTATCAAGTGGCTGTGGTAGTAAGTTTCCTACTCGAGGTAGCAATAGGATGTTAGTAGTCTAAGTCGCTATTGTGTAAACTTCAATTCTTTCATAGTGGATTCGTTTTACCTTGAGGATAGCTAGGTTAAATCCTTCTCAGGTTTTTTACCTGTTTGGTTTTCCTGGGTTATAATATCGTTGTGTTCTTTATTTTCCGCACTTTAAAATGATATGATTTATTTGTGTTAACCTATATCTGTTTAATTTGATTAAGTAATCACTTGGCTAATTAACTAGGTTAATCTAGTTGTGTTTTAAGGAGTCTAAAAACAAACAAATGAAAATGGTGTCATACCTGTATAATAATTCTATGACCAAACTTATCATAAAGCCCATTTTGTTCTATGTTGTTTCTAGAGCAATGTTTCATTTGCCCATAGTTTGTCTCCTTTCGGATTTGTGATGTGACAAAAAATTTTAAGATACTTTGGGTCATCCTGCATAAAATGATTAAATGAGAACGATCCTATATTACCTCAATGTAAAACATATCATCAAATGGCGGCTTCCTCCTCTTTGGCCGAAGATCTTTAAGATTATACTCATGTTTTTCCTTATAATCATATCAAATCCCTTCCAGCCTCCTGTTGTTCAAGTGCTTACATTTTACAGACCCTTCATGTGCATTTAAGAGTTTGGTAAGCTTTATTAGACAGAATAAGCAGTACAATGTGACAAAAGTAATTTCAAGTTGACTTGAACAACTCCCCCCAACCCCCATAAAAACCACATATACACAAAAATAAAAGAAAAAAGACTAATAAATTCCAAGACACCAAGTATAATATTTTAGAAGCTGCAGCTTAGGCAACCTGTGTTGCTTGGAGGTCAATAAAAGGGTTTAAGTCTCATCCCTAACCGACACATCTTGAGGCATAAAACTTTTAGGCCTTACCCAACATAACTGAAGTTGAATCCAGTTGGTTTGTTGCAACCAAATCAGCTTAGGTTGAGTGGTTTATGGCTTTTCATAACATTGAATGGAGAGTCAATTATTTTTGTCTGTTTATAACAGTGATCTTTCAAGCAAGATTAGCACATCTAAAACTAAAAAAGCATGTAGGTAGCTGTGTGCACATTCACACCTATACTGTAAGAAATTTCATAAGAAACTAAAGAGAAATTATTTACAGGAGGATGATACCTGCAAGTGCCATGTTCAATCCTGTCTCTATGTCAAGGATACTTGAAATCAATACACCCAGAGTGTCTAGGGCATATATGCTAGGCTGATGCGCAATCTGCAGCTTTGCAATTCAACATCAGCATCTAAACATACATAGATGTTGAAACAGAAGTATTCAGCAGCAGATCAACATCAGAAGGAGAAAGGAAACAGTAGATAGAATAAAAAAATTAAGATTTTAAAAAGAAAAGGAAAAAGGAAAATGATTGATGATTTGGACCGACTTTCAAAACATGTCTTGAGTTATTTCTTAAAAACTTTTGACAATTAAACCAGATACGTAAGCCTGATAGTATATTCCCCTATTCATATAAACCCAAAGACACTTGCCAGCCTAAAAGAAAATCGAAAGTAAAAAAATAAAGGATAAATAAATTAGAAAGACAATGAGCAAAATAGGGGGTTGAATCAGTCGATAAAGCCAGAAAAATAACACAAGTCATTGTAATCCCTACAACTTAGCTGTGGTAAAATAATATACCACAAATCAGAAATAACTTCCTGGCAATTAGTTTGCTTCTCATAAAAGCAACAACATCAACTATATGTTTAGTGATAATGGCCAATCAAACAATTCACAACCAAACCTACAATGTCAGGGTCCAATCTCAAATACCAAGTCTTAATTATTGAATGCTAACAAGTATGAAAAAAAAAAAAAAAATGAAGCTAGAAATTCAATTTCGTTTTGAAAGTGTCTGTGGTTGTTAACAAGTCAGTATAATAACTAACCTTGTGAACAGAGGTCTTGCCATGGGCATTTATGGCGATGAAAGTCTTTCTTGTTTAGAGCAACGATGCGTCGTTTTGAAAACCATTTCCCCCAATTTCAATTTCAATTTCAATCCCTTCTTTATTATTACTCTCTTTGTCTCTCCCAATCTCTTTTTATTATTATTATTATTATTATTATTATTATTATTATTATCACTCTCAAACTCTATCACACAATAATAGAATAGTTATTTTCACAATTCTCCAGATTCAGTAAGTGCAAAGTGCAAACTGGTAGTAGGAGGGTTTAAAGCTTTAAGCTTTAAAACGAGTTTTGTATTGTATGGTTTTTTTTTTTTTTTTTTTTTTTTTTTTTTTTTAATAACTCAATTTATTGAATTTTTTAAAAAACTGTAAAAAAGAATTGAAAATGGGTCGTGGATTCAATTGGGCCGGGTTGGAATTAAAATCAAAGAACCCAAACCGACTTCTTCGCCTCCACTCATAATAATTCTTTTTTTTTAATATAATAATTTCAAAATGACAAAACTTATGTATTGTAGCTTAGATGTTGTTCATTAGGATTTCCGCTTAAATTTCAATTATGTGGTTAATTAACTAAAAAATACACTTCCAACTCGTGAGAAAAAAGACATATGGCAAAATTTTAAGAGGGAAACTAAAAAAATAGCACCCAAGTTATGCCCATTTCAAAATTAAGTCAATCCAATCAATAGCATAGTTATTAAACCCGAACCAAACATTGACACAGTCTATGAGCTGGGTTACCAGGTCACTGGTTCAACCTGTGGGTCATTAGTTGAACCGCTGGGTCAAACAACAAGATTTTAAAAATTAAATATATATAAAATTAAGTTTGAGAAATCATAACCTGAATATGTTAATTTTTTTAAAAAGAAAAAAGAAAAAAAAGGCATATGACTAAATTAAACTCGCCATTATAATTCAAAATCAATGTTTCATAAGCAATAGCATTAGAAATTCTATAAAATTCACAAGGAAAATAAACAAATGTCATAAGATTGCAACAAAGTCTTTGCTCAAGAAAATCTTGTTACATGTCTAAAAATTATGTATATTAAATAAATAAAAGGAAAATCACAAACTCTAATGTTCATACTTACATGCTAATTGTTGGCCAAGTACATCTGTTCAAACTTCAAAGCATAAAAAAATTTATGCACCGTAGCAGCCTGTAGCAGTAGGATTTGAGAATTGTGAAAACTGAAAAATGAAACAATGCTTCTTTTTTTTGTGGATTTTTTTAGGTTTTCTTTTGTTTAAATTACCATATTATCTCACATTTAAATAATAAAAGAGTCAATAAAGTGGATCTATTAATGTAATTTTACACAATTCACAATCCCATCCGGGTTAATAAAACCCCACCGAGTCACACGGGTTGCTTAAAACTCACCGAGTTGCATCAGTTTTCACCGAGTCACATACTTTTATGATCCAATTGATCACCCGGCCCAGTCATTCGCCAGGTCATCGGGTCACTAGTTCGACCGGCCAGGTCGGGCCAGGTTTAATAACACTAATCAATAGTACCAAGAAAAGAGTGTTTGATTGTGTGAAACCACAAAAATTTATTCTTGTGAGGTTCATTATAGAGAAATCTTCAATGAGAGTGTATCAAAGTTTATGGTTCACATGGAGGAAAATCATTATAGAAGGATTCCAAAGATTCATAGACTAATGAAGTAGAGGCAAAGGCAAGCGGGAGCGGGAGCGGGTTGTTTTCAAAGGTTGCATAAAGGGTCTATCATATAAAGGTTTTGTAAATTTTGATTATTAGTTATTGTTCCTTTATTTTGAATTATATAGGACTGTTTCAGTTTGTATCTTTTGGACTGGTATTTCCTTTGAAGAGTTTCTTAATTAGTTTTCTACTTCATTATTAGATCTTGTATTGCACTTTATTGCTTATATATTTCTTGTTTTATGGTGGCATTCTTTGAATTGTGTTGAAGTATAATAATATTGTGGATCACTTAATTGAGATTTTGAAAATTAATTAATAATTTTGCTACAAATTTAACAAAGGGGTCTCTAAACAAGAAATTTTTAAGTTTGTTAGGTTACAATAGGCAAACCATGATAACTCATAAGTCTTATTGTTGCGATTTGCTAATTCAAGTTTAAGACGAACACCCAAGTTCGACTCAAGGAAAAGATGCTTTTAGGAAGCTATGGTGGCCATCCTAAGTGATGAATTTGAGAGTGAGTCTAAGGGTGAAAGTGTTCAGCATATGTCTTTTTTTTTTTTTTTTTTTAATCTTTTAGTTTATTTGTTTATGTACATTTTTTTTAAAGCCTCAAATTTTTTTTTTTTAAATACAACTATAATTTTTCCACTTTCAACAATTTTTTTTTTTTTTTTTGTAAAAAGCTATTCGAAGAAGACCCTTAGTGATTTAACTTCTACTATTTTCATGTATACATATTTCTTTTTCTTCTTTTGTGTAATTATTATATTATGACAATTATTATCAATCTATTAATTTAAGGATTTAAGGATTATTGAAATTTTGTCTTTAAGATTTTTTTTTTCCACTGGTATGGAAATAAATACGAAAAATGAGGTTAGAAAGTATTTTTACTTCATTATCCAATATTAGGCTAAATCACAGATTGCACCCTCTAACTTTATTTAAAATTCAATCAAGTTATATAAATTCAATTTTGTTCAACAATCCTCTAAGTTTCACACTAGGTCTTAATAGTTTCTCTACCATGGGAACCTAGTTTGATGTTGATCCTAAAGTGTTCACATGATCTCATGGTTTGATGCCGTGACTAGATTAGTGTTTGTGAGAAGTAGGTAGTGGGGGTTTCGGCATTACAAGAAAAACGAGCTATTGCGGCGGGTGCAAAACTGCCGCTATATGTCGCCTATTGCGGCGCTTTTTTGGCCCGCCGCTATAGATGAGATCTATTGCGGCGTTTTATACGCCCGCCGCAATAGACATGTTTTAGCGGCATTAATCTTAGATATAGCAGTGGGTCAATGACCCGCCGCAATATGTACTCCTTTTTGCGGCGGGTTGAACCGCCGCAATAGACCTTTAAATTTTCCATTATTTTTTACGCCTTCCCACTTAAAGATCAAATGGTAAATTACATCCAAATGGCATGCATGTTAAGAACATATAGAAAATGTGATCCAACGGTTGGATTTTCAAAATATGAATTTCACAATAAGTTATTAGTTGGTGTAACATTTTTAAGAGTTACATCAAGTGTAAATTAAACCCAACCCTATATTTCTTAATTCAAAGTAAATTTTGACAAATCTACCGTTAGATTACATTATCTTCATATATTTTTCATGCTTGCAAAATTTCAAAGTGATCAAAGATTAATAGTCATGTCATCAATCAATTGTTTAAATTCAAGTTTTTGTAGTTTAAAATAACGCATAAAAATGAGTTTAAAGATCAAATGGTAAATTACATCCGATTGGCATGAAAATTGGCATGCACGTTAAGAACATATATAAAATGTGATCTAACGGTTGGATTTTCAAAATATGAATTCAACAATAAGTTATTGGTTGGTGTAACATTTTTTAGAGTTACATCAAGTGTAAATTGATCTCAACTCTATATTTCTTAATTCGATGTGAATTTTGATAAATATACCATTAGATTACATTATCTTCATATATTTTTCATGCTTACAAAATTTCATGGTGATCAAAGATTAATAGCCATGTCATCAATCAATTGTTTAAATTCAAGTTTTTGTAGTTTAAAATTACGCATAAGGATGAGTTTAAAGATCAAATGGTAAATTACATCCGATTGGCATGAAAATTGGCATGCACGTTAAGAACATATATAAAATATGATCTAACGGTTGGATTTTCAAAATACGAATTCAACAATAAGTTATTGGATGGTGTAACATTTTTTAGAGTTACACCAGGTGTAAAATGAACACAGCCTTATATTTCTTAATCAATGTGAATTTTGATAAATCTACCGTTGGATTACTTTATCTTCATATATTTTTCATGCTTACAAAATTTCATGGTGATCAAAGATTAATAGTCATGTCATCAATCAATTGTTTAAATTCAAGTTTTTGTAGTTTAAAATAACGCATAAAGATGAGTTTAAAGATCAAATGGTAAATTACATCCGATTGGTATGAAAATTGGCATGCACGTTACGAACATATATAAAATGTGATCTAACGGTTGGATTTTCAAAATACGAATTCAACAATAAGTTATTGGCTGGTGTAACATTTTTTAGAGTTACATCAAGTGTAAATTGATCCTAACCCTATATTTCTTAATTCGATGTGAATTTTGACAAATCTACCGTTAGATTACATTATCGACATTTATTTTTCGTGCTTGCAAAATTTCAAGGTGATCAAAGATTAATAGCCATGGCATCAATCAATTGTTTAAATTCAAGTTTTTGTAGTTTAAAATAACGCATAAAAATGAGTTTAAAGATCAAATGGTAAATTACATCCGATTAGCATGAAAATTGGCATGCACGTTAAGAACATATATAAAATGTGATCTAATGGTTGGATTTTCAAAATATTAAATCAACAATAAGTTATTGATTGGTGTAACATTTTTTAGAGTTACATCACGTGTAAATTGAACCCAACCCTATATTTCTTAATTCGATGTGAATTTTGACTAATCTACCGTTAGATTACATTATTTTCATATATTTTTCATGCTTACAAAATTTCAAGGTGATCAAAAATTAATAGCCATGTCATCAATCAATTGTTTAAATTCAAGTTTTTGTAATTTAAAATAACGCATAAAAAATGAGTTTAAAGATCAAATGGTAAATTACATCTGATTGGCATGCATGTTAAGAACATATAGAACATGTAATCCAACGGTTGGATTTTCAAAATATGAATTCAATAATAAGTTATTGGTTGGTGTATCATTTTTTAGAGTTATATCAGGTGTAATTTGAACCCAACCCTATATTTCTTTTCTTAATTCAATGTGAATTTTGACAAATCTACCGTTGGATTACACTATCTTCATATATTTTCATGTTTACAAAATTTTAAGATGATCAAAGATTAAAAGTCATGTCATCAATCAATTGTTTAAATTCAAGTGTTTGTAGTTTAAAATAATGCATAAAAGATGAGTTTAAAGATCAAATGGTAAATTACACTTGATTGGCATGAAAATTGGCATGCATGTTAAGAACATATAGAACATGTAATCCAACGGTTGGATTTTCAAAATATGAATTCAATAATAAATTATTGACTGGGTTTGACCAACTTTGACTAAACTTTAACCGCACCTTTCTCTAAATCCAACCGTCTGATTGTGACCATAATTTACCAAAATTAACCTTCAATTACACTCTTCAAATCCAACGGTTAGATTTCAAATCTAAGTATGGTGCGTGATGGACATGTGTTGTGTACTTGTATGGTTATGTTCTCTCAATCTGACCATCCAATTAGTCATATTTTTTTTTTTTAAAGTTAATGTAGTTAGTTACATATTAAAATTCTTACATAAATTTAATAATAGCTATGATCATTTTTTTTTTAATTTTTAATAAGATAGAACATGTGATAATTTTTGTTGTGTGGTATTTTTTTATTTTTTTTTTTGAGAAAGTTGTGTGGTGATTTTTATTGAGGTATTTTTTTTATCATTTTAAAGATTTCGGGAGTATTTTGGTCAAATTTACCTATATTTTAGGAATGAGTTTATCCATTAATTCCTCCTTTAAATATTCACTAGTTTTTAAATTTTTATATGTTACTTATGAATATTCATTAATTTATCATTATCTCTTTCTATTTATTTTAATAAAAATACACTATCTAATCTTAATTTAAGATATTATTATTCTAATTCATTAAATTCTAATTAATTTTCCTTTTAAAAATACTTACCGTAATTACTCCGTTAGTAATTTTTTATTTTTTATTTTTGTTTTGAGGAACATTTTAGTGATTAGTCTTTTTTTTTTTTTAGCAAAAGTTTATCATTAATTTTTAGTAAAAAGATAAACTTATCAAGTTAGTATCATTTAGACCACACGTTTCTTTCATTAAAAAAAAAAAAGGCCACACGTTAAGTGAAGTCCACACTCCTCACATTTCTAATTCATCACTTTGCCTGCATAAAATTTCATTTCCCACACAAAACATTTTATTTTCCCACCAATATTTCATTTCCCACTACACAAAACTCTCTCTCATTTTCTCTCTATCTCTCACATTCACTCTCACACACACACACACACGCACAGATTTTGACCTTCACATTCACACTCACACACACAGCTCCGCCGATGCCGACGAGGAGAGATCAGCCCAGTGCCGCCGAGCCCAATGCTGACGAGGCCGAACCCAAGGTCTGAGGCACCATCAGCAAGCTCCACCATCCGCCGGCGCCGCCCATCTCCGGCGAAACTCTGGTATTTTTTTTGTCTTTTTAGATTAGATTTCTCATTTTCTTTTCGTTTTTCTTCATCTCTAACCTTTCTCTGGCTTTTCTTAGGTTCGATTTCTACTCCTTGCTAGAAAAACACCTCAAAGTTTCAGGTTTTATTTTTGATGAATCATAATTTTTACACATATTTTATTTCTTATTATTTTTCATATGGATTATTTGGTGTTGATTTGGTTGTGTGGGATTTATTTATTTCTTTGATGATTTTGATTTTGGTTGATTGATATGAGTTAGGGTTTATGATTTTTAGATCTGGGTTTTTTTTATATTTTTTATGGGGGTTTTAGTTATGGGTAATTTCACTCTTTTTGTATGAAATGGCTTTCCTTTAGGAAGATGGAAATTAGCTTCCCATGATACAAGATTCTTCCTTACAGTACTACGTCTAGATTGGTATTTTGTGGGGTTTGTGCAGCTTGACGATTCATTGTTTGTGGAAATTGAAATTGGGCAGTCGGTGGTTGTGGATGATCCTGATGGGCCTTTCACTGTCAAGGCTTTTGATGCCAACCACTGCCCTGGTAATTTATTCTTCTTCTTTTATAGTTTTTGATTGACTCTGTATTGTATTTTGTTGTTTAATTGGTCTGCTCCTGTGGGTTTTGTGGAAATTGAAAAATTTTGTTCTTATTGTTGGATATTTCATATTAAATGTATATGAGTTTGATTTTATTTTTGTTTTGAATTGTTATCAGGGTTCTTTTGAATTGGTTTTGACTTTATTTTGTTGTTTAATAACCACCTTTGATTATTAGATTATGTACCAATATCTTTGATCCTCAATCTCACAAATTTTATATTAATTTTCTAGGAATCTCTTATCTCTTCTAATGAATGAAATTTGTACAGAGCTATCTTTTTGTCAAAAGTACCAATGATATTGATAGCCATGGCTATTCTGTTAAACACATAACAATAGGACTACTCGAGGGAGTTATCAATAGTGCAATGGACCAGTTGTTTATTCACTCCATATGCATTTGAAATTTAGGTACAGAAAAACTTTCTTACACGTCATTATATTAACTTCCAATTTCTCATTCCCTTGGCTTAATTTGGCTGTCATAGCATTTCATGGCCCCAAAACACAACCATTCTAGGCAATGCATTAAGTTTCTTGTAGATGTAAGGACCAAAGCTACTAGGAAGGATTAATATGGACTTCCATGCATCATAGACTTGTCTATTTTATTTTTGTCTCCTTCATGACTCTTTGCTATATCTTATTCCATCAATTGCACGTGAAAGTAGTAGGAAGTTGTTTAAGGAGTACATCACATAACATAAATTTTCTCTAGTCTAAGCTGTAAATCAATCAAAGCATTTGATATGGAGAATGGATATGGCCATGGAATGCTTTAAACTGTTAGAATGCTTTATTCAATAACTCATTAAAAAAAAAAAAAAGCTCTACTAAATAAACTTTAAAACAATTTTGTAAAACAAAAATAGAACAATTATTAAAGCTAAGAGATTATATTACTGAAATTAATGGGGAAAAATCTATTTCTAAATTGATGTAGAAAGAAATATAGGTGTGTGAGATAGAGAGAAGAAAGTAAGAGAAAGAGACATCCACTAACTTGAATTAAAGTATAGAACTTCTCTTCACTAATTTCATTGAGGCTGTTGAGCACCTTACAGATTGTTTAAGGTGCTTGGTTACTCGCATAGCCTCACTAGAGGTGCTTACATTGGTCCTTAGGTGATTATGCCATGGTTTTGCTGTCTTGCAGAATATTGCATCAGGAAGGGATTTGAATAAATTTCTCATTGTATGTATTATTTTACTTCCATGTCTCTTTGGTAACAGCTTCACATTTATGCCTTTAAATTGTGTTGGTGGTACCGAGAAACCAGCATCGGTCTTCTAACTATTATTTTGTGAAATTATGCTCCTACTTAATGAATCTCTTTTTTTTGAAAATTGGCCTGGCATAATGCCTACAACTTTTAAAGCATGGATATCCTCATAGAATTAAGAATGGATATATAATACTTTGCTTGGTTCTATACTGAACAAATTTAAATACACATAAAATGAAGTAAAATAAAAACAAAGGAAAAAAAAATGCCTTTCCAATTTTGTTTGTAGGCTTGCCTTTCTTTGCTTAGACCTGTAAGTTTCTTGTTAAACATGATGATTGGAACTATGGAAGTCAAATGGAACAATTAATTAGTTTTCCTGTACTTGAATCTTAAACAAAGTTTGCACCAATATCTCTTTTTCATTGGCCTTTCACAGACTTATTACAATTATAGTCACATTGTATTTTATGTATGCAAGAGGTGAACTGTGAAGGTGGTATAATGCTTTGACTGTGATCATACATTGCAAACATTTTATCATGCCCTTGAAAGAATGAGAATCTGTTTCTAAACAAAAAAATTTAGTTGAATCTCTTGTACTTTGAAAATGATGTCATGCGACTATGAATTTAGGGACTTAAAATTTCAGATTCTAGTATCATTTCTTAGTTTTTGGTTGGCGGGACTGCAGATCACACAAAATGGGTAGGCACTTTTCACAAAAAGCAGGATTTCATTGATGTAGTAGAGGTAAGCCACTTGTAGCTCCTTAGAAACTGAATGGAGTTAAGGCTCAGTTATGTTAATTGTTAGTCTTGCCATTGGAATTTAAATTCATTTTCGTTTATATACTTTTGTGAAACTAGTCTGCTTTGATACTCAAACAATTATAAGCTGCTTCCAATCACCATTAGCACATGCATAAATGTAAAAACATCATCAGCTTTGTTGTGATTTACTTACCTAGTAGTGACATCAATATCCAGAAGACTTTTATTTTCACCAGTCCTTTGTATTGTTAATTGCAAGACTAAGTCCTCTAATAGGAATTAAGATTTTGCAGCATACAATAATTTCTTTTGAGCGGTAGAGGTGGAGTACTTGAAAATTTAAACTACAGCTATGATTTTGTCAATGTTATGTTGGGCCATGAATCAATGTAGGAAAAGCTATCTCTTTTTTTTTTTTTCTTTTTTTCTCTCCAAGGGAAACACTCTCTTAAAAAGAAGAGGCAAGGTGGAAACTTTCTCTTCAACAGTAGATATTGGATACTAAAAATTTTCAAATACCAAAATTGGAGCTGTTTTAGGTGCTAGATTAATATGTGTAAAGAAAAACTATACTGGTTTTATAGTGAGAAAAAGTGATAAGATGCATGCACTTTTTTTGTCTGTTTGAATCTTCTCTTAATTCTTGTCATTGGATTGTGAGTAGTGATAAGAATATAATGTTAGTTTGGAGAAATTTGTGGTGTTATCTAGTTACATTTGTGGTAATGTCTTAGTAGAGTTAAAATTATTACAGGTTATTTGTAATAGAAATGTGGTTTTAGAACCTAGGAGGGAAAAAAAAATATATAACTTATAGTGGTGGGCAAAAACCGCTGTTGAAGGACTAAAATTATGAAATAATTAAAGACCTATAGTGGCGTTTATCGCCCGTCACTAAAGCTTCAAACATATAGCGGCGGGTGAAACCACCGCTAAAAGGTACATAGGGTATGTTGTACATGAAGCCCTATAGTGGTGCTTATTGACCGCCGCTATAGGTGACAACCTATAGCAGTGGGCCTATCTTGCCGCTAAAAGGCCACTTGACCGAATGGCAACCTCATATGGCGGCAGTTTTTAGCCCCTCGCATTAGATCAAAAGTGCCGCTAAATGGCAGATCTATTGCGGCGTTTTTTGTTGCTCCCGCAATATAGGTATAAGGCTGGCAGGTAGAACCGCTGTAATAGCCCCCACCGCAATAGGCCAAATGGACCTTTAGCGGCGGTTTTTGGCCCGCCGCAATAGGCCAGTTTTTTTTGTAGTGCGGGTAGAATTACCGATTATTGATTGTAGATGAGTGAGGTGTTTTGGGGTTTGTGTGTTGTGTGTTGTATTGGTTAGTCGTATGTGGTGGGGTTGTGATCACCATGAGCTACCAAAACCCATTCACTACCACCCACAGATCCCAAACACTTAAAACTCATAAAACATTCTTACAACTTGCAATCCAATAGTAGAAGCTACAAAAATAAAATAAGGCATTCTTTTTTTAATTCTTCATTTTAAATCCCAAATAATAATTTCTATTATTTAAAATTTTTATTTTTTGAAAAATATTCTTTATTAATTTTATGAATATTTTAATGTAAGAAAATTACAAAAATAAGCTGTTTTGGGAGTCATTAACAGTGCAATTTTGACGAACACTAATAGAAGGATTAAATTAAATAAAGTTGAAACTTGAGGAGCCAAATTGAATAAAATCAACGATACAAGATTGAATTGAATTTTGGGTAATACTAAAAGGTGCATTTTGTAATTGAAGCAAAATATTATTATTATTTAAATTGTGGTCCACTGTAGAAGCATTATTATATCTTCAACGTTGTATTGTTTTCTTCCACTACAACGCTCAGGAACTCTCACAAGTCTTCGCTCCACCCGAACCTCTACTCTTCCCCGTGGCCGTAACCAAACACCATGTCACCATCTGAACCCATCTCCCAAAGTCAAACCCTAGATCTGAAGCTTTCCTCCTATAATAAAAGCCTCTCATCCTGTAAATCTGAGTTTCTTACTTCCAACAGAGCAAGAGAGCATTCGTATTAGTACATTTGATTTATTTCCTTTCCAGTTTCTGTTGCACCAGCTCAAGAACATGGCTGAAATTGGCTATGGCATCGCAGTGAAGGTCCTGGAGCTGCTTGGATCCCGTACTTTCCAAGAGATCAGCTCGGCATGGGGCGTCAAAAGTGATCTGACAAAGCTTGAGCGCACTGTCAAAGCCATCAAAGCCGTACTCTTGGATGCTGAGGAGAAGCAAGCAAGTGACCATGGGCTGAGTGTTTGGCTAGGGAAGCTCAAAGACGTTCTTAAAGATGCCGAGAATGTGCTGGATGAATTTCAGTACATACTTCTGCAGAAGGAAGTCATGAAGAGAAACGGGAGCACTAGCAAAAAGGTGAGTAATTTCTTTTCAAGTTCTAATCCACTTGCTGTCCGTTTTGAAATGGCAGATAAAATCAAAAGTATTAGGAAGAGGGTAGATGAAATTTCAGCTGAGAAAGATAAATTCAATCTTGCTCATGGACTTGAAGATAGAAAGTTAAATATGCAGGAAAGGAGGGAGATGACCCACTCCTTTGTTCATCCTCGGAATGTCATTGGTAGGGATGATGCCAAAAAACAGATTCTAGATCTTTTGATGCAGCAAGATGCTGGCAGAAATGTCAATGTAACTTCTATGGTTGGGATTGGAGGTTTGGGGAAGACCACACTTGCCAAGTTGGTTTATAACGATGAACAGGTAGTTGGCCATTTTCAATTGAGAATGTGGGTATGCGTATCTGAAAATTTTGATGTTATATGGTTGATAAAAGAAATCCTTAAATCTGCACTTGGTAAAATTGATGAGACTTTGAGTCTAGATTGGTTGCAAATTTACTTAAGAGAACTTATAAAAGACAAGATATTTCTTCTTGTCTTAGATGACGTTTGGAATGAAGATCGTAAAAAATGGATTGAATTGGAAAATTTGTTGGTTGGTGATTGTAATGGAAGTAAAATCTTAGTGACAACACGGAATAACTCTGTTGCTACTATTATGGGCACTACTACCACATACAATCTAAAAGGTCTAACCGAAGAGGACTGTATGTCTTTGTTTGTGAAATTGGCATTTAAGGTAGGACAAGAAAATCAATATCCAAACCTCTTAAATATTGGAAGAGAAATTGTCAATAAATGTAAAGGAGTTCCATTGGCAGTGAGTACTTTAGCTGGCCTACTTTATTTAAAAGTTGATGAACATAAGTGGAAATTTATTAGAGATAATGAGATATGGAATTTAGAACAAAAGGAAGGTGACATCTTACCCGCATTGAAGCTTAGTTACAATCAATTGCCATTTCACTTGAAGCAATGTTTTGCATATTGTTCTGTTTTTCCAAAGGATTACGAATTCATTAATTTTCGATTGATTCAATTTTGGATAACATATGGAATTCTTCAATCACCTAAGGATAAAAATGTAGTGTTGGAAGATGTTGGTGACTTGTATATCAAAAAGCTGTTGTCAAGATCTTTCTTTCAAGAGGTTAGTCAAGTGGATGGTGAGCCCTTTTATACCTTTAAAATGCATGATCTTGCCCATGATCTTGCAATCTCAATTGCCAACGGTGAGTGTTCGGTAGTGACCAAGACGTCCACCCTTGCTGCAAAAGTTTGTCATCTGTCAATTTTGGAGAGTGGGCAA
The DNA here is from genome assembly GCA_019022515.1 of Quercus aquifolioides. Taxonomy (NCBI): domain Eukaryota; kingdom Viridiplantae; phylum Streptophyta; class Magnoliopsida; order Fagales; family Fagaceae; genus Quercus; species Quercus aquifolioides. The sequence continues at coordinate 2,921,450 of CM032325.1, read as the reverse complement.
GAAGTTACAACACAATTAAAGAAGTTGAGCAAAGTCCAAACTATTATTTTCAAAACAGAGCAACCTGCATCCTTACTTGAAGCATGTATCACAAGATTTAAGTACTTGCGGGTGCTTGATCTGAGCAATTCATCCTTTGAGGTGTTGCCAAGTTCCATCAGAAGTTTGAAACATTTGAGATATCTCAACCTAACAAAAAATCGCAGAATCAAGCAACTTCCAGATTCCATTTGCAAGCTGCACAGTTTGCAAACTTTACTGCTTAGTGGTTGCAGCAATCTTGAACGGTTGCCCGAAGGTATAAGGGACATAATCAGCCTCAGGTTTTTGTTTATTACAACAAAGCATACCTGCTTGTGGGAGAAGGCAGTAGGTTGCTTGGATTCTCTTCGATCTTTGTTGATTTGGAGATGTAAGAATCTAAAATGTCTGTTTGAAGAGATGGAGGGGCGCCTCACCAATCTTCGAACATTGTTTGTTGGAGAATCTCCAAGTTTGACCTCTTTGTCACTCAGTATCAAACACCTAATTGCCCTAGAGAACCTAATAATTGTGGATTGTGAAGAGCTTAGTTTGACAGATAAAGAAGAGAATCAAGATCTCAAGTTAAGCCTCCGATTGTTGATGATTGGGAAGTTACCTAAGTTGGAGGTTTTGCCTCAATGGCTCCAAGCATCTGCCAACACTTTACAACACCTAGTGATTGTAGATTGTTGCAATTTCACTGCTTTGCCTGAGTGGCTGCCACATCTGAAATCACTTCAGACACTTACAATTAGAAATTGCCCTGAGTTCTCATCTCTCCCAGAGGGGATGCAAGATCTCACTACACTAAGAGAATTTCAGATTGAATATTGTCCTAAGTTGAGTAGAAAGTGTAGAGAAGAAGTTAGGCACAAGATTGCTCATGTACCAAACATTAATTTTGATGACGATTTGGATGAGGACAGTGGAAGTTCATCAGAGAGATGACGACATCAGCGTATATTTACAAGGAGAAGATGATGAGGTAAGGGCATATATGTCTTCTTGTTATTTTTGTAGTATTATATAGTCTCTATCATCTATGAGGTAAGATGATCAGCGCATATCTACCAAGAGTAGAGACTCTCTACTGATTTAAATTAATCCTAAAGCTGGTTATGATTCTTAATGAACCCAAACCCCCCTTTTTCTTTTTCTTTTTCTTTTTCTTTTTTTCCTTTTTTTTTAATAAAAAAAGTCAAAGTCCTCTTTGTCCAAATTAGATTTAAAGTAAATTAAAACCAAAAATATCTTTTGCATGAAATTGAATTTCCAAAAATAAAGTGGCCTTCTAAATCTTTTATTTTTTGCCCACCCCTTCGGACCTTCCCCAGCAAAAGAAGGAAAAAAAAAACAAAGGGAAAAAGTAGAGAAGAAGAGATTAATCCTATTTAATTAATTGAGGAGTTTTATCTGTTTGTGTAACATTTTGTTTCTAAGAAAGGTATTGGCACCCAAAAAATTGAATGAACATAATAAGTTTTTATTTATTTATTTATATTTTGTATATACATTTTTCCTAGTAGTTTCGTTCTTCTAAGTTGCTTATATATTGTGAATTTCATTTCAGGAGTTCAACACAAGTCACAATCAATAGAGTCTAAATGTTGCCCAATTCAAAGTCACATGTTCCTTCCGTAATTCGTAAGCATTTATTCGTTGCAATTTGTATTACAATCTGTAAATAAATAAATATTTCCGTTATTTAATTTGCTTGGAAGTGATGTAAATGAATAAATATTTATGTTATTGTAATTTGTACTAAATGATGTCACTAAATAAACATATAAGTCATTTTAATTCAAAGTACTAGATGTAAATAAATAAGAAGTGATGTGTATACTCTCCTTGACTACATTCTTGTGTATAAAGTTGAGAGATCCATGAATTTGTATGTGCAAACATTCGTTCTTATATTCATATTTTATGATTCTTCTCTGTAAGCGTGAAGCACCATGTGTATTTAATATGCTTAATTATTTAGAACATATGAGGTGTAATTGACATTGAAGGGAGTAATATTTGTATTTGGAATTATAAAGTTTCATTTCCATGAAAAGCTACTTCTAACTTAAACCAAAATTATAAATGATACATTAAGATTAATTTTTTAAAAAAATTGACACACTAGTAATTAGAGAGGAAAAGATAGGAAAAAGGCAAAAGTGGAAGATTATAGGTTGTTGGTTCTTAGGTTTGGGAACAATGAGTGTTATTTTTCAAATCTTTCTGCTAAAGAAGTCAGAACACTTACACTTGGATTTCTCACCAAATAATTGATTTAATCTCCACTACTACAATGTTCATAATTGAATTTATGTTGTGGAAATTCCCTCCAATATTATCCATATTGGCATAGACAAATCCATCCATTAAAGCAAGGTAGATGCTTCATAAGTTGACAAGTTTGAGCACTAGCTAACGTGGGGCGGTATACTGGGGAAAAAAATTCAAAAAGAAAAAGCTCATTCCGGAGGCAAGGTAGAAACTTAACACAGTCCTCCATTTAGGAAGAAACCATGGTAGAGAAGCAACATGTCGAGCCTCAAACTTGTTCCCCCTTGGAAACTCTGGCTAATGACTTGTGAAGAATTACGTTTCTGTTGAACCACATCAGCAACCATATCATTATTTTCTTTCCGTTAATAAACAAAATTATTTCATTTCCGGAGTCTAACACAAAGGAAAATCAAGAGAATCTAAACGTTGCTCAATTCAAAGTCGTATGTCCTTCTGTAATTCGTGAGCATTTCTTTATTGCAATTTGGATTACAAGATGTAAATAAATAAATATTCCGGTTATTTAATTTGCTTGTAAGTGATGTAAATAAATAAGCATTTATATCATTGTAATATGAAGTAAGAGATTTAATAAATATATAGGATGATGTGCATACTCCCGTAACTACATTCTTGTGTATAAAGTTGAGAGATTTATGGATTGGTGCATGCAAGCATTTGTTTTTATTTTCATATTTTATGATTCTTCTTAGCACTAAGCACCATGTGTAATAACATGCTTAATTACTAGAAAATCTGGTGTATAACTGACAAAGTGACATTGATAAGAGTGATATTTGTATTTGGAATTAAAAAATTTCATTTCCATAGAAAGCTCCTATCTTAAACAAGAATTATAGATGATATACTAAGATTAAGATGGGGAAAAACAAAGGTGGAAGATTATTGGCCATTAGTTCTCAGGTTTGGGAATGAGTGTCATTTTTCAAATTCTTCTTATACCAAAGGAGCCATCTGAACACTTGTGTTTTCTCAATGAGTATTGAATTAATCTCCACTAATATCATGTTCATTAATGAATTTTATGTCACAATTCCCTCAGATGTTGTCCACATGAAATTGAAGAATAGAATTGCAAACCCACAAAAAATATTGAAAACAAGTTTGAGGGATAATATGCTATGACCAATTATATTAATGAAATTGTCTATGAAATCACATTAAAATTTGGGATCTACCTTCTAAGAACTAGAATTCCACTTCCCAAGTGCCCAGTCAAAAAATGATAACTACACTAGCATTAAATAATAGGGAATTTTAATATTGAAAGATTTTAACTTGAACCCTAACCCTTTTTAATTAGATATATGATACTAGCAAGTATTTTCAAAAAGGAAAATGGGAGTTGCTCAAAATTCCAAAGCCACAAAACTTGAACAAGAGCAACAATTACTTTTCTTGAAAGCTAATTTATGCTTCATATTTAAGGACACTAGGATCGACCATTGCATTTGTTAAAAGCTAGTTTGTGCTTAAACTCAATACAAACGATCACAACAACTATATTAAAAATGTCTAGTTGAATAATGACTTCAATTGTTTTGAATGATATCTCATATTGATCAATTACGCTCTTCATTATACAAGCACCAATACATTGATCACAGGTTTTGATCTCTCCTGAATTTTAAATTTGTAAATTAGATTCAACTTTGAATTTTTGTTGTTTATTAAAAAAAAAATTCATATCAAGACACTTGCTACTCACTAGAATAATTTGTGAGTGTGGAAAATCAAAACCCTATTGTTATACGCTTATTATATCAAGAGATGGTAGAAAAGATCGTAATTAAAAATAGACAAAATAGTAAATTTAATAAATTAAATGTTTTCTCCCTACTTTTCCTCCTAACTTTTTTGGAGGTTTTTAGTTGGCCCGGGTGAAAAACTTCACTACTCTCCTTTTCCATCATCCCTCTTAACCACCACATCAAACAAGGGAGAATTCTCATTTTCCATCCTCCACTTTTTACACCCAACCAAACAGACCATGCAATGAAATTTTTAGAGCTCATTTTGTTGATTTTTTTTTTCTTACCTGGAATCCATTAGTCCCACACACGCAGTTGTTGATTCCCAAATCCCAGTCAACAACGCTTATCAATCCAAGAAATTTTTTTGTAATTAGTGTTATTATGCCCTTTTTTGTAATTAGCGTTAATATGTTATTGAAACTTAACTTGCTGCAAATCATCCATGACCAGAAAACTATGTCCCAGAAATAATTTTTACGATGCTGATAATTTGCCTCCTTTAAGAAGAATGAAAATGTCATCATGCACATGTAATAATTCTACGACAAGACTTATCATGAAGTTCATTTGGTTCTATGCTGTCCCTAAAACAATTTTTCTTATGCCCATAGTTCGTCTCATTTCAAACTTATATTGCGATAAAAAGTTTAAAAATACTTTGCCTATTTGGCTGAATAATTATATGAGAACAATCCTAATTACCTCAATGTAAAGCATATCAGAATTAATTGGCCAAAGATCTTTAAGATTATACTCATGTTTTTCCTTAGAATCATATCAAATCCCTTCAAGTCTCCTGTTGTTCAACTGCTTCCAATGAAGGGGTGTCCCCCAAGGATTCAAAACTGCCAGCAAGTATTGCACAAGACCCTTCATGTGCATTAAGAAATTGGCCAGCTTTATCAGATAGAATAAGCAGTACTATGTGGCAGTAGTAATTTCAGGTCGACTTGAACTACTCCCCAGTCCTCTCCCCCCCCCCCCCCCAAAAAAAACAAAAAACACACACATGAAAATAAAATAAAAATTGATAAATTTCCAAGAAGCCAAATTGAAAAAAAATTTGCTGCATGGTTGGAAGTCAACAAGGAGGGTTAAAGCCTTGTCCCTAACCAGAACAGCTTGAGGCATAAAATTTCTAGGCCGTACCCAACATAATTTATGCTGAATTCGATTGGCTAAGTTGGGCTAAGGCTTCTCTTAATAGTGGCTGGGGAGAGGTGTCACTCATTTTTATCTGTTTACAACAGCAAACTCCAAGCAAGATTTAGCATACCTTAAACTAAAAAAGTATGCATGCATTGTCGTGTGCACATTTGTATGCGCATTCACATGTGTACTATATTAATTATATCAAAATATCCTTAGAAACTAAGGAGAAATTATTTGCAAGAGGTTGGTACCAGCAAGAGCTAGCTTCACAGTCCTGTCTCAATGTCAAGGATACTTGGAACCAATACACCCAGAGTGTTTAGGACATATATGCTAGGTTGATGCACAATCTGTAGCTTAACAATTCATGTCAGCATTTAAACATTCATAGATGTTGAAACAGAAGTATTCAGCCACAAATTAACAACAGAAGAAGGCAAAAGGAATATAGAAGAAAATTAAGATTAAAAAAGAAAAGGAACCAGCCAAATGCTTGATGTTTGGCCTGACACCCAATACATATCTTTGAATAAGGCTTTTGCAACTGACTTAGTTATTACAAGCATTCAATAATCAAACTAGAGACCTAACCTTGATAGTTTGTTCCCCTATTCCTATAAACCTTCAGATACTTACTAGCTTTAAAAAAAAAAAAAAAAAAAACTTGAAAGCAAAAAAATAGATATATAAATTAGTTAGAAAGCTAGCAAAATAGGGGGAACATCAATCAATTAAGCTAAAATTATAATCCAAGTCATAGTAATTCCCCGCACTTTATCTGTGGTCAAACAATATAACACAAGTTAAAAATAAGTCCATAACTTCCTAGCAATCAGTCTGCTGCTCATAAAAGCAAGAACATGAACTAAATGTTAAGGGATAATGGTCAATCAAAAAATTCACAACCAAACCTGATCTTCCTAACAACAATATTAATATCAGGGTCCAATCTCATTCTCAGATATTAGTCTTAATTACTGAATGCCAATGATTATGAAAGACACGTGAAGCTAAAATTTGAGTCTCTTTTTACTTTATAAGGTATAAAAACAATAAAACAAAGAATCTCTTGACCTTGTATCCAACAATATCTTGAGTAACACCAGGCAACGGGCTAAGTGTAGCTTCATCTTCTCCTGCACTACGAAAGAAAACTGAAGTCGTTATTGTTCAATAATTTAATAACCTTCACCACAGTGCCATTTCAAGACAATGACATCCAACCATGATCCAGCAGAAACATAGTAACAGCTTACCAGGAAAGCAAAATGACACAATTTGATGGATTGAATTGATTAAAGACAACTTGCCAACGTTAGGAACACGAACCACCAAAACAAGTAGAGTAGGTTCCCTTGAAATCACTTCCTTCAGCTTCAACTCCACAAGCTCTAGTAGCTTTTGGAACATGAACCATGATAAAACACCATCATCACCACACACATTTCAATAAATCAGAGAGAGTACAAGCTCCTCACTGTCACTATCTAAGAAAAATGGACAAGGGCACTGACTGACACTCACATGGACAAGACGGGACTGTTATCCACTATCTAAGAAGCATTGACAAGGGCACCCCCACAAAAGTTGGAGCTTTGTGCACTAGGTACAACCTTTATAAATTATTGTCATTCACTCTTTCAGCAATTCTTCTTCTTTTTATTCTTCTTTTTTTTTCTTTTTTTTTTCTTTTTTTTTTCAGTATTAACAAAAGAACATTACTGTCAAAAATAACAAAAAAGCTTCACATCCTTCTTAAAAGCCATCTACTGAAGCTAGAAACCAGATTATTTTGTCTGAACTTACTGATCATCTGTTTCAAATTAAGCCTGCCATATCTAAAATCATAGTTCATTGACTCTGTCAGTCTGTCTAGCATTTGCCCAAATTTCAAGATTTACATTCTCCTTCATTGTCCCTAGTCATAAAAAACCCCTTCATACAGTAAGCACAACAGAAAAACTTCATTATGTCCTACATCAATGTCAGTAAAATATGTTATCAAAACATAAGCTCACTGCAACACATTCATGACCAAAAATATGTTATCAAAACTAAATCTTCATTCATGACAGGAAAACTAAATTTCCAAAAAAAAAATTTCTGATCTGATAATTTGCCATCCAATTGTAAGAACGAAAATGGTGTCAAACCCATGTAATATCTCAACAACAAGCCTTATGATGAAGTTTATTTGGTTCTATGTTGTCCCTAGAACAATTTTTCTTATGCCCGTAGTTAAGTTTGTCTACTTTCAGACTTTTCATGTGACAAAAAGTTTTAAAATACTTTGGGTCATCCTGCATAAAATGATTAAATGAGAACAATCCTATATTACTCAGTGTAAAGCATATCAGAATCATTTGGCAGCTTCCTCATTTTTGGCCGAAAATCTTTAAGATTATACTCATGTTTTTCCTTAGAATCATATTTGATAAGCCAAAAACGAATTGACCCATTGTGATGAATTAATTGATTAATTAGCCAAGTTTATTAATTAATCAAATTAACATGCAAATGCGTGATAGCACTAATAAATTGACACTGTGATTTGTTTACAAATGGGAAAAACCAACACAGCAAAAACTCCACCAGGTGATTTTAAGGTCACCACTCCCGAGAATGTACTATTATCACAACAAGCGGTTACAAGTAAAGGAATCTCAGTACCTTATACCAACCTACAGTTGGACTTGTTCTGCAGTGACAATCTCTCCTTTTGATGCATGACTCCTAGTACGTGACTAACCAATTGTGCGGATCCCAGTACGCGACTTCAATCACCAACTAGAGAAGGTTTTTGGCTACAAAGTTTTTCAGTTCATCACACGATGAAGATCGAGAAAATGCTTGATCACAAAACCCTACGGTGCACAAACACAACAACTTCCTCACAAGAAGATGAACTAGGGCAAATTCTGTTTCTGGTCACAATTTGCTTGAACAAACTTTGCTCAACACTTGTGCAACTTGTGTCACCTTTGACGGCCCTTAAAATAATCCTTTTATATGTCTAGGGTTGTGAGAAAAGAAAGCTCAAACATACAATCACGGATTAGAGTCAAAACAAAACTGAAATTCTATTTTTCATAAACCTCGACAGATAGCCATCTGTCGAGAAGCTATCAAGCAGTTGTCAAGCCACGGGGCTGGAACAGCTCTTCAAGCTTGATAGATGGCTAGCTGTCGAGCTAGCTGTTGAGCTTTAATGACATGCACTTTCTCAGCTTGAATCTTGGATAGACTTGCATGGTTTTAACACTTGATCTTGAAACAAAGTTTCTTGAAGTATTAAACACATCCTAGATCTACCCAAATACAAGTAAAGTGCGTTTTGTCAAAGGATTAGCCAATTACATACAATAGTGACATATGTTCCTGACAAGTGAATCACATATGTCCTAACAATATTGAATCCCTTCCAGTCTCCTATTGTTCAAGTGCTTCTGATGAAGGGAAGTACCTTGAGTATTTAAAACTGCTGGCCAGTACTGTGCAATTTGCTCCTCACCTACCCCTAAATCTTTCACAGACCCTTCGTGTGCATTTAAGAATTTGGTAAGCTTTATCACATTGAAAAGGCAATACAATTTGACAAAATTAATTTCATGTTGACTTGAACAATTCCCGCCCACCCCCAAAAAAAACCACATATACAGAAAATTAAAAGAAAAAAGACTGATAAAATTCCAAGACATTAAGTATAATATTTTAGAAGCTACAGCTTGGGCAACCTGTGTTGGTTGGAGGTCAACAGAGGGTTTAAGTCTCATCTCTAGTCGACACAGCTTGAGGCATAAAACATTTCACACTTAGTCCTCAAAGAATTTGACAAAAGCTCACCAACACAAAGCATCTTTTAGCTTTGTAGTACAATTTCAGTAAATTCAAGACATCAACACAATACAGGAAGGGGGAAAAAAGTAAGAATATATAACACACTCCCACACCCCCCCCCCCCCCCCCCCCCCCCCCCCCAAAAAAAAAAGGGGGGAAAAATATAACTTAGAAGTTACAACTCAGGACACAACATTTGCATCAAGGACATTAGACATCATCAAGGATGAAAGGACCAAGTTTGACTGCCCTAAATCAAGTCAGAAACATTTTTGATACCATCAAACGAGCTTCTAAGGCCTTATGAGGTATCTTAAATGCCTTTAGTAGTCCTTCAAACTACTGTTCTATAGGACCCTCCAAGTCACTCTCACCTCTACATTACTGGTGAATTCCGAGGGTCAGATACAAAGCAAACTGGACTTCCGTGACAAGATCCTGAAAGGGAAAAAGTAAAGAACTAAAAATTCAGAAATGACATAAAATAAAACAAGATATTCAAAGGTTACATGGAGATCCGTCTTAAGCTACAACAATAAGAACTACAAATGACATTTAACGTGCAAAAGAGCTAGACTTTATATATCTTGACATAACCATTTAAAAGCATTTCATAAAAGCTTTAGGTGTACAAGCATAAGCCTATTAGCAAGCAAAACGAAATTTTATTCTTGATAAGTATTTAAGAGTTTAAATTGAAAGATTAATTGGATTTTTCAAACTTCATATTTCATGCATTGAGTCATCATTGATCAATCCTCATTCCAATTTGTTTTTTAATCTCCATTACCAAAAGATTGGGCACCTACCTTCTGCAAAAATTATAGAAAAAGGTGGTCATTTAGATGGATTCTATAGGATAAAAATACTCTCATAAGATCTTACTCACAAACATCTGTCAATTCTCCTATCTTTTATCACTACTCCCATTTATTCTTTTTCAAACCTTCTCATTGAAATCAAAATATCCACATCAAGCAACACAATCTTACTCAATGATACTACCAAATTTGTGAATTTACACTTCATATATGTATTGTTTATAGAGTTACCTGTGAGTTTTCCCCATTTACTTCTTCTAATCAATTACCATCTTTTTGCGTACCTTGACATCATCTCAACCACCCTGAACAAGCTTTTCTTGTTTGCTCATTTCTCTCTTCCATAAATTATTTTCATTTACTAGTATTAACTATTAACAAAAGAACAATACTGTCACAGAAAACAAAAAAGTTTCTTATCCTTCTTAAAAGCCGTCAACTGAAGCTAAAAACCAGATTATTTTCTTCGAACTAACTGATAATTGGTTTCCAATTAAGCATGTTATATCTAAAGTCATAGTTCATTGACCTGTCTAGCATTTGCAAACATTTCTAGATTTACATGCTCCTTTTTTTTTGCCTGGCCATAAAAAACCTCTTCATACACAAAGCACAATAGAATAACTTTATGATGTCCTACATGAATGTCCATAACCAGTAAGTAAAATATGTTATTGAAACTCAGGCTCACTGCAAATCATTTATGACCAGAAAATATGATATAAAAACTTAATCTTCATTCATGGCAAGAAAACTCTTTTCTTTTTTACTAACTATCCTAAAAAAAGTTTTCTGATCTGATCATTTGCCATCCATTTGGAAGAATGAAAATGGTGTAATACCCATATAATTATTCTATGACCAAACTTATCATAAAGTTCATTCGGTTCTATGTTGTTTCTAGATCAATATTTCTTATGCCCATAGTTTGTCTCATTTCAGATTTGTGATGTGACAAAAAATTTTAAGATACTTTGGGTCATCCTGCACAAAATGATTAAATGAGAACGATCCTATATTACCTCAATGCAAAGCATATCAGAATCATTTGGCAGCTTCCTCCTCTTTGGCCGAAGATCTTTAAGATTATGCTCATGTTTTTCCTTAGAATCATATTGAATCCCTTCCAGTCTCCTGTTGTTCAAGTGCTTCCAATGAAGGGGAGTCCCTCGAGTATTTAAACCTGCCAACAAGTATTGTGCAATTCACTCCTCACCTATCACTGAATCTTTTACAGACCCTTCATGTGCATTTAAGAATTTGGTATGCTTTATCAGATAGAATAAGAAGTACAATGTGACAAAAGTAATTTCATGTTGGCATGAACAACTCCCCCCAAGCCCTAAAAAAACCACATAAACACAAAAATAAAAGAAAAAAGACTTATAAATTCCAAGACACCAAGTATAATATTTTAGAAGCTGCAGCGTGGGCAACCTACATTGCTTGGAGGTCAACAAGAGGGTTTAAGTCTCATCCCTAACCGACACATCTTGAGGCATAAAACTCTTAGGCCTTACCCAACATAACTGAAGCTGAATCCAGTTGGGTTTGTTGCAACCAATTCAGTTCAGGTTTAGTGGCCAATGGCTTCTCTTAATAGTGAATGGAGAGTCACTTATTTTTGTCTGTTTACAACAGTGATCTTTCAAGCAAGATTAGCACATCTAAAACTAAAAAAGCATGCAGGTAGCTGTGCATATATGTGTGTGCACATTCACGTGTGTACTGTAAGAAATCTCATAAGAAACTAAAGAGAAATTATATGTAAGAGGATGATACCTGCAAGAGCCAACTTCAGTTCTGTCTCTATGTCAGGGATACTTGAAACCAATACACCTGGAATGTCTAGGACATATATGCTAGGCTGATGTGCAATCTGCAGCTTCAGAATTCAACGTCAGCATATAAACATACATTGATGTTGAAACAGAAGCAGATCAACATCATAAGGAGAAAGGAAACAGTAGATAGAACAAACAAATTAAGACTTTAAAAGGAAAAGGAAAGAGGCAAGTGCTTGATGATTTGGACCAACCTTCAAAACATGTCTGAGTTATTTCTTAGAAACTTTTGATATTTAAACCAGATACATAAGCCTGACAGTATATTCCCCTATTCATATAAACCCACAGACACTTGCCAGCCTAAAAAGAAAATCAAAAGTAAGAAAAAAAAAAAAAAGGATAAATAAATTAGAAAGACAGTAAGCAAAATAGGGGTTGAATGAATCAATATTAATAAAGCGAGAAATATAACACAACTCATTTTAACCCCTTCACTTTATCTGTGGTAAAATAATATATCACAAGTCAGAAATAATTTCCTTGCCATCAGTTTGCTTCTCACAAAAGCAACAACATCAAATATACGTTAAGTGATAATGGCCAATCAAACAATTCACAACCAAACCTACAATAGCAGGGTCCAATCTCAAATACCAAGTCTTAATAATTGAATGCTAACAAGTATGAAAAATAACATGAAGCTAGAAATTCAGTTTCTTTTTACTTTTCAAGGTATATAAACCACAAGATGCAGAATCTCCTGACCTTGTACCCAGCAATTAATATCTTGAGTAACACTGGGTAATGGGCCGACTGTAGCTCGCTTCATCTTCTCCTGCACTATGAGAGATAACTACAGCTGTCATTGTTCAATAATTTAATAACCTTCACTACTGTTCCATTTTAAGACTACGACATTCAAACATAGTCAAGCAAAAACATAGTAACAGCGAGATGATGCAATTTGATGGATTGAATTAATTAAAGCCGACTTGCCAACGTTAGGAACGCCAACCACCAAAACAAGTAGAGTAGGTTCCCTCAAAATCAATTCCTTTAGCTTGAACTCCACAAGCTCAAGAAGCTTTTGGTACATAAACAATGATTAAAAAAAAAAAAAAAAAAAAACCATCATCACCACACATATTTTAATAAATCAGAGTAGGAGTTCCTCACTATCACTAACTATTTTTGAAGCATGGATAAAGACACTAATTGACACTGGCACTAACATTGAAACTGGCAAGACAGGACACGAAAACACCATAATTCTTGAAAAATTAGGACATGATTGACACAACAAATAATTAATTAAATGAATATTTTTAGAATTTAAAATAAAAATGCTAAAATTTAATTTAGTCGCTTGACTTTTAGTTCTATTGTCTAATTAGTCGTTACTAGCATTTAGTTTTTGTCAATTGAGTACCTTACTTTGTCAAAATGAGTCAATCCAATCCTTCTGTCCAAATCTTTTATACTGACTTGTTTTTACAAAGGGAACGACTAAATTGAATTTTAAACATATTTTTCCTCTCAACCAAAAAAACAAAAAGGACATGCGTGCAGAGTGAGTGAGTGTCCGACACGGACACTTGTCGGACACGTTTGGAAGGTGTCGGTGTTTCTTAGCTAGTCAGAATAGTATTGACTAACTTACCTTGTAAACATATTAATAGCGATGCAGTCTTGTTTGTTAGTACTCTCTTCTCTTTGCCTCTCCCAATCCCATCTTTTATCACTCGCAAACCCTTATCACACTATCACAGTTCAGAGCTTGACCGCTTTGGGGGAATATTGATCACAATTGTTCAATTCAGCTCACAATTCTCTACATTCAGTCACTGCAAATTGATAGTTGGACTCGGAAAGGGTTTGAAGGGTAAAAAAATGTGAAAATGGGGGCTGTCCATGGACTTAATTGGGTTGGGCTGGGATTAAAAAAATAAGTAATTAAAATAAATACTAAATTGCAAATTATATCCCCCAAATTTGTATTAATTTTTATTTTATCTACTAAACTTTCAAAATTTTGGTATGATCCCCAAATGTTATGTATCATTACGATTTGCTACCTTCCAAGTTCCAATGCCACATGCCTAATTGTCTGTTAAGCGTCAAATGTGTAGCCCAACCACACCCTCTATATTTTTTTTAATTTATTTTGATTAATTTAGTGCTTAATGGATAGGTAACCACAATACATTGGTAGAAGTGGGTAAATCCATACGATACAAAGCATTAAGAGAGTAGATCAAATTTTGAAATTGATCCAAATTACCTAGAGCCAATTTAGATTTAGACTAAGCAAAATAAAGTAAAAACCCAATTTGACTTCTTCGCGTTGAGAAATATTCACTCATGATAATTCTAAAAATTAACTTAATTTAACCCATAGAGATTGAGTTGAGTTGTCTTAAGAGATTCTTGGAGTACATAAATGGTTATGGTTTGTGTGGTTAAAATCACTATAGAAAGATTCCAAAGGTTCTTGAACTACTGTAGTAGAAAGGCAAGTGGGTCGTTTATATAAGTTGAGTAGGGGGTTTAGACTTCAAAGTTTTTGTGAGCCCTAACTATTTGTAGCTATTCTTTTATATTAAATTTTATGGGTTTGTTTGTGTCCTCAAAGTGGTATTTACTTTTAAGAGGATCTTCATTAGTTTTTTACTTCATTACTATGTTTTGTGTTACACTTTATTGTTTTTATATTTTCTAATTTGTTATAATGCTAAATTGTGGTGAAATATAATTATACTGTTATCACGTAACTAAGGTAATTCGATAATTAATTAATAATTTTATTGTGTATTTATCAAAATTCCATCTTTTGTTCGTAGTCCAACTGACTACTGAGTGAGGTTTTATTAGTTTGGTACGTTATAAACGTTTAAAAATTCTAATCGTTAATTATATTGCTCTTGTTCCTAAAAAGGTTGGTGCTCCAGATTTGGAGGACTATACACATCCCTTAAAAATAAATAAATAAACAAACTCTTCAAATGTGACTCAACCCAATTTAACATCCCAAGTAACCTGATGGATTAAAATACCAACAAAACTTGGCCACATTTTTGCACCCCAAAAGACAGCCCACATTTTCCTCAAAAACAAAACGAAGCCCTATGTGAAGGCCTACAAAACCCAGCCCAAAACGAAAAAGCCTTTTTTAAAACCCCCACCACACAAACTCACTCTCACTCTCACCGTCTCATATTTACAAGACCAAATAGACCGAAAAGACCGGTCTGGACCGAAATAGACCGAAATGGACCGAACGGTCTCTCACTCACAGACACACTCACAGCAAGAAGAGAGAGAAAAGAGCAAGAAGAGCAAAATTTCTTGTTCCCTATATTGCATGCTAAGTGTAACTTGAACCTAACTAATATATATATATATATATATATATATATATATATATATGTAATTCAATTATCTGCCACATAGCCATTGTTAAAAATGGCTACACATCCCCTTCCATTTATGTCCTTATTAATTAGTCTATATGTTATGCCGTGTATAGGCTATCAATCCTCATTCCTTCGTTATATAAAGAAATCTGGTTGGTTCATTTTTTGTGAAGGTTCTTTTTACCATATATAAAGTGTAGTGAAAGTTCTCATTATCTGAAAGATTGTCTTCCTCCTTTTTCTAGCTTCCTAGTTATTTATCTATTAATTTATAGTTTGTTTTGATGTAAATCTATCCTTGTTCCTTTGTTCTTTTTTTTTTCCCTGCTACATGCTCCTTAGTAATTTCATGGGACCTTCCAGTTGAATCTATCTCTGTATTGTTTTCATTTAGTGCCATGTATGTTTTCGCTCTACTGTGTTGTAATTTTTTGTATTTTGCATAATTGGCTTCTAATAGATGAGGACACGCACTTTTATGATAGTGTCTAGTTGTAAATGAAGTATACCATGTGTAGAGAGGGAAAATTCCCGACCTATCAGAAGCTGACACATCATACTACCAAGTTCACAAAATACAGCCAATTACAAAGCGCCACATATTGCTGTTAGGTTTTGCTATCACTGCTCAGAAACCAACAGAAATTTGCCAAGTGTCATGCAAGAACCAATCATGCATCAGCGCACGTGTAAGCGATGACATAAGCAACCTCGCACGTGTAAGCGATGACATAGGCGGACCAATCAGGCTATGACATGTGTCACCAATCAGACTCTGCCACATGTCGCTCATCCACCCCAAAACTCCTATAAATAGAAGCCTTCTTGAGACATTGAGGAGGACACCAAGCCATCTGAAGCATAAGCAGCATCAGAGAAGATTCAGAAGTACTGAAGCTCTGCCGGAACCAAGCTCTAAAGCCTCCAAGAACTTCAAGAACTTCAACTTCGAATACCAAGAACATTCGAAGAGAAATCATCCGAATCATCTGCCTAGATCCAAAAGTTTGCGGGAATCAAGCCTAAAGTGTCCGAAAACATCAACAAATCACAAATCAGTGAAGCTCTACGGATTCAAGCCTCTAAAGCCCCGAAGAACTTCCACCACAAACCTTCAAATACGAAGAACATTCAAAGAGGAATCATTCAAATCATATTCCTAGATCTCAAAGTTCATTGGAATCAAGCCCAAAAGCGTCCAGAAACCTCACAAACCACAAATCAGTGAAGCTCTACAGATTCAAGCCTCTAAAGCCCCGAAGAACTTCCACCACAAATCCAAGAACACGAAGAACGTGAAGAACAAAGGATTTCTAACAAGCTCATAGCCAGAGATTCATTGTAATTCCGTTTCGAAGATCTTCGATCCATTCTTCAGCCAAATTGAAGGATATTTTGTGTTCAAGTCACAATCACATTACCACAAATCCAATCAACAAATCTTTCAAGGAGATCGAATCAGAGGATCACTCTTTTGTAATCACAGAGAATTATACCACACAATCATCAATACAAATTCGCATTTGTGACACTATTTTACTTGTTTCACTTTATTTCGAACCGAGAAATTTAGTCGTCCACACCATGTGTTTTCCTCTTCGCTGCTGTTTGTTTGATGATGTGAAAATTGCTGTCAGGCTTTTGTAGATTTTTGATAATTGTCTTCGGATGAAGGAACTCAAATTTTTACTACTACGATCTTTTTGAAGCATTTCTCTATTTTTTTTTTCCTTATGCTCTAAAATATAAATTTTTTTTTAACACAAAACCCCATCTTAATTATTATTTTTCCTTTTGTGAGCAAATAGATTGATGGTGAACTCAGGTTCAATCTTGTATCGATGCACGAGTTGGCCTATCAGGGGTGGGGGGAAGAAGATCAGGGCACACAAATTTCCCACATCCTCATAGATGCCACTAGGGATATTGATGGAACCATTTGGTCCAGGGACAAAGATGAGAAGCATAGGCTGCTTGATCTGGATGGTACATGGGTTTGGAACTGTTGAAAAAATGATTAAATAAAAATAAAAATAAAATCCTATCAGCTTGAGCTTTTGGGACAGGAGTCAGTTTATCATGGTATTAGAGTACGTGGTTTTGAGTTCAAACCTTGTGTCCATTCTACCTCCCTTTTTAAGAAAAATTAAAATTTCAACGTGTTGGGCCCCACTTATTTAGGGGGAGCTTGGGCCCATACATGAGTGGGAGTGTTAGAATAATTATTAAATGATTAAACAAACTCATTTCCTATTGGCTTAAAGTTTTTGGATATGTGGTTTATTAGATACATACAACCCGTGTAGCTGGAATTTGATGAGTTACTTTAAAATGCAGGTTCCTATGTATTTATAATAAAGTAATTGATATTTAAAATCATCTCTGAATTCATTTTTTCTCTAGATATTGGGAAAACTTGTTTTATATGGATTTTGGAGAATATGACATGCTTTCTGTTTACATTTAGGTCTTGATGAACTGGGCCTTGCATGTCTTCCAAGAAGCCCTCTCTAGTAATTTTTATTTGATTGTGTTCTAATTTCTAAAGGTTTTAGTTGTATAGGAGGGAAAAAGAGGGGGGGTGGGGGGTTGGGGTAAGTCAGTAAGTGTGCCCCATTGATAATTTTGCTACTGGGTACAAGGATTATAAAAAGGGGAACATTGGTTTTTATTGATAAATAGTTATTAGCTTTAACTTCATAAAAATTGACTTCATGAACAATGCTGACCTTGAGTGGTTTTATCAAACAATTTATTTGTTGCAAGTAGCAGCTAACTTTTGTACCTATGCAGTTGGGGGCATCAAATAACACCAATTAGATTATAGCATATCACTTTTAAATTTATCTGTTTTTGACATGATTGATATTTATTTAATTTATCTATTTTTGACATGATTGATATTTATTTTTTGATAGGTAATAAGAGTAATCCATATCTATATATATCTAAAAGCTAAAATGTAGTATTTATTATTACTGCGCTCCAGTTGAGCCATATTAGCATCCACGTCATTATCCTTTTTCTTTCCAATTTTCCTATAATTTTTTTTTTAACGTTTACTCTTTTTTTTTTTAATAATTACACTTTCTTCTTCCCTTACTTTTTCATCTCCCTACTACCCTTAACCTTAATATCATTATTCATCTTTCCCTTCTTCTTCCTTTATTTTGTCTCTTCATCTTTCACTCTCTTATTTTTTCATCTCCCCACTATCCTCAACTTTAATATCACTATTCATCTTTTTCTCTTCATCTTCCTTTATTTTGTCTCTTCATATTCACATTATCTTATTATAAATTTGTCATTCTCTCTTCCATTCTTTGCATAATTTTCCCTCACAAAAGGTTCTCTCACTCTCTCTCTCCCTCTCTCTCTCAATATTTTTTGGAGTATTTTTTTTTTCCTGCATCTCTACTTTAAGTTAATAAATTTTTGTGTTCTTTATAACTCTATTTTGGGTTGATGCGATCTAGTTTTGTGTTTTAAGTTTTTTTGTGCTCTTTGATTGTTATATGTTATCCTATTGCATTATAAAAAATTAAAGATAATATATATGAATATAATATATATTATTCTATTACATAACATGATTTGGGCAATTTGATGTTTATTATTATTATTTTTTACATTTTTTTTCTTTTCATCTTATTTTATTCAATATTTAAACTCAGCCACATCCTCCATATAATTAAATTATTTATATTTTCTTATTTTTTATTTTAAAAAATTAAACATATAATATTTTATTTAAATTCAAATAAATAAAATTGTACTCATTTTTTTTAACATTCACACTTTCTCCAACCTTTCTTATTCCCTTTACATTTTTATCTCCCTACTACCCTCTATCTTAATATCACTCCTCATCTTTCCCTTCGTCTTTTTTATTATTTTACTCATTTTATTTCTTCTTATTATCATCCTTTTAGTAGAAATTTGACATTCTCTCTTCCATTATATGCATAATTTTTCCTCACAAGAAATTTTATTTCTCTTTCAATTTTTTGGTGGATTTTTTTTTTTTTTTAAGCATCTCTACTTTAGGTTGATAAATTTTTGTGCTTTTTAGAACTCCACTTTAGGTTGCTACGATTTAATTGTGTTTTAAGTTGGTTTTTTTTTTTTTTGGTTCACTTTGATTGTTAAATTTTATCATATTGCATTATAAAAAATTAAAAACAATATGTAAGAATGTAATATAATTATATTACATAGCATGATTTGGATAATTTGGTATTTATTTAGAGATAGTTAATTTGGTATTTATTGTTATATATTTTATTTTTACTTTTTTTTCTTCTCATATTATTTTATTCAACATATTGCATTATAAAAAATGATAAAACTAATTAGCCACTATTATTATGGAGTAGTAGTTTATGGTTTTACGTATATAAAGAAATGGAATATATAGAATTTATATTTATATATGTAAACATTCACATTAAGTAAATAATATATATATATATATATAAAGGTTTTAAAAAAAGTATATGTATGATTTTTATTAACTTAGAAGGAAAAGAAAAACGAACTGCTAATAAATAATAACTAAAACAATAATATTATCATGTGCAACGCGCAGGTTGGCAACTAATATTATTAATATGACACGTAGCAGGTGGTAATGCATTGTAACGTGTAGGAAGGTAGTCTTGCTTATAACAACATTTCTTACACAATCTTTAGTGTGATGCCCAACATAGAAGTGATAAAACTTTTATATTTTTACCTTAATTACCATGCAATAATTTCTATTATTTAAATTGTCTAGTGAGAGCCACTTCAAAGAATGTTAAATCTCATTCATGCCATTGTTTAAACCTTGTGTCTTATGGGGCTTGCAATGACCCTCTGCCTTGACATTAATTATAGGCCACTGTCAATTTCTTAGTAGTGGCTAAAAGGTCAGTTTGTGGTGGTCTTTTTTGGCTGCCTCTTCGCTGGTGAATTATGTAGTAATGAACAACTTGTATGTGAGTTTTCAACTGGAATTTTACTTCAAAATCCGTGCTTGAGGCAAAGGGGTTATTTTATGGTATAGGTCATTCACAGAATAGCCAGTTGTTGGATGGCGAAGTTGAGCTCGACATATCTGGGTACGTGTTAGTTGAAGAGGGTACTGCAAAAACTTCAGTTGAAGGTTTATTTGCTGCTGGAGATGTGCAGGTAATCCTCTCCAGAGTTAGCTTTTTTATTTCTTTAGTTTTCAATTGGTCCTGGCCCTGTCAAGATTTATTGTGTCAACCCAGATACCTTACCCAAGACTCTGGTCCAAATGTTGCAAGTGGTCATTTTATTGGTTCAGAAATTGTATTGATTATATATGTAATGACAAAGCTTGTGTCTATTAATTATTGCTTGTTGGATTTAAGAAGAATTGGGATACATTCAAGGAAATTCTGAGAACTAGTTGGGGAAAATCTTGTATGAATGGAAGTGATGCATGTTACAATCTTTGTCATCTAATCAGTTTCTTGGCATTTCCCATTTAAAGAGGAAAGAGATAGTGCAAGAAATTAAGTTTTAGCCTTATGTTACATCTGTATTGGAAGCTGTGAATCTTCACTATGGCAAGAAAAACCTCTCTATTAATATTTCTAAACAACAGAAATAATTGAATTTTATAGCTAAGCTGTAAGCACATCTGCTTATCAAGTTCAATCACATTGTTATTTGGCTGTATAAGTCCAACCTCATCTTGTGATTTGATATTACCATATGTTTGTGAATCATTGTCATAGTGGACAATCTTGTAATTCGAATTCTTGTTATCTTAATAGATCCATGAACGGAGGCAAGCTGTAACTGCTGCTGGATCTGGATACGTTGCTGCTTTATCAGTTGAGAGATATCTTGTGAGCAAAGATCTCCATATTGAGTTTCACCAGGTATTTGATGAAGTTCAAATTTATCTGTTCTACTTGTCTATAGACTCTAGAGATCAGAGTACTTTAACATGTGCGCATGACTCTGGTAGACTTATAAAAAATAAGAATAAAAAGCTCCAGTAGAGAAGGGAATTTTGATTGCTAAAATACACAGACAAAGCTGAACGTAGGATGTGCAATTAATTATTTTGTGTTAAGAGAATTTGGTGTACATAGTTTTTGTTAGCTTAATCCTTATAATAGCATTTGTTGAGACAAATATTGGTTAACCTAGTGGTCAAGTCAATGCATTATCTTTCTTAAAGGTGGTCAATTGGTTAACTTAACCATAGGCATATTTTAGTTAATGGTTGTATAGTAAACATACCAAGTTATCGCTGCAAACCCCAAGACTTTATTACAGCCAGTGAAGCCATGGAGAGCAAAAGAAGTCTGCAGACCACCTAAATGTGCCGATGAGTAAAAAATTTTTGTGGTTTTGGATCCAAACCCATATTAACTCCAAAGAGTGCTAAACTATTAGCATGAGTAGAAATTGCCACGGTTTAGAAGTTGCAGTCTTATGTACAAAGTTGCCAATCGCTATGCATGCTATGAAGCTACAAAGGTTGTACATGTTAACCATCACTGTAATGTGAAATTGGCACAAGGAAGAGCAATAGAGCGGACCAACTATCTTTTAGATCATGTATTGACCAATAAACCTTGTAAAATACATGGTAGGGTATTATGCATCTATAATGAAGATGGTGGATGGGTCTCTCTTCCAATTACTAATGGCTTATCCAAAAAGAAAGGAAAATGTTTGCTTATTTACAGGGCAAGATTTCAGATCCTTTTGGTTAAATTTGGCTCGTTTCATACTCGACTAATCCATGGAAGGGTTTATCTCTTATTATATTTTAATTGGTAAGTACACATTGATGTGGGACAAAACAAATCCAATACATAAATAAAATTGAAAGGAAAGAAAAATAAAAAATAGATAACCTAGGAGTCAACACCATTGGAAGATTCCAAGAGAAATTTTATTAATCAATCAAATTGTTAATTGTCTCCATAGGAGGACAATACTGTGTTTATATAGACTAGTAGGACTAAACCTTAATTTTAACTGACTTAGGAAAATACTAATTCTAATTTTCTCGGGAAATCCCAATTATTAATCACAAAAATGCCCTTGACTCTAGGAATAAAATAAAATACTAGTAACCTAATCAACTATGAAGATCTAAAATAAAATCCAATTGACTTCCAGAATTAAAATAAATTTCTTTGCACTTACCACATCAAAAATATACCTATTTTGAACCCATGACCTCATCTCTCATCTTTCATCCCATTCTTGTTGGATGAGAAAGTGCCATTTGGCTAGAGCTCATTGGCTCCTAGGAAGTTTAGAATTAATCAAGTAATTTTTGTTAAAAGGTTCTACGTGTTGACCCGGGATGTTGATAAATTTTGAGCAAATTAATCCTGCAAACTCTATTCAAGTATGTCGTCACTTTATATTTTGAGCATATAACATAGTCTGTTATAAAACTTGTCCTCGTGAATTTTCTTCTGACAGCCTCAAACTGAAGAGGTTAAGAAGGAACTTACTGATAGGGATGTCCAAGCAGGCTTTGACATTACACTTACAAAGCATAAGGGCCAGGTACAAGTTATTCCCAAAATGCTTACTTTAATGTGAACTTTTATGTTAATTGAAATCTCATGTCAATGAAGCTTTCCCATTTTTTGTTTTTCTGTATAAGTTGGCTCAGTGCTTACATTTTTTCCCTCTCTTTCTTCAGTATGAAAGTCCAAGGCTTATTTGTGTACTATATACCGCACCAACCTGCGCTCCATGCAGGACTTTGAAACAGTGGCGACTCCAGGAATTTTGTCCTGGGTGTTCCTATTCCACTTTGAAAAAATTTCGGGTAATTTCAGTTCGTTTTGAGACGTTTCGGTAAATACCGGCTGAAATTCAAGATTTGGCTAGCATGAAATTTGTGCTTAAAAGGAAAAATATTCTTAAAACCAAAACAAATTTGCATTCTGTACACCAAAAAACCTCAAAAAGGAAAAAAAAAAAATGAAAAGAAAAGAAATGAACCAAGGTACCTATACAATAAACTATAAATTCATTTGAAATATTAATAAAATTATTAATTATTGTTGTTTAAGTGTTTCATAAATTTGTTTTTCTTTTATAAACTATAATTTGTTGTATTGTTGTTTCATTAATTATTAAATTATTAATTGTTGTTTAGCCTAAGATAATTTAATTTGTTTGTCTTTTATAATGTATTAGTTAATTAAATTATTAATTATTGATGTTTAGTTGCTTCATTAATTTTTTTTACTAACTACTAGCAGTCTAGCACACACCCCACTATGCATTAGCACACACTAGCACACCCCTCATGTGTGCACACACCCTTACCTCTCCGATACCGTACCGGAGGCCGTTTTAGTTTAACTAGAAAAACGAAATATTTCGGTACCGATTAATACCAGTGTACCGTTTTAAAATTACGACTAAATATATATATTTTCTTAAAAATTTTATATATACGCTTAAAAATATAAAATGATTTTAAAGTCTGACATAATAATTCTTTTAAATATTAGTAATAATTATGGTTGTAGTATAATTTTTTTTTTTGAGAAGCATTGTAGTATAATTTTTTTTTTTTAAAGAGTTATACTTTAATAATAGGACTAAGTCCATGTACTTACTAAATGCAGTAGTGAAAAAAAAAGAAAGAAATAAAAAACAGTGTACAAAAGTTAAAGCTAAGCACGTGGGTGGTTGGAGATAAGCTTGAAATTTTTGAAAAACTTTTGACTCAGTATTCACGTGGGGAGTGGGACACTAGTGTACAAAACAATATACGACAATTGGCATTCAAAACTAGAAATACCAAAGAACAGAGAAGCAGAAAAGCTGAAGAAAAACAGAGAACGGAGAAGAAAAGGCGAGGAAGAAGAAGCTGAAGCAGGTGAGGAGACTGCGATTGACCAAATGGAAGTGGCCGGAGACATGGAAGTGACCGGCGATGTGGTGGTGAGTGGCTGTGACGACAAAAACTGATGATTTTGGCCCCTTTTTTTTTTTTTCTTTTCAGATTCTCTATTGCATTATTTTTTTTTTATAAATTTTAGTTCAAAATTTGTTTGGCATAAAAATTTTGAGGGTGTACCTGATATTGATTGAGGGTGTTCCTATTTTTTTTTTTAAGGGTAAACAAATAAAAAAATTAAATTATTATATATAAAAAAAAAAAATTTTTCAAGTCAAGGTGTTCCTAGGAACACCCTGGACTCTGAGTGGCGTCGCCACTGCTTTGAAGCCAATTCCTAGTAAGGTACATTGTTTGAAACTTGTTCTGCTTTTGCATTATAGTTCAATATCAATGCTAGCTTAAGCTAATTTGTCGTGGTTAATGATATCGGGCCAAAGTCATTCATACCGAAAAAAAAAAAACATTTATGGTTGAGTTTGAATATTTTATAGGAATTAAAAAAAAAAATTTAAGTTGTGAAAATTAATATATATATATATATATATAATATCCCTTCCTTAGGGCCAAAGTCATTCATATAAAAAAAAAAAACATTTATGGTTGAGTATGAATATTTATAGGAATTTAAAAAAAAAATTAATTGTGAAAATTAATATATATACACACACACATATATGTTGGGGTCAAGTTACACTTAGTGTAATTCTTTCTTATTATTATACCTCTTAATAACTTTGCATCGAGTTCATATTTTGAAAATTCTAATGTTGGATTACGCATTCTCTTTGTTTTTAACATGCCAAATTTGTCAAATGGATGCTAGTTACTATCCAATCCAAAAACTCATCTTATATTTATAATTTTTTAAAATACAAAGAACTTTGAACTTTAAACATTTTATACATGAGATAGTTTTTGATCTCTGGTCACTTTGATATTTTGCATGCAGGGACGGAACCAGGATTCGAACCTGAGGGGGGCAAAGGCTTAAAACAATTTTTTTTTTTTTTTTTTATAAAAATAAAAACTAACATCTATTTTATATTCAACAAAATAGATATTATATATAAAATAAGTGTTTTTTAAACATTTGATATTATAAAAATGTCAACAAAGTATACCATATAAAATAAGCGTTTCTTAAACATTTCAACACATTTATTAAAATGAAACTCGACGCTATTTCAGAGGAGATCCAAAAATATATATATTTTTAAGGGCAAATCTTAATTTTTCAAATTACATATATATACCAGTTTTTATTTATTTATTTATTTAATTGGGGGCTATTAGGACCAAAATTTAAAATTTCAACACACACACATATATATTAGCTTCTTCTTTTTCTTTTTGGGGGGGGGGGGGGGGGGGGGGGGGTGGTGTAGGTCTGCCCCTGTTTGCATGCATGAAATGTGAAAAGAGAAAATGTAATTGAACGATGGATTCGTTAAAAATCCAGTGCAAAGTTTGAAAGTGGTGTAATATTGACAAAAGTTACATTAGGTGTAACTTGAACCTAACCATAAACCAAAAGGAGGAAGGAGTGTGCACTTAAAATCCAAATATTGTAGCACAACGAATTTCTCTTCAAGTTGTGAAATCAGAACCAAAAAATTTAGTACTAAAGCATGTAATCCTAGCAAAACAATAATCTTTCTCCTTCATTATCTTTTTGTCTTCAGGATAGGTAAATACACAATTCATGCATTTGCATGGAACTGAACTTGTGATCTCATCCTTCATCCCCTTTTTTAAGGAGGAGATGCAATTGATCTAGGATCGTTATACCAACTGATGTTTTTGTTTTCAGAAAATAGCAACATATTTTTGTCTTTTTGAACTGAAGTTTTGGTTAATATATAGTTTCAGAACGCAAGTTTGACTGGGGTCTATATTGTGGATAACAATATATATTTAATAAAGCTTTTCACTGTTCGCATGCCACCCAAGATTATCAAACAACCAGTGTGACTGAAAGCAAAGTCCATGTTACTCTTGGTTCTTTGTTAATACATTATTTTGCCATGACCTAAGAACAAATATATATATATATATATATATATGTGTGTGGAATTTATAAATGACCCCAGGGACTAAGGCTTTGTTTGTTTGTTTTTTGTTGTTATATATGTATATTATATATATATGGGAAATGTGTTGCAGTGCTTTTGGAATGAAATTTGGTCGTTTCTGATATTAACTTGGGTAACCAAAAGACAGAAAAATACTAATTATGGAGCTGTGGTGGGTGTTAGTTTAATAAGTAAAAGCATGAGCCTGAGGCAGGAGCATTAGTATAATAGGTTTCATCGTGTATGGAGTTTTGGCTTTATAAATGGAAGATGAAGTCCCAAGTACGTGTAAATATGACATGTCTTGATTTTCTGCATTGAATGCCACATATTTTCCACCAGAAAAACAAGCTATTTTATAATCCTAAATGAATAAGATGACATCTCCAAAAATTTCTTAAATCAGAACATAGCGAACTGCAGTACCAATATCCTTAATGGCCAATGTATCACTTGGAACCTTACCACTATTGCAATTGGTCCATACTTAACTGTGGATTGTGAGTGGAAGTTGCATCTTGTAAGTGACTCACATATTCTGATAAAATTGCAGAATATGTTATAGCCAAGTCAACTCAAGACCAGATATAGAGTATTACTGGGAAGAAGTTACCAACGTTGTGTGAAGAGAATAAACGAGCAATGCTTCTCATGCGTGATGGAAACTTTACTTTATGTTTCACGATTAATGATTCATGCTTTATATTGTTGAATGACTTTCTAAGAATATGTCAAACTTATACTTAACTTCTGGTGGCAGGTGATAGACGAATTTGATCAGAATGTACATTTTGTTGAAATTGATATTGAGGAAGATCTAGAAATAGCAGAAGCAGCTGGAATTATGGGTACACCATGTGTGCAGTTTTAAAAAAAATAAGGAAATGCGAAGGTTGGTTATATATTGTCCTTTCATTTGTCCCACTGCATGTGTTTTCTTGGATTTTTATTTTTGTCTTGCCCTCTCAGACTCTTAATTCTTGCTATCCGGTTATGTTTTTCTAAGTAAGTCTTCTTATTTGATTGGTCCAACTAAATACTTGAAATTCATCGGATCCCTGTTTTCTTCTTTTTCTTCGTGGGACTATGACAGACAAACTCATTGTGTTAACCAATTTTTGTCATTACATGGAGGTGTTTCATTGGGCAAAATTTTGCATATTGATGTGAAATGTTATGATATTGATGCACAGCACAAAAGTAGTTCTATTTCTTGGGAATTGGGGAAATTGTCATCTTGTATCGACTCTCTAAGAATGTCTTTTGCATGAATCTAGTCCCTATTTATTTGGTTTGTGGTTCTCGGCTGCCACTTACTGTTTCTATTCTGGTTATGCAGGACTATGTCAGGGGTGAAAATGAAGAGAGTACAAAGAATTTATTGAAGAGAATAAATGAGAGAATTTCAAATTGGGTGATGCTCATTTCGTGATCCAATTTTGTTCCTTCTAAAGAATCTAGTTGAATAATGCCTTCAATTTTTTTAGTGATGTCTCATATTGATCAACTACACTGTAAATTATACAAGCAGAGCAACCAATGCATTGGTTACGGGTTTTGAATATCTTTCTTTTGCATTTCAATGATTTTGTAAATTGGATTCAGCTTTGAATTTTGTAAGCATGTGGACGTAGACAGGAGTTTTACGGCCACAACAAAATCTTACAACATTTTATCAAGATGTGAGACGTCAATCCACCATAGCTCAAAATAAAATGTTTAAAAAAA
Organism: Quercus aquifolioides; assembly: GCA_019022515.1. Taxonomy (NCBI): domain Eukaryota; kingdom Viridiplantae; phylum Streptophyta; class Magnoliopsida; order Fagales; family Fagaceae; genus Quercus; species Quercus aquifolioides. Next base: position 2,893,653 of record CM032325.1, on the reverse strand, counting down.
TAAAAAATAAAAAATAATAACGGAACTCACTAGAGCTCAAAACGAGGATGTTGTAAAAATGTTGATAGATTTTATTGTTTCCTTGACTTTCTCTATAAAAATAGTCTTACACTAGTGTAGTGAGATGCAATTTTTTGTTTGTGCGGTCTGAAACATACTATCAATTGCAATAGAGTAGAAGATTGATGATTAATCATTCTCTGCAAGAGAAATTTCTTTGTAATTATTTTTTTGCTCATTTTTCACTCCACTTGTAACATTAACATTACTAGCCAAAAAAAGAAGAAAAGAAAAAAGAAATCGATAAAATATCCTTTATTGAAAGGAGAGAAATACTCAAATAAGTTAAAATTGCTAGGGAAAGGAAGAGTAGATAGAGTAGCTGGTTGTTTCGTTGTAGGCTCTGCTCCAAGCCCTTCAATGGAAGTTATCTAATTGGAGCAAGCTTATTTTGTAGCTAGGAAAGGAAGAGAAAGGAAAAGACATGGAAATGAAATTGATAAGATGTGTGTGTGTGTGTATATATATATATTAAATATGATAGAATTTTAGTATATGGTGTCCGCTAAATGATGATTGCCTTTTATTATCAAGCTAAGGCACAAAAAATGGTTTATTCAAAGACGAGATTTTACTAGTTGAGCTAACTGAAAATCATTGATAAAATATTCTTTACTTTATTTGATAAGTTGAAATTTTCTTTTTAAATACTCATTTATTTATTTTTGAACCCAAAGCATTAAAAACACCAAAAGGTTTGATGATGATTTTCTTTAGGTTTCCTTTGGTAAGTTTGATGATTTTCTCTCCCTTGCTTTTAGATTCAACTGAGGCCCCAGCAATACAAGCTAGATTCAATAAATTAATTGCTTTTGTAATAATCCTTCATTTGAATTGACAGTAAGGAATCCCCTCCCATTTAAATCTTCTAGTTCTCTCCATTTTCTTTTTAATTAAACTAGTGGATATCCTGTGCAATGTGCGGTGCATTTTGATAAATTTAGTAAAAAATTATTTATGATCAAATGATTTCTTGAATACTATTATTATTTGTCATAATTAAACTATGAAGTTTTCTAGTAAAACAAAATTGAAACTAAATAAATTGGGGGGAAATTTCTTGTAATTCATGCAACTAACAAATGTCACCATATTACATTCACATTGTCACCTACAAACCTGGTGGTTCTTAGGTGTCTTTCTTGTATGATTTATTCTTTATATATAGATTTTATAGTGTTAATTTCTATATTTCTTATGCCACTAAAGTCTCTATCTCCACTATATCAACACCTATAATTTGTATGTCAGTGAAAGTAGCTTTTCTTTAGTTTCAGAATTGATATGAGATAAAATTAAGGCCCATTAATATTTTAATTAAACAAAAGTTTGATTTTCTAAGACCTTAATTATAATAGGGTGAAAATTGAAAGAATGATATCTTAATCAATTAGCTATAAAATTTACTAAAATACAACAACAGAAACAATAATGTCATAATGACGCAATAATATCACAATTTAACCTCCAAATTTTAATTGAACTAAAAGCAGCCAAAACACCAAATATACTACGAATCCTTATCAAGTATATGCATCATATAGAAAACCCAAAATCTAAATTAGCACATAATATGGAAAAACCATCCCAACCACATTACAAAGCTACATCAGTAAAAACAAATACATAAAATCTAAACAAAATATTAAAGACGAACATAATATTTTGGAAGTTAACGTACCTCTCAGAAAGGGAACCAAAGATATTGTGAGAGAAATTATGGAAGTTTGATTTTTAAGTCCAAAGGAAATGGGGATTTATATTTGACAAATGTGGAGATAAATAATCATATGACAAAACTTAGGTACAATACTTTAGGTTCCTCTTTTAAGATTTAGCTATGTGGTTAATTAAAAATACACTTTTATTCCATGAGAAAAAATCTATATGGTAGAAATCTTAAAGGAAAACCTAAATAACAACACCTAAGTACTGTACCTAAGTCTTGCTCATAATCATATTACTCAATATTCATTGAATCTGACTCTTGCAATTCTACATTGAAGTTAGACTTATGCATAAAAATGAAAAGTTTTCTTAATTCCTATCTTTTCCATGACTTTTTAGATCCACCTATATCTATCCAAAGCATTTCAAATAATAAATGTATACACATTCTTTGAATTTTATTAATGCATTAAAATAAATGCATATGTCATTACTTAATAGTTTGATATAAATGCTAAATTTAGATGAGGGGGAAGCCCAAATGAAAAAAAAAAAAAAAATGTCATACAATACACCACTTGGCAGAACCTCGTACTCTTGCACATGAGGTCTCTACTTTTATATATATATATTGATTGATATTGATGTGAGACATGTGATACTTATTTGAGTTTGTGTGGTTTTCATCTCTTTATATACTTATCTAATTTATCTTCTACCGTCAAGGCAAACTCTAGTATTAATCATTTAGGCAATTGTCCAAGGCTTCCAAATGGAAGAATGACTCATAATTTTGATCCTAAACTAAATTACATCTTGAACTCTTCTAACTTTTTTTTTTTTAAAATTTTTAATTTTTTCACTTTATTTTTAAAGTGGTCCACATCTAACTAAAAGGGTTAAGAAGTTGTAGATTTGGCTTATTTTCAATAGTTTTTTTAACTAGATATCTCTTTTTATTTTAATGAGAAATTGCCAGATTACCTACTAACTAAACCTTTGGTGTAGATTAAAACCCAATACCACATCATTTTATCTCAAGAAGAAACTAACGAAATGTCCAGTTGAAAAATTACTGGAAGTAAGCCAATACTTGTAGTTGCAAAGCACTTAGTGTTTGATATAAATGGTTCAATAGTGGACACAATTTTTTTTTGGCATTCAAACGGAGTGGACTATATTAACTTAGCAAAATAGTGAAATACAATCGAAGTGTTATGTACCAAAATAAGTTACAACAAACAAATATATACACAAAAAGTTAGGCTGTATGCATTTGCATCATCCTTATATGGTCCCAAAAGAAAGAAGTCATAAAAATGTGGGATATGTGTCATAAAGTATTTCCCTCTGCATTTGGTTGCTCCCTCTGTTAGTTAGTCCGTCTGCATATCTATTTGTCTCTATAAAAACACGTGCTCAACTGAGGTCCTTGTTTGTGTAAATAGATACCTGCAATCATTGATTAAATTTGTTAGAAGTGGAGGATATGAATTGTTCTCTGATGTAATCCATTGAACTGCTAGCTCGGAATCCGATTCTAATCCCAATTCCAAGCCAATTGTAATCCATAGTTCCAGATCCAGTGATACAGATATTCGTTTAATACAGAATATCATTAGCCAACATCCTTTATCAACTCAAAGAATGACCCCTGCACTGGCCATTCCTGGATTTCCTTTTACACCCATTTTACAGTGGACTCTTCTTGAATGGTTCATATTTCATTTTTAAAATTCCATTTATTAAACCATTTGGCAATTTCGGTGCCAACATTTGTAAGAAAGGCATCATTCTTTGCATGGTATGTCACGGCTTTCTATCTAGCCCATCTTTTTGCTTTCAGAAAAATAATGAGATTCCACCAAATCTCTTATCGACTAAAGTATGCATCGAATAGTTAATTTACTTACACTTCAAGTCTTCAAGGAAAACGATTTCACCCAAACAAAATTAAAAGATATATACTTTGTCTCAATGCTTAAGTCATTCCTGTTCCATGCTTTGCCAATGGCCTAAAAACGAATCATGTGCCAAGCCAAGTTATGATCTTTGGTGCAATAAATCCACCTACGTACAATTTTGCCATCACTTATTTGCAATTATATCCGAACTTTGTGGATCATATTGCCATAGAAACATATAAGGTCCCAAGGGCTGTCTAATTCAGAATCCCAAGATATAGGATTTCTGGTGATAAAAACAGCTACTAAGACTTTAAAGGCATTGATTTACTTTAAACAATAAATCTATTAAATGATGCATCTCAAGAATATTTTCAATAAAATTGTTTATATAAAAAAAAGAATGTTTAAATTGCATCATTTGCTGATAGATTTTGATAAAATGACACTCATTTACAAAGTGAAGGACTAATTGGTTTCTGTTGTAATCTCGATTCCAAGTCAATTGTAATGCAGAGTTCTGCAACTATACTACTAGTGATACCCAAATTAAGAGAGAATCTCAATAGCCAACATCCTTTATCGACTCAAAGAATGCCCCCTGCACCAGCCATTCCTGGATTTCCATTTACACTTTCATTTAACAATCAACTCTTATAGAATAGTTCATATTTCATTTTAAAATTCCATGTAATTAACCAAGATTGTATGAAATTTCAGTGCCAATATTGGTAAGAAAGGAATCATTCTTTGTATGGTATGTCACAGCTTCCAGCCCCTCCTTTTGCTATCAGACAAATAATGAGATTCCACTAAACTATCTAAATTACAGTTCATAAATACAGTTTATCTATTGTCAACTAGAGCATGAATTGAACTGTTAATTTACTTGCACCTAAAGAAAAAATATCTTACCCCAATAAAATAAAAGGATATACTTAGTCTCCAGGATTAAGTCATTCCTATTCCATGCTTTGCCAATGGCCTAAGAAAGAATCATGTTCCAAGTCATGATCCTTGGTGCAATAAGTCCACCTACGTACAATTTTGCCATCACTTAGTTGCAATTATATCTGCCCTCTTGGAATTTCTGTGATAAAAACAACTGCTAAGATTTAAAAGGCATTGATTTACTTCACTATCTCCTTCCTTACCATTCCACCACCACGAACACGAGAACATGGCTGAAATTGTCTATGGTGTCGCAGGGAAGGTCCTAGAGCAGCTTATATCCCGTACTTTCCAAGAGATCAGCTCAGCATGGGGCGTCCAAAGTGATCTGAAAAGGCTTGAGCGCAGAGTCTCATCCATTAAAGCTGTACTCTGTCAAGCTGAGGAGAAGCAAGAAAGTGATGGGATGCTGAGGACTTGGCTAGGGGAGCTCAAAGATGCTCTGAATGATGTCGAGAATGTGCTGGATGAATTTCAGTATCAAGTCCTGCAGAAGGAAGTAATGAAGAGATATTGGAGCACTAGCAAAAAGGTGCGTTATTTCTTTTCTGGTTCTAATCCACTTGTATTTCGTTTTGAAATTGCACATAAAATCAAGGGTATTAGGCAGAGGGTAGATGATATTGCAGCTGATAAGGATAAATTCAACCTTGCCCAAGGACTTGAAGACAGGAAGATAATAATACACAGGAGAGAAATGACCCACTCCTTTGTTCATCCTTCTGATGTCATCGGTAGGGATGATGACAGAGAAAAGATCATACGTATTTTGATGAAGCCAGATGATAGAAGAAATGTCAATGTATTTCCTATAGTTGGTATTGGAGGTTTGGGGAAGACCACACTTGCCAAGTTGGCATACAATGATGAACGGGTATGGAGTCATTTTGAATTGAGAATGTGGGTGTGTGTGTCCAAGGATTTTGATATTACGAGGTTGATAATAGAAATGCTTAAATCTGCGAAGGTGGCATTTGATGAGAAAATGGGTTTGGATACATTGCAAGAAAGACTAAGGGAACTTTTAAAAGACAAGAAATTTCTACTTGTCTTGGATGATGTTTGGAATGAAGATCATAATAAGTGGATTGAATTGGAAAATTTGTTACTTGGTGGTTGCAATGGAAGTAAAATTATAGTGACAACACGGAATAGCAAGGTTGCTACTATTATGGGTACTGTTCCCACATACAAATTAGATGTTTTATCCCCAGAGCTTTGTTTGTCTTTGTTTGTAAAATTGGCATTTAAGGAAGGAGAAGAAAAACAATATCCAAACCTCTTAAGAATTGGAAAAGAAATTATTGAAAAATGTAAAGGAGTTCCATTGGCAGTAAAGACTTTAGCCAGCCTACTTCATTCGAAAGTTGATGAACAAGAGTGGAAATTTGTGAGGGATAACGAGATATGGAATTTAGAACAAAAGGAGGGTGACATCTTACCTGCATTGAAGCTCAGTTATACTCAATTGCCATTTCACTTGAAGCAGTGCTTTGCCTTTTGTTCTCTTTTTCCAAAGGATTATGACTTCAATAATCTTCAATTGATTCAATTTTGGATGGCACATGGAATTCTTCAATCCTCTGCCAATGAAAGTCAAGAGTTGGAAGATGTTGGTGACTTGTATATCAAGGAGTTGCTATCAAGATCTTTTTTTCAAGATGTTGATCAAGGGGAATTTCTGCCCGTTTATACCTTTAAAATGCACGATATTGTCCATGATCTTGCAATCTCAATTGCCAAAGGTGAGTGTTCGGTAGTGACCAAGACATCCACCCTTGCTGCAAATTTTTGTCATCTGTCAATTTTGGAAAGTGGGCAAGAAGTTACAACCCAATTAAAGAGGTTGAGCAAAGTTCAGACTATTATTTTCAAAATAGAGCAACCCCTGTCCATACTTAAAGCATGTGTCTCAAGATTTAAGTACTTGCGGGTGCTTGATTTGAGCAAATCATCCTTTGAGGTGTTGCCAAATTCTATCGGAAGTTTGAAACATTTGAGATATCTCGACCTAACAAAAAATTGCAGAATCAAGCAACTTCCAGATTCCATTTGCAAGTTGTACAGTTTGCAAACTTTACTGCTTAATGGTTGCAATAATCTTGAACGGTTGCCCAAAGGTATAAGGGACATAATTAGCCTCAGGTATTTGGTTGTTGCAACAAAGCATACCTGCTTGTCGGAGAAGGGAGTAGGTTGCTTGGATTCTCTTCGATTTTTGTTTATAACAGGATGTGAGAATCTAAAATGCCTGTTTGAAGGGATGGCGGAGGGGCGCCTCACCAATCTTCGAACATTGTTTGTTGAAGAATGTCCAAGTTTGACCTCTTTGTCACTCAGTATCAAACACCTAGCTGCTCTAGAGACCCTGCAAATTGTGAATTGTAAAGAGCTTAGTTTGATGGAGATGAAGGGAGAAGACAATCAAGATCTCAAATTGAGCGTCCGGAATTTGATAATTAAAGGTTTACCTAAGTTGGAGGTTTTGCCCCAATGGCTCCAAAAATCTGTAAACACTTTACAGGTGCTATTGATTGGAGAATGTGAAAATTTGAAGGCTTTGCCGGAGTGGCTGCCACGTTTGAAATCACTTCACACACTTGCGATTCTCAAATGTCCTAAGTTGTCATCTCTACCGGAGGGGATGGAAGCTCTCACTGCACTAAGAGAATTGGAGATCATAGATTGTCCTGATTTGAGTAGAAAATGCAGAGAAGAAGATTCGCACAAGATTGCTCATGTACCACTGATTGATCTCGACGAGGATAGTTGAAGGTTATCGTCATCATCAGATAAAGAGGTAAGGGTAGATCTGTCTTCTTGTTCTTCTTTCTTGTGTTAGTAAAAGTATTGTTCTATTCTTAACATGTTTTATACTTTTCCATCTATCTTTTTGTTCTTTGTACTATTTAATTATTTATTATGGTTTTTATATTTTAGTTTTTATGCTTCTCAATTGGTACTAATCTCTTGAATGCTGGTTATGTTTAATTTCGTTAAATAAATAACAAAAGCTCTTTTTGTACAAATAGTTTTAGAGTAAATTAAAACAAGAAACATTTTTTGGATGAAAATTGAAAATAAAATTCCAAAACTCAAGTGGCTTTTTAAATCTTTATTTTTCCCACGCCCTTTCCTCACAAATATATAAAAACAAATGAAAAAGAGAAAAATAGAAGAAGAAACATTGATCTATTTAATTTATGAAGGAATTAAATCTTGTTTATGGAACATTGTGTTTCAAAGTTTGGCCAACTAGGCATTGGCACCCATAATCTTTAATGAATATATTAAATTTTTATTTATTTATTTTTCTATTATATTATCTTTTTTCATAGTATTATTCTCACTGTAAGTTTCTTATATACTATATAATTGCAAATTACTTTTCAGGAGTTCAACATTGGTCACATCCAATAGAATCTGAACATTTCTCAATTCAAAGTAACAAATTCCTTCCATAATTTGTAAGCATTCCTTCATTGCAATCTGGATTAGAAGATGTAAATAAATAAATACTTCTGTTATTTAATTTGCTTTCAAGTGATGTAATTAAATAAATATAGCACTAAATGATGTAAATAAATAAACATATATGTCATTGTAATTCCATGTAAGAGATATAAATAAATAAAGAAGTGATGTGTATACTCCCTTGAGTACATTCTTATGTGTAAAGTTGAGAGATCCATAGATTGGTGTGAGTACATTCTTGTGCATAAAGTTGAGAGATCCATGGATTGGTATGTGCAAACATATATTATTATATTCATGTTTTATGATTCTTTTTCGTAATCAATAAGCACAGTGTATATTAACATGCTTAATTAATTAGAAAATATGGACTGTAATTTGCATTGAAAGGGGTGGCATTAGTATTTGGAATTATAAATTTTCATTTCCATCAAAAGCTCCTTCTAACTAAAACCAAAATTATAAATAATATATTAAGAATACGTTTAGAGAAAAATGACACACCAATGATTATAGGCTACTGGTTATGATGTTTGGGAATAATGAGTGTCATTTTTCAAATCCTTCTTATGCCAAAGAGTCAGAAAACTCCGATTTCTCAACAAGAATTACTTTAATCTCCACCACTATCATGTTAATTATTGAATTTTGTATTGTTGGAATTCACTCTAATATTGTCCATATCAAAATTGAAGAACATAAATGCAATCCCACAAAAATTATTGGAAAATAGTTTGAGGGGATAGCATGAAACAACCAATTATATGATGGAATTCTCTGATATCCCATTAAAATTTGGGATCGAACTTCGAAAAACTAGAATTTAACTACCCAAGAGCCAGTGTCCAATTAAAATAATAATAATTTGGTCAATATTAAGATCATATGGTTAATATTTAGAGGTTGTAACTTAATCACAACCCTTTTTAAATAAATATGTGAAAGCAAGTAACGCAATCCCCCCCCCCCCCCCAAAAAAAAAAAAAAAAAAAAAAAAAAGGTGTGTCACTTAAAATAAAAGAAGGCACAAAACTTAAAAACGAACAACATTATTCCAAATTTGAGGACACTAGAACCAAAACGAACACTGCATTTGTTAACAACTAAACTATGTTTAAAATTTAAGAAAAATAGCGCCTCAATATGAATGAATTCACCAATTATTTCCAAACAGTCTTGTTGAATAATGCCTCCAATCTTTTTCAATGATATCTCATGTTGATCAACTTTGCTCTACATTATACATGCAAAGGAACCAATGAATTTTGATCTCCTCTCTTGAATTTTAATCATTTTCTGAATTAGATTCAGCTTTGAATTTTTCTCGCATCAATTACTCGCTACTCACTAGAATAATTAGTGACCATGCTCAAATAAAACTCTAATGTTAAATTCCATTTATTTAAACATTTTCTCCCCTACTTTTCCGTTTAATGGAATTTTTAGAGTCATCCATTTTAATATATATATATATATATATATATATATATCTCTCTGCAATTTGTAATCAGTGTTGGAATAAAAATCGCAAAGATTGCTATAATCCCATCAAAAAACAAAAGATTGTTATCATCTAGTGCGTCCAAAATGGAGCATCATTAACATTGGAAGGCAGATTTTTCATTAAGAATGTGACAAGAACTCACCAACACGTGCAAGCATCCATTAGCTTTGTAATACAACTTGAGTAAATTTGAGACATCAACACAAGAAAGTAGGAGAGAAAAAGGAGGGGAAAAAAAAAGACTAGCATATACAATCGTAATGTTACACCAAAAAAAGAAAATAAGTGACTAACAACTCAAGACACAGTATTTTGCATCAAGGACATTATCAAGGATGAATGGACCAAGTTTACCCGCCCTAAATAAAGTAAGAAGCTTTTTTGATACCATCAAACGAGCTTTTGAGGCCTTATGAGGTATCTTAAATGCCTTCTGGAGTGCTTCAAACTGCTGCTTTGTAAGACTCTCCAAGTTACTCTCATCTTCTACATTACCAGTGAATTCTAACAGAGTCAAATACAAAGCACATTGGACTTCTGTGACAAGATCCTGAAAGGAAAATTGTAAAGAACTGTAAATTCAGGAATGACATAAAATAAAACAAGACATTCACAGGTCACATGGAGACCAGCTGATATAAGCCACAACAATAAGAACTACAAATGGCATAAAAAGTAACGTGCAAAAGGGCTAGAGTGTGTATATATAAAGAAAACTATTTTTGAAAAATTTGGCAGCTTTTGATTCCTATCTTTTACCACTAATCCCATTTATTCTTTTTCAAATCTTCTCATTGAAATCAAAATATCCACCTCAAGCAACACAATCTTACTCAATGATACTGCAAAACAAGATGTCAAACAAAAAATATCAAACATTGAAATAGCAGATAATTAATGTTTTTTCTTTTTTTTTTTGGCAGGTGGGGAAGTTTGACAAAAGAAAGAGGATGTGGGAACAAGAGTCTTAGAATAGCCATTCCAAAATTTCTTTCTTAGCAATTAAAGGAAATAGCAAGTATATCAAGAGTGAAAATTACCTTAGCATAAGTTATAGTTGAGTTTACAACAACTGCTGCTGCTAATACGTTACCAGAGAATAATGCCTAATGGTACAACTGAGGGTCTTCTAACTTCTCTTGATTTGGAAAGTCATGTTGAGAAGAATTCAAGGTATAATACTCAGTTGTAAGGCGCAATGGAAGACAATGCAGACCTTTAGGAATCATTTTTGCTGTCAATTGAGTCAAGAATATAGTCTGCTTTTTGTGCACTCGGAGCTGCTCTTCGGTTGAGTGGAGCATAGCCCTCAGCTTCTTCACCACAGAAGCACAGTCATCTTGAAGCTGCTTTCCTTTGGCCAATGTTTGCTCCATTGCCTTCAATTTGTCATAGGCACTGCATAAAAATAAACCATACAAACAATTTAAGGCAGAGAAAGATGGGAGAATTTAAAAAATAGCAAGCCAGAGGAGAACCTAATAACAGATCAATACTCGATGGAAAATTTCGATAAAATTTGGTTGTCGGCATATTAATATGTTAAAAGAGAAGACTTACTTCCTTGGCAGTTCAGAATCTTTTCTCACATCCCCAAGTACTCGCCGAACTTCGTCCGCCCCCAAGACTCCCTTGTAAAGTGAGGATTGTTTCTTATGGCTGGGAGGGATAGACAAACCTTTGCCCTGATGATCTAATCTTTGAGTTGCCGCACCCGAGTATCTGGCATAGCTGTTTGGTCATTCTATATGCTAGAGTCAGGTTTATGCGTTCCTTCTTTTTAACCTTACTTGAAGTTTGAGTGGATTGTTGCTCGTCCTTTATTTCCTAGAGGAAAAATGGAAAATAATTAAAAAAAGAAGATTAAAATGCACAATAAATATTCCAATTTTCCACATGGTAGATGGGAAATAGGGGACAAAACGGCTTGGAGTTTGGCATGGAGGCAGTTATTCAAGATATATGCATGAATCAGAAATAAGAAGTTTGCAAAGAAAGCATATTTCATCAAATGATTTAGGATAAAATAAGTAAATAACAATAGGCAACAATGATAATGATCAAAATAAATATCAAACGTAATAGTTTAACCCCTATTTCAAGGAGATATGATATAACATGTTAAAGAAAAATTCAAATACTAAGTCATAAACATTCAAGCTAGGGATGAGCGGTATCCAAGCAATACACAAGATAGTCAGAATGACTTCTTCTTTTTTTTCCTTTTTTTTTGGTTGACTATTAGGACATACTATTTCCAACTTCTGAATGACAAGTCCTACAGCAGATTTTACTACAACATGTTAGATGATGAAACCCACTAACAAACATCAAGTCAACAAAAGAGCACCCCAAGCACGATGAGGAGCCTAGAAGTATGACAGCATTTATAATGTATACAATTCTATTTTTAACATAAAACAGAGCTATCAAAAGACTTTTACAAATAGGAGCAGCAACAACCAGTACAAATTAGACAATCCAAAAAAAAAGAAAAAAAAAAGAAGCAAGTTAAAGGGAAAAAGTATATATCATATACCATATTTTGAGTATTTTGAGAGGCATTATCTGATGACTGGTCAGCCTGGTCATCTGCATCAATTGTATCTTCCCCAATGTCCTTGTGAGTGGTTGTGTCAGTATCATGCTCATTTGAGTCATTTGCTTCCTCAAGTGAATCTGTTGATAGGTAATAAGAATATCATTAAAACAAACTAAAAAACAGAAGAAAGCCAATACAAGGTGTTCATGATGGTGAACACAAGGAAAAGCAACAAACGAACAAACAACAACAAAGAACAAGAAAAAACTTAAAGAGCAATGTTCGCATTCTCAGACTTTATTGAGAATAATTATCTAGTGGATCTTCCATTGGACGGGGCTTCTTACACCTGGTTTAAAGATGCTGAGCCGCAATTTGTCCCGTATTGATAGGACTCTAGTTTCTGTGGATTGGGTGGATCATTTTGGGAATGTGTCTCAAAGGGTGCTCCCTCGTGTTATTTCCGATCATTGTCCGCTCTTGGTGGAAGCTGGTGGAGTGGATAGGGGTCGCTGTGCTTTTAAGTTTGAGAATATGTGGCTTAGATCTGAGGGTTTTCTCGAGAGAGTTAAGGTGGGAGGGGTATAGCTTTTTGGGCTCCCCTAGTTTTGTTCTAGCTCAGAAATTAAAGGCTCTGAAAGAAGACCTTAAGAAGTGGAATAAAGAGGAATTTGGAGATTTGGCATTTAAGAAGAAGTGTTTGCTGGCTGAATTATTGGGTCTAGATGCTAAGGAAGAAATGCGGGGCCTCTCTAATGAGGAAGAGTCCCGTCGAACTCAGGTTAAAGGTGATATTGCAGCTTTAGTTGCTTTAGAAGAGACTTTTTGGAGACAAAAGTCTCGTGCTTTGTATGTGAAAGAGGGAGATAACAACACTCAATTTTTTCATAGACTAGCGAACTCTCATAGAAGAACTAATCACGTTAGAAGCATTGTGGTTGATGGGGTCTTATATGAGGATGGTCCTACTGTAAAATCTCAGGTGGTTCAGTTCTATCAAAATCTCTACAAAGAGACAGATATATGGCATCCAACTGTGGATGGATTGGATTTTGATTGCATTGGAGAGGATGAAAGGTTGGCCTTGGAGAGGGAATTCTCTAAAGAAGAGGTGATCCAGGTTTTGATGGAGATGGAGGGGGATAAAGCTCTTGGACCAGATGGCTTCACCATGGCTTTTTTTCAAAAATGTTTGAGTGTGGTGGAGGAGGATGTTATGGCTGTTTTTGTGCACTTTCACAAGTATTCAGTGTTTGAAAGGTCTTTAAATGCCTCGTTTCTCTCTCTAATTCCCAAGAAAAATAATGATATTGATGTTAAGGATTTTCGGCCTATTAGCTTGGTAGGAAGTGTGTACAAGCTGTTGTCTAAGGTGTTGGCTAATAGATTGAGGGTTGTGCTAGATAGTCTCATCTTTGAGTCCCAAAATGCTTTTGTTGGTGGGAGACAAATTTTGAATTCAGTGCTTATTGCTAATGAATGCCTAGACAGCAGATTGAAGAGCAATGTTCCCGGAGTGATTTGCAAATTGGACATTGAGAAAATCTATGACCATGTGAATTGGGATGCATTGTTTTATTTGTTGGATAGGATGGGTTTTGGGGTGCGATGGAGGGGGTGGATTAAGGCTTGTATAACTACTGTTCGCTTCTCTATTCTTGTGAATGGATCTCCGGTAGGCTTTTTTGGTAGCTCTTGTGGGTTGAGACAAGGTGATCCGTTGTCCCCTCTTCTTTTCCTTCTTATTATGGAAGTACTAAGTAGGATACTGAAGAAAACTGAGAATTGTGGTCTGCTTCGTGGCTTTCTTGTGGGGCCTACTAACTCTATAGGGGTATGCATTTCACACTTGCTGTTTGCAGATGATACCATTTTGTTTTATGATGCGTCTAGAGATCAGTTGTTGTCCATTAGGTTGGCATTGACTTGCTTCCAAGCATTTACTGGTCTAAAAGTTAATGCGGGGAAGAGTGAGATTGTTCCGGTTGGGGAGGTTGGAAATATAGATGCGTTGGCTACCATTCTTCGATGTAGGGTGGGTAGTCTGCCTTTGAAATACTTGGGTATGCCGTTGGGCACCTTACAAAACAGCATCTATGTGGAATCCTATTTTGGAGAGGATGGAGAAGAAACTCTTAGGTTGGAAGCGTCTTTATTTATCTAAGGGGGGTAGACTTACCTTGGTGAAGAGTACTCTTTCTAGCCTTCCTACGTACTATCTATCTTTATTTGTCATTCCTGTAGCTGTGGCTGATAGATTGGAGCGTATTCAGAGGAAGTTTTTATGGGGATCTTCAGAGGAGTGTTTCAAATATCCATTGGTGGCTTGGGAGAAGGTGTGTTTACCGATAGTTTTGGGTGGTTTGGGGATCAGGAAGTTAGTGCATTTTAATAAAGCCTTGTTAGGGAAATGGTTATGGAGGTTTGGGCGAGAAGGCACTCATCTTTGGAGGAGGGTTATTGCATCTAAATATGGTGAGGGTCAAGGGGGGTGGAATACTAAAATATGTAGAAGGGCCCACGGATGTGGTCCGTGGCATGGTATTCATGATGGTTGGAAGAGTTTCTCCAACCATGTGACCTTAGTGGTGGGGGATGGCTCACGTATTCTTTTTTGGCATGATAAGTGGGTTGGAGATAACTCGCTTAAAAGGCTCTATCCTAAATTTTATGCGTGTTCTAATGACAAGGAAGCTTGCATTTCTGATGTTTTATGCTACCAGGAGGGTGGTAGCGATAGAATTTAGAATTTGAGATTTCATAGGGATTTTCATGAAAGGGAATTAGAGGCTGCCCTCTCTTTCCTTGAGTTCATTCATCCTCGAATCCCTAGAGGTGGTGGGAGTGACACTTCTCATTGGTGTCTCAAAGGGAATGGCAAATTTGATACCCGGTCCTATTACAATACCATTGGGGGTGCAGTTGCCTCCAATTTTCCATGGAAAGGTGTTTGGAAAGCTAAGATCCCTAAGAGGGTGGCATTTTTTGTGTGGATAGGAGTTCATGGGCAGATCCTTACATTGGATAATCTTATGCTTAGGGGGCGCATTTTGGTGAATCGGTGTTGTATGTGCTATCGGAATGAGGAAACTGTGGATCATCTTTTCCTCCATTGTCCTGTAGCTCACTCTTTGTGGATTTATATGTTTCAAATCTTTGGGACACAATGGGTCATGCCAGGCTCTATGGAAAGCTTGGTGTATTGTTGGAGTTTTTGGCTAGGAAAATTTAATTCAAACATATGGAATACGGTTCCTGGCTGTTTGATGTGGATTACTTGGATGGAAAGAAATCGGCGCTTTTGAGGATACCGAGAAATCCTTGATCTTGTTCTTCCTCATCCGTCATAGATAATACTCTGGTAGACCTTGATTCTACTAAATGCATATATAAATGATAAAATTACCAAGCAGAAAATTATAAGGATGAGAACAATTGTGCAATTGTGCAAATATTGGTTTTAGTAATTACAAAACAAAACAGAAATTAGAACCAGAAAAATGACTTTTTAAGGAGTACCTTGACTTGAAACTGCAATGTGGGTGTCCTGTAGGTCTAAATCATCTGAATTTGGAAGAGCTTTGGTTGAGGTATCTGAATAAACAATTCTAATCGGTTTTTTAACGGTAGTTGCCAATTCCTATATAGCAAAAAACCAAATAATTTGAAGAGTAAAGATCTGAAATTTACTACTCCAACTTAACTAATATGGATGCATCATCAAAGAGAACCCAAAAAAGGAACAAGTATTAACTGGGGCAGCACATTTAGACCATCGCTATGGCCATTCAAAGTCTGTGTAGTTAAGCAGAAATTTAGATTTGCTTAATGAAAAATCAAAATACAAAATATACCCAAAAGAGAAAAGTCCTTGTTTTCAAATAAAAGAAAATTATTTACTACTTACAACAGTCGCAACATCTTCAACAAATTCATCTCTAGCTGCAGAAATTGTAAACCAAAGCAAAGAATGTTCAAATCACCAAAGGAGAAAAAACCCAGAAAGAGAAAACTTGAAACAAATCTAAAAACAAAAAACTTACCAGAAGAAGAGGTCTTGGACCCACTTGGTAAAATTGTGTACATAGATCATAGACAATCTTGTTCCCTCACGAGTCAACACCTGAAAATCTAACTGTCATGCCAATTGCTTTTGGAATTTAGACTCTGTGCAAAATTGCTGATATAAATTAAATCCGTCTTGCCATTTAGACCATTTATTCTTCAAAGCTTTGTATATATTTAATTCATTTGGCCCGAATTTCTTGGTAGAAGTATCAAATCTCAAATCAGCAGGGCAGAGATCACCAAACAGTTCTGGTCCAACGGTTTCCACCAAGCCATTAGGAACATGCTTCTTCTCAGGCACTTTAAAAATCAGGTTATCAAATTTCTCATCCTTAAAAGACATTTTCCTGTATGTGATCCATGGTAAAGCACTTAAATGCATATGGATGGTGATGGGAATTTAGACCCCTTAAACAACCAAATTGCGTAGCCTAGTTAATTAGCCAAGTTGTTACTTAGTCAAATTATGCAATTCTAGGTTAAAGCAATTCAACAATCATATCAAGAATAATAATGCAGCGGAAAATAAATAAAACAAGATATGATCACCCAGGAAACCACACGGTAAAAACCTGGGGAGGATTTGACCCACCGATCCTCAAGGCATAACAGAATTCACTATGAAAGAATTGAAGTTCTTACAGAAGGACTACAAGCTCCCCGCTCGACTTCCTAATGCTACCCACCAGTACGAACTTCCTGACACGACCACGCGCAGGCTCCGAATCCACGGACTACTTCTTTCTTGAATTCCTCAATCAGCTACAAGCTCCCCGCTTGCTTTTCTTTTAAGTTCCAATGGTTGCAACTATGTTGATCATCAAGATATTGACAACCCTAAGTTTATGTGAAGGAAAGCTCCTCAAAGATCTCACAAGAGATTCACACAAACAGCAAATATGAGCAACATAACAATATGGACAACCTTCAAAAACGTGGCTAGGGTTTAGTTTATATACCTAGGGTAAAAACATAAAACCCTAAACGTTTAATGAAGTAGGGCTGAGTTGGAAATTCTGCAGAATAATCAACCTGTGCGATTTTCGATCGATCGAGTCTATTCTTCGATCGATCGAGCCAGGCCAAAAGTCCCAAGTACTTCTGTAGCCACTCGATTCCAACTGTACAATAATAAACCAACTTTGAGCAAGCCTAAACAAGACTAAATACAATGTTTTGATCATGGTTTGCCAACATTACAAATTAGAGTTCTAAATACATAAAATCCTAAGACCTTAGAACCTAACAAACTCCCCCTTTGGCCATCCGTGACAAAACACAAACTAAAAGCTCAAAGTTTACAAATTAAAAGCCCATTACAAAAATAATGCTCATAACAACAAATCCAACCTAACTACTATCCATCAGTTGCAAGTATAGACAGCAGCTCAATTGAATCAACCTGTATATTTCCTGAAACACTCAACAAACGCATAAATGTATGTGTGACAGAAAAGAGTAAAACAACAGGTATAACATTCTTGTAAGATTCACACAACACAAAATAAAGACATATATGAATGATCAACTCATAAATATAAATCAATAAGCAGTGAATCATAAAGCAACAAGAATCAACAAAAATAACATGTATATCAATCAATGTTACTCCCCCTAACATGAATATCCCCAAAAATGATATACAAAGTGAAGCACCTAGATACAATCTAAAAAACTCCACAAGCTCCTCAAAAACAAAAGTCTCCCCCTAACTACAAAAACCCCTCTACAAGTCAAAAATACCACTCCCCCTTTTTGTGACGAAATGCCAAAGGGCAATCACAAGTCGCCATCAAAAGGAGGTGGTGAGGGTGAATGAAGACGCGCCAAGTCAGCTCGTAGAGCACGAAACTCATCTAGCAAGTCCACCAAAATCTGACCATGAGCCGCCTGAACGGTCATGACAGTCTCCAAAGTACGACGAACATCGAAGTCGGCCGAAGGAGGTGGAGGAACATCAGCAGCAGCAGCATCATCACCAACTGGATCAGGAACATCCTCACCAGCAAGACCTGCAGAAGAAGAAGGAGGAGGTGCGCTACTAGAGGGCTCAGACCTAGGGTGTTTAGAACCAGCTCGAAGATGAGCAGCCCTTTGTCTAAGAAAAGACGCACCTATAGGAGCAATAACATGAACGGGCTCAGAGGAAGGGAAGCCACCAAGATCAAGATGAAGGAGAATCCTATGAAAGAAAATAGGATGTACAAGAGCATGAGCAGAAGATGAACTCCTATAAACATCGTTCAAAGAATGAAGAAAAAGATGGGGAAAACTAATAGGAGCATCAGTAACCAGAGCGTACAAAAATACACACCTCTCAAGAGGAATGGTGTGAACATGGGAAATGGGCCAGATAGAATGACACGCTATCCTAAAGAAAAGATAGTGTAACCCGGAGAGCTCAGCAGAAGTGATCCGAGGATCAAAACCCCACTGGACAGTAGTCCCAGTGATGTAAGACAAGACATCACTAATCTCGGGAGACACGTCATATGGATAGACAGGATGTCGAACCAATGGTACCCCTAGAGCATCAGCCACTACCTCAGGAGTAATGGAGTACTCTACGCCTCGTATCCAACTCTTGACTAGAGTGATGGAATCATAGATGCGGATAGAGATGTTCGAATAGAACTCTCTAATCAAGGCAGAAGGTGAAGGAGGATCAGAAACATCCACCAAGGGTAACCAGCCCCTACGCTCAAAGTTTGCCCTAATGGCAGGATCAAGTTCATCTAAGTGAACAGAACGCTCAGCCCAAATCTTTCTTCTAACATTCAGCTTCTCATAAATCTCTTGGTTTTTCTCACTCGAAAACTTCTCACGATCATAGGATGGAGGGAGTGACGGAGAAGGTGAGGGAACATTCCTACGGGCTCTAGTTTTCCTAGGCATAGTGCTAAGGAAAGGACAGAGACACAAAGTGAAAAACCAAAAAGAACAAGAGAAAAACTTAACCAAGGGCAGACTGCAAATTAGCACAAAAAAATATAGAACAAAAATCTATATGATGCATGAACATTAATAATGTTGTGATGCATGATCTAATGCAGTAAACAAATAAGTTCAATTGAGATTGAAGTGACAAAATTGGCTTGAACATGGAATTTTTATCAAAAATCCCAAAAATTGAAAACCACTTGTTGAAATTTTTACCAAAAAGATGAATTGAGCATTACAAAACACATTACATAGATTATAATGCTTAATTACAACTACACAACAAGCCAATTTCATCAAATTCTTCTCAATTTAACAAAAGCCCCAATTCGGATCAAGAACAAGCCCTAGATTTTTCAATTTTTCACCAAACTCAAATTTGATCAAATTATCAGGTAAGAAACATGTTTATGAAGTGTCCCCACAAAAACCCAATGATCAATTGTATAAAATAAGGCTTGCATCAACAGAAAATCCCAATTATTCAAAGTCCGAAAATTACCCTTAAATCCATGAATATATGCATGAAAACATGAAAATAAATTCAAAAGGAAGAGCACAAGTGTCTTACCGACTTGAGGAGAGAGAGATTTTGCAAAAAGAACGGAGGAAAACGACAAAAATCTCTATGTGGAGCCTTGCCAACGCGGAGAGAGAAAGAAAAAGTTTGAAAAGTTTTGAATAGGAACTTTGAAAAAGTCAGAAAAGAACCTTTTAAAAAGCTTTTTCACGATGTTCGATCGATCGAAAATCAGATTCGATTGATCGAAACACACAGTCATTTTGAGACAAATGAAAGCACTTTTTCGATTGATCGAAACACACAGTCATTTTGAGACAAATGAAAGCACTTTTTCGATTGATCGAAAATCAGACTGGATCGATCGAAATGGGCAGAGGCTCACTAAATTTTGAGAAAAATCACAGTTTTGAAAGACAAACCAAATTTTGAAAAACAACTCCTCAAAGCATTAAATTACAGAAATAAAATGCATGAGTATGAGATGGAATGCTTTTTCAAAAACCCAAAATTTTAAACCCAATTTTCTCAAAAACAAGTTTCAATCATTCTTCCTTTGAATATTCTCAAGCAACAAATATGTTGTGCACAAATCTCAAGATAATTTCAAACTTGGTTGGTCAGACCAAAAACACACACACTAGCATGTACAGTGTTTAACAAAGAGTAACTTGTGTAGTGTGTGATACTAGCAAAAACTTGAGATACATGTGAGGTGATATGTGAATAGCAATCAAACACAAAGTCTACACAATTCATCACATAGAATTTAAAAGAGACTATCACCTAAAGAGTTACATCCTATAACTCCCACATCTCCTAGAACAAAAGCTTGCAATCATGTAAGTTTCTTGTATTTTTGCCCCATTATTTAGGTGAAATTTGGCATAAAGCCTAATAGTACACACCAGATTAGATTATGTGAAATGGCATCAAGCCTAATAGTACACACCGGTTTGAATTAAGTGAATTGGTATCAAGCCTAATAGTACACACCGGTTTTAAGCATTAAGCATTTAAGCATTTAAAGAGGCTACACCTTATGTTCTTTTTGTGCATGTGCTACACTTTCTCGAGCACAAAATCTTATGATATGCACTAAGGTGTTCATGATTGACTAGTGAACAGTGGTGAGATGGTTATTTATGCCTTTCTCAAAAGGATCAAGTCCGACAGTCAAATAACATGTGACTTCAAGATCAAGACAAAGTGATCAATAACCACAAACATCTTTCCCACACAACATGCACTACAAAGTTTCAACTAGTCAAGTGCAATATTTAAGCTCATCAATGTTAAACAAGGTACACAGAACATGACATGTGTCAAAAGATAGATCAACCTTGTTTTTCAAAAATCAAGAAAAATAGTGTCTAACATAATTTTTGCTTTCTCCTTTTCCCTTTTTATTTTTTTTATTTTTTTATTATTATTAATAAAAGAGAAAACAAATAAATCCTAGAATGAAATGCATGAATGTAATGCAATGCAAGTCCTAGAACAAAATAAACACAAAAACCAAAGAACAATGGTCACCAAAGAATAGAGCAATTAAGCACAAGGACCATAAAGTCAAACACAACTTAGGGACACCGAAGAACACCAATCACTTGACGAAGTGTCTCAAACTTACTTCCATCAAGAGGTTTGGTAAAGATGTCAGCATTTTGACGATCAGTAGGGATATACTCAAGAACAACAATTTTCTTTTCAACCAAATCCCTAATGAAGTGATATCTAAGTTCAATGTGTTTGGTCTTAGAGTGTTGAACAGGATTTTTAGATATATCTATAGCACTAGAATTATCACAATAGACAACCATGGTGTCTTGAGGAATCCCATAATCACTCAAAAGCTTTTTCATCCAAAGGAGTTGGGAACAGCAACTCCCAGCAGCAATATATTCTGCTTCAGCAGTGGATAAAGAAACAGAATTTTGTTTCTTACTCATCCAAGCCACAAGATTGGCTCCAACATAAAAA
The DNA here is from genome assembly GCA_019022515.1 of Quercus aquifolioides. NCBI lineage: Eukaryota > Viridiplantae > Streptophyta > Magnoliopsida > Fagales > Fagaceae > Quercus > Quercus aquifolioides. The sequence goes on along the minus strand of CM032325.1, from coordinate 2,872,039 downwards.
CAACCCCCAGTGGTGCTCTTTCTATCATCAGCATTCCCAGCCCAATCAGAATCAGAAAAACCAGCAAGAGTCAAATTTGACTCTTTGCTATAAAACAATCCATAATCACAGGTTCCACTCACATATTTGATAATTCTCTTAACAGCATTTAAATGAGAAACCTTAGGATTAGACTGAAATCTAGAACAAACACCAACACTATAAGAGATATCAGGCCGACTAGCAGTTAAATACAAAAGACATCCAATCATGCTTCTATACAAAGTAATATCAACAGACTCACCTGATGGATCTAGTGTCAATTTTGCATTTGCAGCCATTGGTGTTCTAGCATGAGCGGCTTTGTCCAGTCCAAATCTTTTGACTAAATTCCTTGCATATTTAGATTGATTGATGTAGATGCCAGACTCTGTTTGCTTTACCTGCAATCCCAGAAAGTAAGTCAGTTCACCAACCATGCTCATTTCAAACATTGCCTTCATTTCATCTGCAAAAGAATGAGCAAGAGAATCATTAGTAGCACCAAAAACAATGTCATCAACATAAATTTGAGCTACAACAAAACCAGTCTTATCCTTTCTTATGAAGAGAGTTGTATCTGCAGATCCCCTTTTGAATCCATGCTCAGTGAGGTATGCAGTCAATCTATCATACCAAGCCCTAGGAGCTTGTTTCAAACCATAGAGAGCTCTCTTCAACTTGTATACATCATCCGGTCTGTGAGAATCCACAAATCCCTTAGGTTGCTCAACATACACCTCTTCTTGTAACATCCCATTTAAGAAAGCACTTTTGACATCCATTTGATACAACTTGAAGTTCAGGTGACTTGCAATGACCAACAGTATCCGAATGGATTCCAATCTTGCAACTGGTGCAAAGGTCTCATCAAAATCAATCCTTTCCACTTGTGTGTATCCTTGTGCAACAAGTCTTGATTTGTTTCTAATCACGGTGCCATGTTCATCTGACTTGTTCTTAAAGATCCATTTAGTTCCAATCACATTTACATTTTCAGGCCTAGGAACTAATTCCCACACATCATTCCGAACAAATTGATGAAGTTCTTCATGCATGGAATTTACCCAATCAGCATCTTGTAGTGCTTCATCTACCTTTTTCGGTTCAAATTGGGACAAATAACATGAGTGAGTGATCACATTCAGGGCTTTTGATCTCAATCTCATGTTATCATTCAGACTACCCAATATATTCGTAGAAGGATGATTCAATCTCACTCTAGAGGATGGACGTTTAACAAGAGAAGTTGTAGTACCTTTCTGTTCAACTAGAGGACTGAACTCACTTTGTACCTGTCAAGTGTCATGAACCGGAGTGGATGGTTCTGAACTTGATGGTACTGAGACTGTATCATTCAATACCAGCAGCTCTTCCTCACTATGTTTCACAACATACTCAGTAAGAGGAGAATCATTAACCTCTAAAGGCTTATCTTGAGCAGAAACAGTGCTTTCTGAAGAAGCTTCTGAACATACTTCATCATTTATCACAACATTTGAAGATTCCATGACTGTTTTGGTTCTCAGATTGTACACTCTATAAGCTCTACTAGTGGAAGAGTATCCTAGAAAGTATCCTTTGTCACTCTTTGCATCAAACTTTTCTAGGTTCTCTCTATCACGTAGAATGTAACAGTCACTGCCAAATATCCTGAAATACTTGACAACAGGTTTCTTCCCTCTCCAGAGTTCATAGGGAGTTTTCTTGGAGTCAGGTCTAAAATACACCCGGTTGAGTGTATGGCAAGCAGTGTTGACAGCTTCTCCCCAGAAGGACTTTGGCAACTTTTTGTTGTGTAGCATGACTCGTGCCATTTCCTGAACAACTCTGTTTTTCCTCTCCACAATCCCATTCTGTTGAGGTGTCTTGGGTGATGAGAACTCTTGGTGAGTACCTTGATCATTGCAGAAAGTCGCCAGCTTGGTACTCTTAAATTCTCTTCCATGATCACTTCTGATTCTGGCTATCACAGTATCTTTCTCAACCTGCAATTTCTTGCATAGATGTATCATCTTCTCAAGAGCCTCAGTTTTATCTTTCAAAAGCACAACCCAAGTATATCTAGTAAAGTCATCCACAACAACTAGAATATACTTCTTTCCACCCAAACTTTGAACTCTGGCAGGACCCATGAGATCAATGTGTAATAACTCTAAAGGTCTTGAAGTTTGAACACTAGTCACAGACGGATGCTTGGATTTTACTTGTTTACCTATCTGACATGGTCCACAAATGCACTTATCAATTTTCTCAAATTTAGGTAAACCGATAACTGCCTCACACTTGGAAATCTTCTCTAACTGCTTATGACCGGCATGCCCCAACCGTTGATGCCACAAATCAACTTGATCAATCTTTGCACTAAAGCATTTGTTGTTTACACTTGGTGTTATGCCATAACAGTTGTCAGCTGTCCTTACACCAACACACGTACAGTCACCTCCTCCATCAAGTATCTCACATTCATATTTGGTGAAAAGTACATTTAATCCATTGTCGCAAATCTGACTTATGCTGAGTAAATTGGCCTTCAATCCATCAACATACCAAACATCTTCAAACACTGGCAATCCTGGAATGTCCACAGTACCAATGCCTCTGATCACAGATTTACTTCCATCTCCAAAAGTGACTGTCCCAATCTTTCCTTCAAAGAGTGTTTTGAATAAATCTTTATTTCCTGTCATGTGCCTGGAACAACCACTATCCAAATACCAAAGACAAGAATCACGTGCCTTTAAGGCGGTTAAAGCAGTATAACATACATAATTCTTGTCACATGTGATTATACCAATGTACTTAAGGAAAGATTTAACAAACACAACAAAAGGCAAAGATAACAAATAGATAAGTTGACAAATAAGCAGAATAATTTTCCAAGAATCCATGACAACAGGGGTCAAGGATCAGCTCAGAGATTAAAAATCTCAAACAAAAAGAGCTACCTGCTCTGATACCACTTGATGGGAATTTAGACCCCTTAAACAACCAAATTGCGTAGCCTAGATTAATTAGCCAAGTTATTACTTAGTCAAATTATGCAATTCTAGGTTAAAACAATTTAACAATCATATCAAGAATAATAATGCAGCGGAAAATAAATAACACAAGATATGATCACCCAGGAAACCACACGGTAAAAACCTGGGGAGGATTTGACCCACCGATCCTCAAGGCATAACAGAATTCACTATGAAAGAATTGAAGTTCTTACAGAAGGACTACAAGCTCCCCGCTCGACTTCCTAATGCTACCCATCAGTACGAACTTCCTGACACGACCACGCGCAGGCTCCGAATCCACGGACTACTTCTTTCTTGAATTCCTCAATCAGCTACAAGCTCCCCGCTTGCTTTTCTTTTAAGTTCCAATGGTTGCAACTATGTTGATCATCAAGATATTGACAACCCTAAGTTTATGTGAATGAAAGCTCCTCAAAGATCTCACAAGAGATTCACACAAACAGCAAATATGAGTAACATAACAATATGGACAACCTTCAAAAACGTGGCTAGGGTTTTGTTTATATACCTAGGGTAAAAACATAAAACCCTAAACGTTTAATGAAGTAGGGCTGAGTTGAAAATTCTGCAGAATAATCAACCTGTGCGATTTTCGATCGATCGAGTCTATTCTTCGATCAATCGAGCCAGGCCAAAAGTCCCAAGTACTTCTGCAGCCACTCGATTCCAACTGTACAATAATAAACCAACTTTGAGCAAGCCTAAACAAGACTAAATACAATGTTTTGATCATGGTTTGTCAACATTACAAATTAGAGTTCTAAATACATAAAATCCTAAGACCTTAGAACCTAACAGATGGTATAAACAAAAAGGTTTTGGTTTTTGAGAACTGCCCCACATATCTTCTCTTTCATCAGCAAGGGAGACCACTTGGTCGCCATGAAGCTCACAACTAGAATCTGACAAGGCCATTTCACTGGCCACCTGCTTGATTTCATCACATTGCAGGCTAATTTCCCTCTCTAATGAAAATACACCTGCTTCTTCTCCCAATTCTGAGTGGCCGTTACGTTACGCATGAAGTGTAAGTAAAATAGGAAGGGGAAGTACTGGACCCACTAGAGTATCATCTTGCTGCACTTTGTGTGACCACTTATTGCTATGGCATGAAGACTTTCTTAGGAAGAAAGGAGGCAATTGAGGTAGGTCAGGGACAACTAGAAATTCCAAAGATACTTTTTTCTGGTCCAAAAGTACCTCAAGGAACTTTGAGTAAATGGAATAGGCCAGTTGTAAGAGTTCCATTGGCAGGCCTGCCCACAACCTTCTCAAAGCAACCTCATGTATGCTTACTGGCAAGCTGATGTCATTAAAAACAACAGAAACTGCAGGAGACGATCTCAATCGACCAAACCCACAAGCCTTCAACTTCTCACACAAGATTTCATGAGATTCTAAGCTAAAAGATTCCTTTTCTCGAGGAGCCTTGCAAGGCTTTTTCAATTTTGAAACCAGGACTTCAGTTAGACTACCATTCAAATATGCAGAGAGTTTATCAAGTTTCATGTACTCAAATCTTCTAGGAAATTTGTAGTCCTCATCATCCATAATATACAAGGAATTATCTTTAAAATGGAACCATTCTGGGTGAAGTTCTTTCAACTTCCACAACGCACAATAGCTTTGTGATTCAAGCTTCCCCGATGACATAAGTCTTATCAATGTAAAACCACCAAATTCATTCGACTCAGAAAGCATTGCTGATAGATCTTTGTTTAAAATGACAAAACCCAAAGCCAATTCTTTCTTACGCTGCCAATCAATCCATTTAGGAAGATCATCCTTCAAAATCTCCTCTCTCACAAGACAACTTCCACATTGACACTCACGACCTGACAATAAGAGATCTGAAGGGAGCTCCCATGCATAATGGGTTTTCAAAACTTTCGAAACTTCAGAAATGATGGATCCTCTCGGGGTTGGTAAAGTAGGTCCATAACAAAATAGATTAAACTCACAATTCCGAAAAGATCCCAATATAATACAAAAACCCGATTCAGAAGCCCACCTATAGGTATCATCCCTTGTGTTTGATCTCAATTCCGACAATCTAAATACATTAATATGGCATGGATTATCAAGACCGTGAGCCCATTGCAACAACAGCATCATTGGTTTCTGCACATCACAAAGAACCAACAAACTATCCGAGGCCAATGCAAAACAGAAACCATCAGATCCCGCCATTGTAAACGTAAGGAACCGTTCATTTTGAACCAAAGTATACATCCTCAACATCTCAACCTTAGCTAAACAACTCACAGCATGCCCATCAAACCTCAAATCGACCAAGAAAACAGCATCAGACCGGGCAACAATCAAAATCCTAGAATGCCAACTGAATTCACAGCTCAACCATTTACAATTCCCCGAATCAGCATCAGCATCCCACAATACAAGCAACTTAGTCCCTCTAAAACGCACATTGGAATCGGAAGTCCTACTTCTTCTAAAACAAGACTCCAAATCAAACAAGAACAAAGCATCACTTTCTAACAAAACTACACTCTCCTCAGGTATATGTGGACTCCAACAAGCATACACAACAGAACTAGTCTTAAAAACCTTAGAACCTAAACAAGAAACTCTGGGAAATTTACCAAAATTATGAATTTCCTGAACAACAAACCAATGCACAGAGCACAATGTAGAAGCCAGAAAATACCCAACAACAGTGGAATGATTATGATTATTACCCGGTACTTTCGTGTAAAAAGTCATCATCTTTGGCACCCCAGATGTCGAAACGGGAAGCTTTGATAGAAAGAAGCAAGAAGCTGAGTCGGTCGGAGTTAGGATTATGATTCTTATATTCATGTTTTACGATTCTTTTTTGCATGCTATAAGCAATGTGTATATTAACATGCTTAATTAATTAGAGAATGGGGTGTAATTCTCATCGAAGGGAGTGGCATTTGTATTTGGAATTATGAATTTTCATTTTTATCATAAGCTCCTTCTAACTTAAACCAAAATTATAAATGATATATTAAGAGTAAGTTTAGAAAAATGACACACCAATGATTATAGGCCGTTGGTTCTCAAGTTTGTGAATAATCAGTGTTATTTTTCAAATCCGTCTTATGCCAAAGGAGCTAGAACACTTGAATTTCTCAACAAGAATTGTTTTAATCTCCACTACTATAATGTTAATTATTGAATTTTATGTTATTAGAATTCCCTCTATTTACATAGAAATTGAAGAACATAAATGCAATCCCACTAAAATTATTGGAAAATTTTTTTGAGGGGATAACATGAAATGGCTAATTATATAATAGAATTCTCTAATATACCATTAAAATTTAGGATCTAACTTCTAAGAACAAGAATTTAACTATCCAAGAGCCAGGGTCCAATTAAATAATAATAATTTGGTCAATATTAAGACCGTATGGCTAATATTTAGAGGTTCTAACTTAATCACAACCCTTTTTAAGTAGATATGCCAAAGCAAGCAATGCAATCCCAAAAGAGAAAGATGGGTGTCACCTAAAATCCAAAAGGCACAAAACTTAAAAAATAACAACATTTACTTTTTTAAAAGCTAATTTATGCTTCAAATTTAAGAACGCTAGAACCAAAATGATCATTGCATTTGTTAACAACTAATTTATGCTTAAAATTGAAGGAAAATAGTGCCTCAATATGAATGATTTCACCAACCATTTCCAAACAGTCTTGTTGAATAATGCCTTCAATTTTTTTAAATGATATCTCATATTGATCAACTTTGCTTTACATCATACAAGCAAAGGACCAATGAACTTTGATCTCCTCTCATGAATTTTAATCATTTTCTAAATTAGATTCAACTTTGAATTTTTTTCGCATCAACTACTTGCTACTCACTAGAATAATTAGTGACCATGCTGAAATAAAACCCTACCATTATACTCCTTTTACATCAAAAGATGAAAGAAAAGATTGTAATTAAAAAAAGACAAAATAATAAATACCACTTATTTAAACATTTTTTTCCCCTACTTTTCCTCCTCTTTTGTCTTTTCCACCACACCAATCGAGTGTAGTCTCTTATTTTCCATCCTCACCCTTTTACACCCAACCATACAGACCATGTAATGGAATTTTTGAAGCCAGCCATTTTGTTTTTTATTTTTTTAAATACCTGGAATAAAAAAAACGCTTATCAATCTAAGCAGCAATTTGTAATTAGTGTTATTAAGTCCTAACTATTTTGGAAACAAAGATTGCTATAATCCCATAAAAAAGAGAAAGAAAAAGATTGCTATCATCTAGTGCGTCCAAAATGGAGCATCATTAGCATTGGAATGCAGATTTTTCATTAAGAATGTGACAAGAACTCACCAACACATACAAGCATCTATTAGCTTTGTAATACAACTTGAGTAAATTTGAGACATTAACACAACAAAGTAGGAGGGAAAAGAGGAGGAAAAAAAAAAAAAAAAAAACACCAGCATATACAATCGTAATGTTACACCCAAAAAAAAAAAGTGACTAACAAGTCAAGACACAATATTTGCATTAGGGACTTTTTTTTTTTTTTTTTTTTGATAGGTAAGAAAAAAGTATATTCAAAAAACTGCTAGATGCAAATTAGCACCAGAAAATCAAAAGTACAAAAAAGATGAAAAAGCAAAAACATAAAAAGGCATTAATTACTAAGGAATAGAGGAATAGAGTCACTAGATGTGAGTCTCCAAGCCCTAGCCCAATCAAAAAGGAAACTAGAAAAGAGAGCAAGCAGTTGGTCCTCAGATCTATCCAAATCCTCAAACGTCTGCCGATTGCATTCCCTTTAAATACACCACATCAAACACAGCGGAACTAGGTTCCAAATGTAAGATGAATACTTCCCCAACCAATTCCACCAACTAAATAGAAAATCTTGCACCATACATGAGGGAACCCATGAAATCCCAAAAATCCTAAAGACAAAACACCACAGCCAATAAGCCTTTCCACAATGAAACAACAAATGATCCACTATCTCACCACAACGACGACACATAATGCACCAGTCACGAAATCAAAGCCCCTAAGTCGCAAGATATCTCCCGTGAGGATCCTATACCATGCAGCTGTCCAAACAAAGAAAGAGACACGCCGGGGTATTTGCATTAAGGACATCATCCAGGATGAATGGACCAATTTTACCTGCCCTAAATAAAGTAAGATGCTTTTTTGATACCATCAAACGAGCTTCTGAGGTCTTATGAGGTATCTTAAATGCCTTCTGCAGTGCTTCAAACTGCTGCTCTATAAGACCCTCCAAGTCACTCTCATCTTCTACATTACTAGTAAATTCTAATAGAGTTAAATACAAAGCACGTTGGACTTCTGTGACAAGATCCTGGAAGGGAAAACGTGAAAAAGAGCTAGATTGTGTGTGTGTGTGTGTATATATATAACACGAGTCAGAAATAACTCCTTTGCAAACAGTCTGTTGCTCATAAAAGCAAGAACATCATCTAAATATTAAGTGATAATGGAGAATCAAACAATTCACAACCAAACCTACATAATCTTCCTACCAACATTATCAATATCAGGGTCCAATCCCAAATATCTAGTCTTAATTATTGAATGTCAACAAGTATGAAAAACACATGAAGCTAAAATTTCAGTCTCTTATTACTTTCTAAGGTATATAAACCATAAAACACAAAATCAGTTGACCTTGTATCCAGCAATATCTTGAGTAACTCCAGGCAATGGGCCGAATGTAGCTCACTTCATCTTCTCCTGCACCATGAAAGAAAACTGAAGCTGTTATTGTTAAAATAATTTAATAACCTTTACCAGTTCCATTTCAAGAGTCAAGACAATATCCAACCATAATCTAGAAAAAACATAGTAACAACTTACCAGGAAATCGAGACGATGCAATTTGATGGATCGAATTAATTAAAGCCGACTTGCCAACATTAGGAACACCAACCACCAAAACAAGTAGAGTAGGTTCCCTTGAAATCACTTCCCTCAGCCTGAACTCCACAAGCTCAAGAAGCTTTCAGTACATGAACCATGATAAGACAAAAGAGAGGACAAGTTACTATTACACTATATAAGAAGAATGGATAATTAATGTAGGGACCGGTTTCGAGCGCTCTCCGCAGATTGGGAGAGTGGACCCAAGCCCAGCTAACCCTGCAATAAATTTATAGAGTATGGGTTCAAGAGCTAGGCCCTAGTAAAGAATGCAACGGCCATGCATGGTTGTACGTGAATGCTAGTAACCTAAGTATGGGTTGGAATACACAATAGGGCTCCTCGGACGGGTTTGACAGAGGTTGAAGTTGTTCTCATTTCTTTCAAGAAAGGTTACAATGGTTGAGAGAGAATACAATGCTACAGTATTTCCTTTTCTCTGGTTTTCCGTCCGTCCCCCTCTCAAGAGGGACTTTTTACATTATATACTTCTCTCTCAGTTGATCCTAGCCCTACATTTGTTGATCAACCCGGTTTCCACTTGAGAGCCTGTCCCATCAGCCGCATTCTCATCCCTCCTGTGGGTTGCAGCGCCTAAGACGGCACTGTTCAGAGGTCCTATCCTCATTAATGCGGCCAGGGCGTTAGTTGAGGGCATTTAATGTGGAGGTGACAGTTCACCTGGGACTTGCTCCTCCACCATGCTTCAATGTCTGGTGCTTGGTTCTTGCTATTTGCTCCTTGGATGCTTTAGGGAGGTTCCCCTTGTGGGCATGCTGTTTGCCCATTTTCCGACCTCGGTCTCCCGAGGATGTAACCATCCTCGGCAATGCTCCTTGGGCCCTGGGCTCTACACTTTCGTCCTCGGACCTAGGACGCGTCCTCGGCGTGGGCCTCTGGACCTAGCCTGAAGTGGGCCGGGGTTGCTTGACTTATTCTGGCCCCACAATTAACATAGATACATATATTTTCATTTATAGGATTTTTTTTTAAATTTTAAAATAATAATAACTATCAATTTTTTAAAATTAAAAAAAAAAAATCTAAAATCCAATTTTAATATTTTTGCTAAAATTCAATTTAGTCTTTTACATTTACTTCAATTGTCAAATTAGTCCTTAACATTTAAAATTTGTCAATTTAGTACCTCAGTTTGTCAAAATGAGTCAATCCTGTCCTTCTGTCCCAATAATTTAGCAAATTAAGCTGTTTAAACATTTAAAAAAAAAAAAAAAAAAACTAATACTCATCAAACAATAAGATATATTAAATGACACAGAAATATTTTGAATAAATTGCATCATTTGCTAACAGAGATATTGATTAATTGACCATATTTTTACAAATTGAGGGACTAAATTTGCCTATCGAATTTTAACCCAAAATACCACAAAACAAAGAGGGCGTATCCCAGCGTGTCGGACACGTTTGGAGGGTGTCCGTGCTTGTTACCTTGTTAACAGAGGTGTTGCTATGGGCATTAATAGCGATGTAATCCTGGTTGCAGGAGCAGGAATCGAAGTAACGAATCCATTCGGGGATGATGATGTTAGGGTTGGCCAAGTCATTCTTGTTTGAGAGCTACGACGAGTCGTTTAGATGAGGAGAGTTGAGGTTGGACGCGGTGGCTGGCGGAGGAGAAAGGAATGCGAGCGTCGCGGACTTCGACGACAGCAAGGTTGAAAGCCATCTCCCCTTTAATTCTCTGCTATCACTTTGGGGGAATGAATATTGATCACATTAATATTCATTGTTTTAAAAACTAGGAAAAATAAGTGAAAATGGGGGCTAGCTGTCCATGGATTTAATTGGGTCGGGTTTGAATTAAAATAATAATAACAACCTAAAATTTTGATTAATTTTGATTTTATCTTTTTAAGTTTCAATTTTCTTTTTAATATAGATCCCCAAATGTTATGTTTCATTACAATTTGCTCCTCCCTTACAAAGTTAAGTACGAGATTGGCAAACCAAGGACATTTTCTATATTTGTATTTATTTTGATTTTGTGCCCTATATGTTTGAAACTATTTTGATTAATCAAGAGATTACCGGTAGGGTTGTTTATGAAACAATTTATTTATGAACAACTTGAACTTGGTTCAGAAAAATGCTTATTTATATTCGTTTGTTTAGCAAACAAGTCAAACTCAAGCCTAAGTTTAGACTCAATTATTAAATGAATCAATCTCAAACATAATAATTTGTTTGTAAACATGAGAGCTTGATTTATCTATGTATAATTATATATATATATATATATATATATATATAATTGTCTTAAAATATATTTATATATACTTGAAATTGAATTGTATAAGTTTTTAAATAGATTCATATGACATTAAATGATCAATTTGTAGTAAAAATTTGGGAAGGTGTTATTTTATATGGATTTTGAAGAACATGACATACTTTCTATTTACATTTTGGTATTGATGAATTGGGTCTTGCTTGTCTTCTGAGAACCCCTATCTCTAGTAATTTTAGGTCCATTGTATTCTAAAGCTTTTCCTTGTATAAGAGGGAATTAGCAAAGAAAAAAAAGGGGGTGGGGAGATCAAATTTGACATTTTTTTTTTGGATAGAGATCAATTTTGACACTTTAGGATTTAAGTGTACCCATCAATAATTGTGCTACTGGGTGCAAGGATTATAAAAAGAGGGACATTGTGGCTTATTGATACCTATGCGGTTGGAGCATCAAATAACACCAGTTAAATTATAGTATATCACCCTTGAATTTCTCCATTGTTGACATGATTGATTTTGGTCCTTTCTAACTTAATATGGCATGTAGCAGATGGTAGTGCATTGTAACGTGCAGAAAGGTAGTAACGTGCAGGAAGGTAGTCTTGCTTATAACAACATTTCTTACACAATCTTTATTGTGATGCTCACCAGTGAACGTTCATATTTTTACCTAAATTGCCATGCAATAATTTCTATCATTTAAATTCTCTAGTGGGAGCCACTTCAAAGAATGTTAAATCTCATTTATGCCATTGTTTAAACCTACTTTACAAGTGTCTTGTGGGACGTGCAATGACCCTCTGCCTTGACACTTATTATAATGCCACTGTGAATTTCTTAGTAGCGGCTAAAAAGCTTCAGTTTGTGATGGTCATATTTTCTTTTTCTTCTGTTGGCTGCCTTTTTGCTGGTGAATTATGTACTAATGAACAACTTGTACGTGAGTTTTCAACTCCCTGACCTGAATGTTTGCTTAACAGGTTGATTATCTTGAATGTTTCAGACTGTACAACAATCCAAATATCTCCGTGCACTTCAATACAGAGACCATGGATATTGTTAGCAATACAAAAGGCCAGATGTCTGGAATTCTACTTCAAAATCTGTGTTTGAGGCAAAGGGGTTATTTTATGGTATTGGTCATTCACCGAATTGCTAGTTGTTGGAGTCAAAACTTGGTTTTCATTCATACTTTTCTTTTTACAATATTGTGGGCATAAATAGCCACTATACATAATTGGAATGCTAAAGTTTAGGACTACAAATCTCTGAGCCAGTAGAGCATATCTCTAATCTAGGAAACATATATATTTACAATCAATCTATATACGGAAGTCTACCAACTTGGAATTATTTCTAGAATCTTCAACACTCCCCCTCAAGTTGGTGCATAGATGTCGCTCATTCCCAATTTGTTGAGACCATCATGAAATGCTCGACTTGATACAGCCTTGGTGAGTAGGTCAGCAAGTTGTTCTTGAGACGGGACATGAGGTGTTTCAATGATCCTTGCTTCTAGTTTTTCCTTGATGAAATGCCTATCAACTTCCACATGTTTGGTTCGATCGTGCTGAATTGGGTTATGGGCAATATCACAAGCTGCCTTGTTATCACAATATAGCTTCATTGGGCTGTCATGCTTAATATTCAGATCTTTTAATAAATTACGGATCCATAATAATTCACATACTGCCTTAGCCATTCCTCTGAACTCAGATTCAGCACTAGATAGAGCAACTACAGCTTGCTTCTTGCTTCGCCAAGTGACCAAATTTCCTCCTACAAAAGTGAAATATCCTGCTGTAGATCGCCTATCTGTGATTGATCCAGCCCAATCTGCATTAGTGTATCCTTTGACATCTAGATTATTCCCTTTTTTAAACATAATCCCTTTTCCTGGAGATGACTTCAAGTGGCGCAAAATGCGGGTAACAACATTCATATGTTCTTCGCTTGGAGAATGCATGAATTGGCTCACGGCACTTAGTGCATATGCCAAGTCAGGCCGAGTATGTGCAAGATACATCAGTCTCCCAACTAATCTTTGATACCTCTCCTTGTTTGTTGGAACTTGATCCGGATATATGCCTAGCTTCAAATTTTCTTCCATAGGAGTGCTAATTGGACTACATGCCGTCATACCAGTCTCACTTAGTAAATCTAAGGCATATTTTCGTTGAGATAGAAAGACACCTTCCTTTGATCTTGACACTTCAATACCAAGGAAGTATTTTAATGGACCAAGGTCCTTCATCTCAAATTCTCGGGCTAGATGGTTTTGAAATGCGCTCCTTTCTTCTGAATCATTTCCCGTTACTATCATATCATCAACATACACAATGAGACAAGTAATCATTCCTTTATTATGCTTCACAAAAAGAGTATGATCTGAGTTACTCTGCTTGTATCCAAAAGCTTTCATTGACTTCGTAAACCTTCCAAACCATGCTCTCAGAGATTGCTTCAAACCGTATAGGGCCTTTTTTAATCTACAAACATGTTTTCCACCTTCTGACTGCATATTACATCCAGGGGGCAACTCCATGTGTACTTCTTCTTGAAGGTCTCCATGCAAAAAGGCATTCTTCACATCAAACTGGTGCAATGGCCAGTCAAGATTCACCGCCAAGGATATAAGAATACGGAAAATATTGATTTTTGCTACTGGTGCAAATGTCTCCATGTAGTCAATTCCATAAGTTTGAGTGTACTCCTTGGCAACTAGTCTAGCTTTAAATCGTTCAATGGTTCCATCTGCCTTGTATTTGACTGTGAAAACCCACCGACATCCAACAGGTTTCTTTCCTTCAGGCAGCTCAACAACTTTCCAAGTTGAGTTCTTTTGAAGTGACTTCATTTCTTCATTCATAGCTTCCTCCCACCTAGGATCTCCCAGAGCTTCCTGCATGTTAGTAGGAATAGATACAGCAGATAATTGATTCGCAAATGACTCACTTTCTTTTGACAGTCTATGGTAGGATACATAGTTGCTCATGGGATATTTAGGATTAGAACTAAGAACAGGTTCATAGTTAACTCTAGGTACACCTCTAGTGGCCCGATTAGGTAGTACTTTTGGAAGGAGTTGAGATTTAGAATGTACCTGGGGTTGTACTTGGGGTTCAGGAAAGGAATTGACCTCAGAAAATAATTGGTTAGATGGTACTTGAAGTGGAGTCACTTCCATCTGATTCTGATTATTTTCCCCATTTAAACTAATGTCTGGTTGGTCGAGAACAGGTTGCTCAGGCAGCACAGCTTCCTCCTCTGGACACTCACCACTTTTATCCAAAAATTCACCTCTTGTATTCAAATGGTCCAAAAAAGGATTTAGATTTAGAGTCTGCAATTCATTCCGTCTCTCCCCCTGAATTGAGGACTCAGGAACAGTATAGTACATGTCATTTTCATGAAAGACAACGTCAAGGGTGACATACATTTTTCGTGATGGGGGATGATAGCAGCGGTAGCCTTTCTGAAGTGATGCATAGCCAACAAAGACACATCGTAGGGCTCGTGGTTCCAACTTATCACGCAATGGTTTAGGAAGATGCACAAATGCCACACACCCGAAAATTCTAGGTGATAAATTCGGAGCAGTAGGAGCAGTTACAGTCGAATGAAGAACTTCAAAGGGAGTCTGAAAATTCAATGAGCTGGAGGGTACACGATTAATGAGGTAAGCCACAACACTAAGCGCTTCACCCCAGTAACTGGTGGGCATATGAGCTCCAAACAAAGAGGCTCGTACAACTTCAAGTAGGTGGCGATTCTTGTGCTCCGCAACCCCATTTTGTTGAGGGGAATAAGGGCAAGTTGTCTTGTGAGATATGCCATGTTCCTGCAAATACTTTTTCAGGTCTTGATTAACAAATTCTCCATCATTATCAGTGCGAAGAACTTGTATGTGAGATTGGTATTGAGTGGCGATCATCTTATGAAATTTCTGAAACAAGGAGCTAACTTCATTTTTAGATTTCATCAAGCAAACCCAAGTCATACGAGTGTGATCATCAATAAATGAGACAAACCAACGAGAACCATTCAAGGAAGGGTTTTTGGCCGGCCCCCATACATCAGAGTGAATCGACATAAAAGGTACTGGACTTTTATTCATACTCAATGGGAACGATACACGGTGACTTTTTGCAAGTTCACAAATACTACATTTGAAATCTGAAGTATTTAAGTGAGAAAACAACTTTGGGAACAATATTTTTAAATATCCAAAAGACGCATGACCCAAGCGCCTGTGCCACAACCAAATTTCGGAGGACTTGTCAATCTGATTCACTGAAAGAGCTTGAGCCAACTGATGTGAGCTAGTAGGCTGCAGATCCAGATAGTACAACTTCCCCCTTCTAGTACCACAACCAATCGTCTTCTGAGTTCGAATGTCCTTAAAAACACAAAGGTTAGGCCAGAAAATCACAACACAATACAACACACTAGTTATTTGAGCAACAGACAATAAATTATGGTTGAGAGAAGGTACAACTAAAACAGAATCAAGATTCAAATTATCTGAGAGAGGAATTGAACATTCCCCAATCACAAGTGAAGGATTGCCATTGGTGGTAGAGACTATATGTATGGTGGACTGTTTCATAGACGGAACATGCTGACTGTCAAAGGTCATGTGATCCGTAGCACCGGAATCAATTATCCATGTACTACTACTACTATCTGATGCAGAAGTATGGAAAACCTTACCAATGTTACCTGAAGTAGCAATCAAAGAGGAAGCTTTTGCAACATCATTGGAAGGTTTGGTCACAGCAACAGAGGCTTGGTCGTTTGGCTTTGAATTGCGCTTACACAGTGCCTTTGCTGGATCCCACCAATCTGGATAGCCAATTAAGTCATAACACTGTGCCTTTGTATGGCCTGTCTCACCATAGTGAGTGCACAAACGTTCGGGTTTGGCAGCACCTAATTCATAACTGCCCTTCTGAGATCGTGCTTGGTCAGAATCAGTCTTTTGAGCGGATTGTCGAGGTTGGGGCTTAGAGCATCGAGCCATTAAAGCGGAAGACTCAAGATTATCGGGTTCAGCATTTAAGGTAGCTCAGCGTACAGTATCTCGATGGACATAGGCATAGGTGTCGTCAAGGTCCATCGAGGGGTCCTTCCGAAGAACCTCACCTCTAATCTGTTCGAATTTTGCATCCAAGCCACAAAGAAAGATGTGTACTCTCAACCGTGCAACAGATTTCTTATAGGTGACAATATCATCGGGATCCTTCATGATAACTTTATCACGATAATCTAATTCTTCGAAAATTTCGACAAGCTCACCGTAATAAGTTGATAGAGGTCGACTAGCTTGTTTGGTGGTAAAGGCAAGTTGATTCAGTGCAAAGAGTTGTGTCTCATCCGATCCATCATAGAATGCTTTGGCAAGAGCACTCCAGATTTCCCTTGCGGTACGAAGTTGGAGATAACGCTTCATTATCTCTAGCGACATGGAGGTCAGCAACCAACCCTTGACCTTTTGATTCTCTGCATACCACTTTGCATAGGTAGCATCAGTTTCCTTCGGTGGATCAGTTTTACCCATAATATATTCGAGCTTCTCACGTCTTGCGATTTGCATCTCTAATATTTGGGACCATACATCATAGTTAACTTCGGTGAGGACAACTCCGGCATGGAAGCCAGAATTTTCAGATTGGATATGGATTACTGGGGTTGATGGCTCGAGAGTAGAGGATTCGGAAGCCATGTGGTGGTAGTTGTTTGCTGTGATGGTTGTTCAGAGCAGTATGGGAGTAGTTGTTTGCTGCAATGGAAGTTTTCGGGAGGCTCTGATACCAAGTCAAAACTTGGTTTTCATTCATACTTTTCTTTTTACAATATTGTGGGCATAAATAGCCACTATACATAATTGGAATGCTAAAGTTTAGGACTACAAATCTCTGAGCCAGTAGAGCATATCTCTAATCTAGGAAACATATATATTTACAATGGAAACATATATATATATTTACAATCAATCTATATACGGAAGTCTACCAACTTGGAATTATTTCTAGAATCTTCAACAGTTGGAACTTGGAAGGCCAAGTTGAGCTTGACAAGGTGGTATATGTGGGATCCACCCGCATGTGAGGGGGAGAATACATGTAACAGAAACAGCATGTATTTTCTCAAAGCTTATATCATTATTATTGTCTAATATTGCTGGTGATTGCCGGGATGTGGAGTCTTTTCCAGATGAGGATTTACTGCCTACAAGTCTTACACAACTTAGCATTGTTAGATTTCAAAATATGAGATCATTGGACAAGAAAGGGCTTCAACACCTTACCTCTCTTCAACGATTGGGGATCATAGACTGCCCTGAGCTGAAGCACATGCCAGAGGAGGGGCTGCCTGCCACCATTTCTCACCTACGGATTAAATTAAGAATGCCCTACATTGACGATATGAATGCAAAGGAAGAAGGAGTGGCGCAAGATTGCTCACATCCCCTGCATAGAAATTGATGGTGAACTCATTCCCTAAGCCAAAAGTCTAGAGGCTATGCAACCCCTTTGATATCAGGTATTTGTTCTACTTGAATAGATCTTGATTTTACTTGCATTTCTTTTAAATTTTATTTTTGGTGACAAATAAGTTTTATTTAAAATTAATAAAAAAAAATTTCTATTAATTTTGAAAATGATTTTTCTTTGTAAGTCAAGGTTTTGAAATCCGGACCGGACCGTACAGTCCAACCGAAAAAATCTCGAATTGCTCATTTTATGGTTGTTTTAGCTTTAAGAACCGCTCTTTGAGAAAAAAGCAAGGACCGTGTGAACCACGGTCGGATCTCACGGTTCTAAGAACTGTGAACGGTTCTCACGGTTCTTTTTTTTTTTTTCAGCAAATACCGGCTGAAATTAAAGATTTAGCCGGCATACTTTGGACATTTTTCAGATCTGGAACCAAAAGATTTGTGAGGAAAAAAAAAAAAAAAACAAATTGAGAAGAAGAAGATGACAGAGTAGGGGCTGTGCGAAGTTGAAGTAGTAAGCTAACAACCCAACACAGATAGCCAGTCCCGACCTTCATCTTCGTCTTCTGCTTCTATTTCTTCTTCTTTCTTCTTTTTCTCCTTCTTCTCTTTCTTCTTTCCGTCTCCACTGCTGTGGTTTCTGAGTTTCTCACCCTTTTCTCTGTTTTTGATTGTTTTGAATTCTTTTTTATATTTCCAAACCCCTTCACGTGACTTGCATTGGAAAAGAAGACAACTTTTAATTTTTGAATTAAAAATGGCTAAATATTTCAGCCGTTAGATATTTGAGCCCGTGAAGTGGCACTAGCCATTTGTATTTTTCCCAGTAATGGTACAATGAATAGAGAGAGTATGCCTTTTTTTTATTTTATAAAACGGTCAGAAACTTTATTAACTCAATAAACTGAATACACGTTTAAAGTAGAAAACTTATAAAGTTGCAAGGCCAACTACAAAAGGCTGGCCATAGACTGAAGCTACAACACATGTAGCTAAGGAAAAAGGCCACATGTATAAAAAGATAACTCCGGCCATAGACTACAGCTACAACAACGTAGCTAAGAAAAGGGCACCAATATAAAAAATTAAATCCAAAATGCCATCAGCTTTTGGTACTCATTCAGCAGGTATGGTACATGTAGATATTACTGCACAGTGCACAAGATGGCCAATACTAACGAGTTGTTGAGTTTTGACCATTCAAACTTTTTTTTATTTATTTAAAAAAGACCATTTAAACTTTGCTACATCATAATTGTGACAAAAAAATTGTGAAATATTTTGTAACACTAGAATTTTTAGATATAAAAAAAATTGTAAATATTAATTAAAAGTACTTATAATATTTTATTTGTTATATTTTTCGTGTGTGTTCTAATAAGTATTACTGTTTACTAAAAAAAAATTGAATAGTAAAGAAAAAATAGTGAATACAATTAAATATATAATAATTATTAAATAATTATTTTAATTTAAAATTACTAAGTGTCCTTCTAATTCCTATATTATTACAATATTACTATCACAAGTTTAACTAATCAACATATAAATAAATAAATAAATATTATATCTATGTGTGCTTAAGATATGATATTTCTCAGTGGACTCTTCAAGCCCATCGTCCCCTACATCAAATTTCTCAGTGGGCTCTTGACAGCTTCGTTGAATTTCAAGCGCTGAAAATGGCTCCTCCTCCCAGTAGACCGGTGGGAAGAGCAAGGTGGAAACCTCCAGATCGGGGTTCGCTCAAAATCAACTTTGATGGTGCCATCTTCACTGAGGAAAACTGCTCTGGACTGGGAGTAGTGATTCGCGACGAGAAGGGGTTGGTTCTGGCCTCCATGGTTGATCGGATCCCACTGCAGCTCCGACCAGAGGAGATCGAAGCATTGGCTGCCTCTAGAGCCCTTGAGTTTGCTAGAAATTTGGACGTTACTGATGCTGTCTAGGAGGGTGATTCTCTAATGGTGATGTCGGCCCTGTAACTTGAGAACTTTGGACTGGCCCCGTTTGGTTTGTTGCTACAGAACTCCTTAGCTTTTTCTTCTGGTTTCACAAAATTGTCTTACTCTCATACTAAGAGAGAGGGCAACACAGTAGCACACAATTTGGCAAAGTTAGCTTTTAATTTTACAAGTTGTGTAATATGGATGGAAGATGTTCCACTTGATGTAATGACTTCTTACCAGGCTGACTTAGCTGGTTTTTCGTAATTTAATGTCAATTTGTTTCTCAAAAAAAAAAAAAGATATGATATTTCTTATTTGTTCTGTAAAAATTATGATACGAAAAAATACATTTGAAAGATAGATTTCTATATTTAATTGGGTTATTTAATTTAATTTTTCTATTTATACTAATTTAGTATATTTATTTATATTTAAATATTTATTAAATTAATTATGACGTCATCACGGTTCGACCTCGGTTTAATCTCGGTTCAATCTTAAAAACCTTGAACCTCTCCTTTTTACGGTTCAATGAACGGTCCGGGTCTGAAAACCTTGTTGTAAACATTGAAAATAATATTAAAACTAAGATGAGAAAAATAATAAGGGATTTCTTGGATGCTCATAATTTTGTCTGATTGAGTTTTTTACAGCCACCTCAATGTTCTCATTAAGCTTCCCATCAATTTACGAAATTAATACTTCCAAAGGAGGAATGGAAAAGTTTACAAGTCAAGTTTTGTAATCAGCCACCTATATTAGTTCTACTCAACCGATTAAGTTCCCATATGAATTAATTTTTTTTTTTTTTTAATTATGAAAATCTTATTACACTATAGGAAAAGATTGCCCGGACACTTGTATATTTGACTAATGTACATCTTCTCAGTGTCTACAAGGAGAGAATCAAAAGTTCCAATATCAGTTCTTTTAGGTTCTTTAATTTTCTCAAACGGAACTGCTATGAAATCCAGAATCAAATTCTTGTACTACTACTGACCGCTTGTTAATTTATCTCTTTTACACAATTACTTCACTTGAAAACATGAAATCTGAAAACGCAATTATGTATTTCGTAAAATCTGTGACAAGTGTTGCTGCTGTGATTTTAAAAATGCACCCTATGAGCTATGACTTGAAGATGCTCTCATGCACATTTTCAACAGTTTTTAAAAATACAATTTCTTCAAAACTCAAAGCCAAATGCCAATTTTTTTCCTTTGCATATAAAAAATCTCTCTTTTTCCACGAAATCACAAGGGCGAAGGAGCTCTTGATGACAAACAGATTCATTTAATCATATTTATAATATAGGAAGTAATTCTGACAGTCGCCCTAGGAAATATACAGGTGACTTAGTTGCTTGAAAACTTGGTGGAAGTTGGAAACTAATGCATAATTGATGCCTTTATTTATTTCAATTTTGAGAATGGAAGCCACCAATGAATCGGTGTGCAAGACAATCTTTTGATTGTGCTTCTTATTTTATCCTTTCATCCTTTATTGTTCTTAAGGGAAAATTTTGGTTTTCCATCTCCAATTTGTTGGGAATTTAACCAAAATTCCAACCTGTGAGAAAAAAAAAAGAGAAAACACACGTCAAAGAAAACAATCATACGCACAAAACAGTATTTACGTGGTTCGGCAATTTGCCTACGTCCACGAAGTTGCAGGGATTTCACTATTATCAGGGAAAAATACAAAGTGCGGCTACAG
Source organism: Quercus aquifolioides (assembly GCA_019022515.1). Taxonomy (NCBI): domain Eukaryota; kingdom Viridiplantae; phylum Streptophyta; class Magnoliopsida; order Fagales; family Fagaceae; genus Quercus; species Quercus aquifolioides. The sequence goes on along the minus strand of CM032325.1, from coordinate 2,850,659 downwards.
TGTTTTTCTCTCTCTTTAAAAAACACAACTACAGTAACAAACCCTAATCACAAAAGCGGCTTTTATATCCTACACACAGGATTACAATGGGCTACAAAACGGGCCAAAAATAAACTAGGCCCCACAAAGCCCAACAAATCTCCCACTTGGAGACTAGTTCAATTACCAACATCAGCCGCTATCCTCCAAAAGCAATCCCTCATCCTTGCAACTCATCCACTTGTCCTCAAGCTAGAAGTCCAACTGAAGCTGCACACAGCTTCAGCTTCTCAATAGTGACACCCTTAGTCAATATGTCTGTCGGGTTCTTAGATCCACATATCTTCTTAAGTAGTACCAGTTTATCTTCAACAATGAAAGCTCGAAAACGTGTTGAAAAACACAAGAGCTGTTTAGACCCCCGATTAAAATTACGGCTTGGTTGATTTTACACTAACTTAATACTAAGTGCGGAATAGTGTAAACACAAGCGTATAAGCAAGACAACTACTCTAATCCATAAACTAAGCAACACAGCAGTATAATGGAATATAAAAGAGTAGGGAAGAGAGATGCAAACACTGAAAACACCAAGACGTGTTTTCGAAGAGGAAACCGAAGAACTCGGCGAAAAACCTCTCCGCCGCCCTCCAAGCGGAAATCGATCCACTAGACAATCAGTTGGGATACATGAGTAAGCAAAAGACCCTCCAAGCCTAATCTACCCGATGCACCTAAGCCCTCCAAGCTCCTACTCCAACAAGGCTTCTCGGAACCGTGTCTTGTCTTAGTTCTCCGGATCCCGCAACAAGCTCCATGTTGCATCTGCCATCATCGGCTTCTTCCAATGCTTCCCAGCAACTCCAAAACACTCTCAACACTCTCAAATGGTGTGGTAAGTGTTTGGGCTATCAACCTCTTCTCAAGGTATGATAATGGGAGAGGGATGGAGAAGAGCCTACAATGATTTCTCACTGAGGAGGAGTAGCTCTCTCTCAAAAGATGGGTGTGTGTGTTGTAGAAAACCTATCTAGGGTTTTTCTCTCTGGATAGCCTCACATTCATTTGTGGGTAATGAGGGTATATATAGTATGGGTGAAGGGTAAGAAAGTCATTCTTAAAAAACCTCCAGGCAAAATGTTTCGCGACTGTCTCGCGGGAAGGCCTTACCCGCGAGAAACTCGCGAAAATGATAGCCTGGCATGACTCTTCAGCTTCCAGTCATGTGCTTCTCACATGGCTCTTTCGCGGCTTAGCTTCCAGCGACACACCCGCGAGATCCACTGATCTTCAATAAAGCTTGAGTCTTCACCAACTTGATACTAAACCCAATACAATTAAATCCCACAAAATACAAGGAAATGAATTAAAGTAATTACAACACATTTTGTCATGGAATAAAGCCAATATAAAACATAGTTGTAAATCACAACTTTACAAACAAGGTACCGGATAAAGTGGTATTTTGTCTGTATATGTTTCGACTTTGAATGAAAAGCCGAATTTTTAGCAAGAAAAATTGCACTCTGACTGTCACTGTGTAGAATGCCCATCTCCTGCTTCTTACCCAATTCATCTAAGAAACCATGTAGCCAAATCATCTCCTTTCCAGCTTCAGTTGCTGCAACATACTCAGCTTCTGTAGTAGACAAAGTAACAATCTTTTACAGATATGAAGCCCATGATATAGCTGTATCACCCAGAGTAAATACAAACCCAGTAGTACTCTTTCTACTATTAATATCGCCAGCAAAATTAGCATCTACATAACCCTGCAGTTTCAAACTTACACCTGTGAAGCAAAGACATGTATCTGATGAACCCTTCAGATATCTCAGAATCCACTTGACTGCCTCCCAATGCTGCTTTCCAGGCCTACTCATGAATCTGCTCACAACTCCCACTGCATATGCAATGTCTAGCCTTGTACACACCATAGCATACATCAAGCTGCCAATAGCTGAGGCATAGGGCACCTTGCTCATATGGTTCATTTCTTCTTTTGTTTTCGGTGACTGTTCTTTGCTTAATTTAAAATGACTACCCAAGAGTGTGCTCACTGGTTTAGCTTCATTCATGTTGAACCTGCTAAGAACTTTCTTCACATACTCTGACTGTGAAAGCTTCAATGTACCATTAGTCTTGTCTCTAATGATTCTCATACCAAGGATTTTCTTTGCAGCTCTCAAATCCTTCATTGCAAACTGTTTTGACAATTGCTTCTTCAGATTATTAATCTCCTCAATGCAAGACCCTGCAATAAGCATATCATCCACATACAATAGTAATATGATGTAAGAACTGTCAAAAAACTTAACATAGCAACAGTGATCGGCTTCACATCTCTTGAACCCAATTCTATGCATAAAACTGTCAAATTTCTTGTACCACAGTCTAGGAGCTTGTTTTAGGCCATACAAGCTCTTTCTCAGTTTGCAGATTAGATTCTCTTGTCCTTGAACAATGAACCCTTCTGGCTGAGTCATGTAAAGGTCTTCCTTCAAGTCACCATGAAGGAATGCCGTCTTCACATCTAACTGCTCAAGATATAAGTTTTCTGCAGCCACCATTCCCAACACCAGTCTAATTGTTGACATCTTCACAACTAGAGAAAATATCTCTGTGTAGTCAATACCTTCCTTCTGTTGGAACCTTTTAACAACTAATCTGGCCTTGTAATGTTTGCTACCATCATGCTCATTCTTTATTCTGTATACCCACTTGTTGTGCAAAGCCTTCTTTCCTACTGGCAATTCAATCAGTTCCCATGTCTGATTCCCCAACAAGAAATCCATCTCATCCTTCATGGCTAACTCCCACTTGCTTGAATTTTCATCTTGCAAGACTTCATCATAACACTCTGGCTCACCACCATCAGTCAACAAGAGATCTGCGGACTTCAACTACAGGTGTACTCTGTTCTACCTGTGAATCTACATTCTCCTTATTTTCTTCACCCCTTTTCTAGACAGTACTTTCAGTCAACCCATCTAAGTTAACAAACTCAGATTTCTTTTGATCTATCTCTGTAACATCTGACACTACAATTGACCTGTCCTTGTACATAACATGTTCATTAAATATCACATTTCTACTTCTGATGATTTTCCTGTTTTGTTCATCTCAAAACCTATAGCCAAATTTCTCATCACCATAGCCAATGAAAAAACATATTTTAGACTTTGCATCAAGTTTACTACGAGCATCAGAATCAATATGAACATAATAAACACAACCAAAAACTTTTAAATGTGAAAACATTACCTCTTTACTGCTCCAAACCTCCTCAGGAAGTCTGAACTCCATGGGAACTGATGGTCCTCAGTTTATTAGGTAAGCTGCAGTGCTAACAGCGTCAGCGCAGAAAGTTTTTGATAGTTCAACATGCAACCTCATCCTAGCACGCTCATTGAAAATTCTGTTCATGCGCTTAGCCACACCATTCTGCTGTGGTGTCCTAGGAATGGTCTTCTCCATCCTAATTCCTTGTGCCGCACAATACTCACTGAACCCTCCATCTATGTACTCTGCTCCATTATCTGACCTCAAATATTTTACTTTCAAACCTGTTTTTGTCTCAACCATGGCCTTCCACTTCTTAAAAGTTTCAAATACATCAGATTTATTTTTCAGAAAATAAACCTATACCTTTTTGCTTGAGTCATCAATGAAAGTGATGTAATACCTTGAACCTCCAAGAGATGCAACCAGAGAAGGCCCCCACAAATTAATGCGTACTAACTCCAATTTTTCAACTTTCGGTGTCCTGCTAGTTTTCAAGAAGCTCACCATTTTCTGATTTCCTAAGATGCAGCTTCAAACATGGTAAAATTAACGAACTTCAATTCTGGTATTTTCCTTTTTGACAGCAACATCTTCATCCCTTTCTCACTCATGTGACCAAGTCTGTGGCACCATAGGTTTGTATCAGTACTTGCTTGTCTCTTAGACTTGAGGTCATATATAGAGTACCGGTCTTCTTTCCACGAGCCAATACTCTGGCTCCATTTGTAACCTTCCAAGTACCACAAACAAATAGTATTGCATACCCTTCATCATCAAGTTGTCCAACAGAAATCAGATTCCTCCTCAGGTCAGGAATATGTCGAACCTTTTTTAGTAACCAAACAGACCCATTGGTCAACAATATACAGACGTCTCCCATACCCATAACATCCAAGGCTTTACATCATCCAAATACACCTTACCAAAATCACCTGCAGCATAGTTCTGTATGATTTCTTGGTGTTAAGTGGTATGAAACGAAGCTCCTGAGTCCAAAACCCAATCATCAAGTGGACTGTCTACTGCAAGGAGTAATACATCTTGTACCTCTTCTATAATAGCATTAGCATAATCATCTTCATTCCTCTTCTTAGGACTTTTGCATTGCCTCCTAAAGTGACCCGTTTTCCTACAGTTCCAGCATTGTACTTATTGGCCTGATCTAGATTTACTTCTGTTCTGATTAAAATTTTTAGATTTTGATCTACCCTGATTTGAATTTCTGTCATTACCTCTGCCTCTTATCTCAAGCTTTAAGGCAGAACCAGATCCTGAAGTTTCACCTGCATCTCTTCTGCGAATCTCCTCAATTAGAATTAAATCTCGTATATCATTGTACTTGAGCTTTTCCTTTCCTGTAGAATTACTTACTATCATCTTCATTGCCTCCCAACTGTTTGGCAAAGAAGCCAAGACGATCAGAGCACGAATCTCATCATCAAAATCAATTTCTACAGACGACAATTGATTTGTGATAGTGTTAAATTCATTCAAATGTTATGCTACTGATGCATTCTCTGCCATCTTCAAATTGAACAGTTTCTTCATCAGATGCACCTTGTTATTTGCTAACGGCTTTTCATAAATACTAGACAAAGCCTTTATCAGATCTGCTGTGGTCTTCTCTTTTACAACATTGTGTGCAACAGACCTAGACAGAGTTAACCTGATAACTCCTAGTACCTGTCTGTCAAGAAGAGCTCATTCATCAACCTTCATCGCCTCAGGTTTTGTCCCCCAAAGAGGCAGGTGCAATTTCCTCCCATAGAAATAATCTTCAATCTGCATCATCCAATATGCGAAGTCTGTGCCATCAAACTTTTTTATTCCAGACGCCTTTCCTGCTTCCTCTGCCATTGCTCTCACTCAAACCTAACCCTAAGCTCTGATACCAGTTGTTGGGAATTCAACTAAAATTCCAACTTGTGAGAAACAAAAAAAAAAAAAAAAAATAGAGAAAACACACGTCAAAGAAAACAATCACACGCACAAGACAGTATTTACGTGGTTCGGCAATTTGCCTACGTCCACGGAGTTGCAGGGATTTCACTATTATCATGGAAAAATACAAAGTGCGGCTACAGTGTTTTTTTTCTCTCTCTCTCTAAAAACACAACAACAGTAACAAACCCTAATCACAAAAGCGGCTTTTATATTCTGCGCACAGGATTACAATGGACTACAAAAACGAGCCAAAAATAAACTAGGCTCCACAAAGCCCAACACAATTGAAAGATGAAATTGCAAAATATGTTTCAAGAAGAGGTTTAACATCTTGATTCAGTGCCTGCTTGCGTCTTTTCTTTTTTCGAATATCTACAATTCCTTTGTTTAATTAATCCTGTGATATAATGTCATGAGAAACAATATTAGAAACTGTGAATTTTGAGTTTCTTTTGACTGATATCTACAATTCCTACATGCTTCCTTTACTTCGTTTTAGATATAATAATCAAAGTCACTGTTGGATATCTATCTCTCATGTCTACATCTGATATTTGAATAATCCCATACAGAACCATGGATTATCGGTGTTTTTTAGCTGATACATCCTCTTATTGGATCTCCATTTTAGTTTCTCTGCTCAATTCCTTGTTGCAAAAGAGCATTCTTTTGCAGGGTACATTTATTTTTGTAACAATTTCTGATTTCAAGTACTAAAATGTTTCCAAGTCAGTGTAAAATGATTTCCATCTTTAGGTGTTCCGTATCAAAAATTCCTTTGCTCACCAATGTATTCGATGACTTACATGTTATTTTAAAAGTTTTTGATTATAATGTACTCGTAAAAGTTGACTATGGTAAACTAGTAGGCTATGCACTGACAGGTGACAGCTTGAAGCAACTTATTCTTTGTTACCTTTTTACCACAACTGAAATTTCCATGGCAAAAGACAAATCCTTGACCAAATAATGATGGTCAGTGTCCATAGTGCTTCCTTTGTTTTTATTTTAATGTTATTAGGAATTATTTAACAGGAAGAAAACCAAATAAAAAATAAGAAATTAAACATGTTTCAAGAAACCAAAAAAGAAATGTTTTCTAGTTTCTCCCTTAAGTTTTGAAAAGAGTGAGAAGATAAATGCATATACTATTTACTGTTGGATATCTATCTCTCATTCCTAATCAGATTTTTTATTCCCTTTTTAACTTTAATTTCATTGTGCTGTGTCATTCTGCATGTTTTTCCAGTTGACTTCTAACAATGATATAATGTCCTATGCTTCTTATGTTGTTGCAGGGCTTAAGAACATTTACTATTTACTTTTGTTCAAGACTGGACTTTCTAGAGCAATTGAAAGAATGGCCACAGCCCATATGTGATCCTCATTTTCAGCACTATAATTTGATAGGAAGAAAAGCGTTTCCCTTCAAACAAATTGAGTACGGATAATGATCATGATTTTTTTTTTTTTTTAAACTTAATTGATGTCCATGTGAAAATGTCAAGGTGGAATGCTATGTAACTATCTTACCATTCTCTTCATAGATGCCAAGGTGTACTCAATTCATTTTATACTTTGCACAACTTGGTGTTTGCTTGGTGGGAAAAATGAGGTAGGGAGATTTAGAAGAAAGTATCAAGCACCTAACTTCCCTAAAGACCCTGATAATTTTAGAATCTGAAGAGCTTAGTTTGATGGAGATGGAGGGAGAAGACAATCAAAGATCTCAAGTTCAGCCTCCAGAATTTGATTATTTGCAATTTACCAAAGTTAGGGGTTTTGCCCCAATGGCTCCAAGGATCTGCAAACACTTTACAGCTGCTACGAATTCGAGAATGTGAAAATTTGAGGGCTTTGCCAGCGTGGCTACCACATCTAAAATCACTTCAAACACTTTGGATTGTCATCTCTCTCGAAGGGGATGCAAGCTCTCTCTCACCGCACTAAGACAATTGTACATTAATCATTGTCCTAATTTGAGTAGAAAATGTTGAGAAGAAGATTCACACAAGATTGCTCATGTACCACAGATTGAACTCGATGAGGATTGTTGAAGTTCATCAAAATAAGAGGTAAGGGTAGATGATCAGTCTTCTTGTTCTTCTTGTGCTAGTAAAGTGTACTTTTATTCTTAGGGTGAGTTTGGTTCAGCTTTTTGAAGTTGAGCTTTTTGAAAAAGTGGAGTTTTCAAAAAGTGCAGTATGAAAAAGTGTTTTTTCAAAAAGCTGAGTGTTTGATAAAAACTGTTAAAAAGTGATTTTTGAAAAAGCTGAGTATTTGACTAGCACTTATAAAAATGGTAGTTTGAGTGGTAATTACCAAAAATGACAAAGTATGTAGGAGTTTATTTCATACTTAAATCAATATTGTGAAATTATTTTTTTCTCACCAATATTAGCTAATAATAACCTACCACTTAAGATTTATTGTGAAAGTATTGTTAAAATATTGTGATACCATTTCCTCCTTTTATTTTCCTTTTATTTTTCCCTCTTTTTTTATCCTCCACACACGTACCGCATTTCTTTCTTCTTCTTTTTTTCCTTTTTTTCCCCTTTTTTTTCTCCTCTACACACGTACCCTTACACTTTTCCTTTTTTACTTCTTTCCTCTCTTTTTTCCCTACCACTTCCTCCAAACTCCATAACGTTCCAGCTCTCCTTCCTCTTTTTTTTTTTTTCCCTTTCTTCCTTTCTCCCTTTTCTCTTAGCACTTCCTTTCTCCCTTTACTAAAAATATACCCTTACTCTTTTCTTTTTTTTCCTTCTTTCGTCTTTTTTTCCTTTACTCTTTTCTGCTCTTTGTTTTTCCCAGAACATTCCACAGACTCACAGAGCTCTCCTTCAGTCCTTCTTCCTCCTTTTTTTTTTTTTTTTTTTACCCTTTTCTCTTAGCACATCGTCTGTAACACCCATGCAAGGGATTGATTTTTTTTTTTTTTTTTTCCTTAGCTGATTTGGAAATTTGTTATTGAGAGGGCAGAGGGCAGAGATGAGAGGAATGAGGAATGGTGTGAAGCTTATCTTTTGATTTATCAAAGGGTAATTTGATAATTGCCCAAAGAGTCCAACGGATAGTTGATGAACGTGCATGGACTTTTTCTTGAATGCAGCTCAAAGCTGCTTTTAAGGCTTCCGCGTTCTCTTCACAAACCAAAACGCAACTTTTTTCAAAAAGTTGCGTTTTATAACATACCAAACGGACTTTTTGGGTGAGCTTTTTTCAAAATGCGCTTTTTGGGTTGTAAAAGTTGAAACAAACGGGCACTTAACAATAATAGATCTAACCCTAAAACGTTGTTTATTCTTCTCCAAAGCCAAGCCTTGTTTCATTAAAATAAAAGAAAAAACTCAAAGCTTTAGATTTAAATTAAATTAAAACCAAAAAAATATGTTTTTTTGGATAAAATTGAATTTACAAAACTTAAGGATCTTTTTTTTTTTTTCTGCCAACCCCTTCACCACAACCCAAAAAAAAAAAAAAAAAAAGAAGAAGAAGAATTTTTTTTTTTTTTTTTTTGAGAAGAAAAAGAAGAAGAAGAAGAGGAGGTAAGGGCATATCTATCTTTTTGTTCTTTGTACTATTTAATTATTTATTATAAGAAGAGATAAGGGCATATCTGTCTTTTAGTTCTTTGTACTATTTAATTTTTTATTATGGTTTTTAGTTTTTAGATTTTATGCTTATTAATGGGAAATGATCCAATTGACTAATCCTGAATGCCAGTTATATTTAATTTCATTAAATAAATAAATAAAAAAGTGAAAGCCCTTTTTGTCCACATAGTTTTAAAGTAAATTAAAACAAAAAATATATCTTTTTGGATGAAAATTGAAAATAAAATTCCAAAACTTAAGTGACATTTTAAATCTTTATTTTTTCCACCCTCTTTCCTCAAAAATATATAAAAATAAATGAAAAAGAGAAAGAGAAGAAGAAACATTGATTTATTTAATTTACGGAGGAATTAAACCTTGTTTATGGAACATTGTGTTTCAAAGTTTGGCCAACAAGGCATTTGCACCCATTGGATGAATAGATTAATTTTTTATTTATTTATTTTTCTTCTATATAACCATTTTTTCTAGTATTATTCTCTCTGTAAGTTTTTTATATAATATATAATTACAAATTTAATTTTAGGAGTTCGACATAGGTCATATCCAATAGAACTTGAACATTCCTCAATTCAAAGTCACAAATTCCTTCCATAATTCATAAACATTTTTTCATTGCAATTTGGATTAGAATATATAAATAAATACTATTGATAATTAATTTTCTTTCAAGTGATGTAAATAAATAAATATTTCTATTATTGTAATTTGTACTAAATGATGTAAATAAATAAACATATATGTCATTGTAATTCAAAGTAAGAGATGCAAATAAATAAAGAAGTGATGTATATACTCCCTTGAGTACATTCTTATGTGTAAAGTTGAAAGATCCATAGATTCGTGTGAGTACATTCTTATGTATAAAGTTTAGAGATCCATGGATTCGCGTGTGCAAGCATCTATTATTATATTCATGTTTTATGATTTTTTGTAAGCATTAAGCACCGCATATATTAACATGCTTAATTAATTAGAAAATATTGGGTGTAATTTGCATTGAAATGAGTGGCATTTGTATTTGGAGTTATAAATTTTTATTTCCGTCAAAAGCTCCTTCTAACTTTAACCAAAATTATAAATAATATATTAATAATAAGTTTAGAGAAAAATGATACACCAGTGATTATAGGCCGATGGTTCTCATGTTTGAGAATAATTATTGTTATTTTTCAAAATTTTCTTATGCCAAAGGAGTAATTTCTCAATAGGAATTGCTTTAATCTCCACGACTATCATGTTAATTACTGAATTTTATGTTGTTGGAATTCACTTTGATATTGTCTATCATATCAAAATTGAAGAAAATAATTGCAATAACACAAAAATTATTGGAAAACATTTTGAGGGGATAATATGAAAATGGCCAAATGGAATTCTCTTATACCCCATTAAAATTTGAGATCTAACTTCTAAGAACTAGAATTTAACTAACCAAAAGCCAGAGTCCAATTAAAAAATAATAGTTTGGTCAGTATTACAATCATAGGATTAAGATTTAGAGATTGTAACTTAATCGCAACTCTTCTTAAAAAGATATGTTAAAGCCAGCAGTGCAATCCCATAAAGAAAATTGGGTGCCACTTCAAATCCAAAAGGCACAAATCTTAAAAAAGAACAACCTCTACTTTTCTTGAAAGATAATTTATCCTTCAAATTTAAGGATACTTGGACCATAACAATTATTGCATTTGTTAGCAACTAATTTATACTTAAAATTAAGGACAATAGCACCTCAATATGAATGATTTCACCAACCATTTCAAAACAGTCTTATTGAATAATGCCTTCAATTTTTTTTTCAATGATATCTCATATTGATCAACTTTGATCTACATTATAAAAGCAAAGGGACCAACGGATTTTGATCTTCTCTCTTGAATTTTAATCATTTCCTAAATTAGATTCAGCTTTGAATTTTTCTCACATCAATTACTTGCTGCTCACTAAAATAATTTGTGACCATGCTGAAATAAAATCCTACTGTTATACTCCTTTTACAAAAAAAAGATGAAAGAAATGATTGTAATTAAAAATAGGTAAAAAAATAAATTCCATCCTCACCCTGTTACACCCAACCAAATAGACCGTGCAATGGAATTTTTAGAGCTGGACATCTTTTTTTTTTTTTTTGGTTTTAAAATACCTGGAATAAAAAATTAAAAAAAATAAAAAAAAACGCTTATCAATCAGCAGCAATTTTGGACACAGATTGCTATCATCCCATTAAAAAAAAAATTGCAATCATCTAGCGTGTCCAAAATGGAGCATCATTAGCATTGGATGCAAATTTTTCATTGAGAATGTGACAAAAACTCACCAACACATGCAAGCATCTATTAGCTTTGTAATACAACTTGAGTAAATTTGGGACATCAACAGAAGAAAGTAGGAGGGAAAAAAAAAGGAGCAAAAAGATAAGAGCAGCATATACAATTACACCAAAAAAAGAAAGTGACTAACAACTCAAGACATAGTATTTGCATCAGGGACATCCTCAAGGATGAATGGACCAAAATATTCACAGGTCACATGGAGACTAGTTGATATAAGCCACAACAATAAGAACTACAAATGGCATAAAAAGTAACGTGCAAAAGAGCTAGAGTATATATATATACATAGAAAAGCATTTTGGAAAAGCTTGGCAGATTTTGATTCCATGTAGTGACAAATGTTTGTTCTCCTATCTCTTACCACTAATCCCATTTATTCCTTTTCAAATCTTCTCATTGAAATCAAAATTTCCACCTCAAGCAACACAATCTTACTCAATGATACTGCAAAATAGGTGAATTTACTCTTCCACAATTTATGTATTATCTATAGGGTTCCTTGTAAGTTTTCTCTTATTTACTTCTTCTAAATCAAATAACATTTTTTTACTTACCTTGATATCATCTCAACCACCCCAGAACAAGCATTTGTTGTTTGCTCATTTATCCCTACCATAAATTATTGTCATTCACTCTTTCAACAATTCTTCATTTGTTTAAAAGTATTAACAAAAGAACATTAAAGCCACAGAAAACAAAAAAGCTTCTCATCCTTTTTAAAAAGCCTCTCATCCTTTTTTAAAAGCCATCAAGTGAAGCTAAATAAATTTAAAATTAGAAAAAAAAAAAAAAGTAAAAGAAAGATCATTTTCCTCTAAACTTACTAATCATGTGTTTCAAATCAAGCATGAGAATTTTGTGGTTAAATGAATAAAGGAGTGTTAAAATTATGTGGCTAAATGATTAAATTTACCGTTGTTTGTGTGAGTAGACACCTGCAATCATTGATTTAATTTGTTAGAAGTGGAGGATATGAATTGTTCTCTAATGTAATACATTGAATTGCTAGCTGGGAATTCGATTCTAATCCCGATTCCAAGCCAATTGTAATCCATAGTACTAGTATGGATACAGATATTCAATTTAAGAGAGAATATCGTTAGCCAACAACATCCCTTAACAACTCAAAGAATGTACCCTGCACAGGCCAACAATGGAAAGAAAGGCATCATTCTTTGCATAGTATGTCACAGCTTCTATCTAGCCCCCTCTTTTTGCTTTCAAACAAATAATGAGATTCCACCAAATATATTCTCAACTAGAGTATGTATCGAATAGTTAATTTACTTACATCTAAAGAAAAATGATCTCGCCCCAACAAATTAAAAGATATATACTTTTCTCAATGCTTAAGTCATTCCTATTCCATGCTTTGCCTACGGCATAAAAAGAATTGTGTGCCAAGTCATGTCATGATCCACGGTGCAGTAAATCCACCTACGTACAATTTTGTTTCACTTATTTGCAATTATATCTGCCCTCTCGGAATTGCTCTGTAATAAAAACAGCTGCTAATACTTAAAAGGCATTGATTCACTTAACCATCAAATTCCTTTCCATCCCACCACCACAAGAACATGGCTGAAAATGCCTATTGCATTGCAGGGAAGATCGTGGAGTTGCTTGGATCCCTTATTTACGAGGAGCTCAGCTCAGCATGGGGCATACAAAGCGACCTAAAAAAGCTTGAGTGCACCATGTTAGCCATTAAGGTTGTACTCTTAGATGCTGAGGAGAAGCAAGAAAGTGACCATAGGCTGAACCATTGGCTAGGACAGCTCAAAGATGTCCTTAATGATGCGGAGAATGTCCTGGATGAATTTCAATATCAAATTCTGCATAAGGAAGTACTGAAGAGATGCAGGAGCACTCGTAAAAAGGTGGGTTATTTCTTTTCTAGTTCTAATCCACTTGTATTCCATTTTGAAATGGCACGTAAAATTAAGGGTATTAGGGAGAGGGTAGATGATATTTCAGATCTTAAGGCTGAATTCAATCTTGCTGCACGACTTGAAGATAGGAAGATAACAATGTACCGGAGGGACATGGCCCACTCCTTTATTCCTTCTCAGAATGTCATCGGTAGGGATGATGACAAAAAAAAGATAATAAATCTTTTGATGCAGCATGATGTTGACGGAAATGTCAGTGTAATTCCCATAGTTGGGATTGGAGGTTTGGGGAAGACCACAATTGCCAAGTTGGTGTATAATGATGAACAGGTGGTTAGACATTTTCAATTGAAAATGTGGGTGTGTGTGTCTGAGGATTTTGATGTTAAAAGATTGATAACAGAAATCCTCAGATCAGCAGTTGGTATTGATGAGAATTTGAGCATAGATCAGTTGCAAGTGCGTTTAAGAGAACATATAAAAGATAAGAAATTTCTTCTTGTCTTAGATGATGTTTCGAATGAGGATCATATAAAATGGATTGAATTGAAAAATTTGTTACTTGGCGGTTGCAATGGAAGTAAAATCATAGCAACAACACGGAATAGCTCTGTTGCTACTATTATAAGCACTGCAGAGTCTTACAATTTAGATGGTCTATCACAAAAGGATTGTTTGTCTTTGTTTGTGAAATTGGCATTTAAGGAAGGAGAAGAAGAACAATATCCAAACCTCTTAGAAATTGGAAAAGAAATTGTCAAAAAATGTAGAGGGGTTCCATTGGCAGTGAATACTTTAGCCTGCCTATTCTATTCTAAAGTTGATGAACATGAGTGGATATCCATTAGAGATAATGAGATATGGCATTTAAATCAAAAAGAGAGTGGCATCTTACCTGCATTGATGATCAGTTACAATCAATTGCCATTTCACTTGAAGCCATGTTTTGCATATTGTTCTGTTTTCCCAAAGGATTTTGTATTCAATAATCTTCTCTTGATTCAATTTTGGATGGCACATGGAATTCTTCAATCACCTAAGGATGAAAATCTAGAGTTGGAAGATGTTGGCAACTTGTATATCAAGGAGTTGTTGTCGAGATCTTTCTTTCAAGATGTTGAACAAGAAAATATCTTGTATTTTACCTTTAAAATGCATGATCTTATCCATGATCTTGCACTCTCAATTGCCAAAAGAGAGTGTTCAATAGTGACCAAGAAGTCCACCCTTGCTGCAGAAGTTTGTCACCTGTCATTTTTAGACAATGGGCAAGAAGTTACAACACAATTAGAGAAGTTGAGCAAAGTTCAGACTATTATTTTCCAAACAAACCAATCCATGTCCTTACTTGAAACATGCATCTCAAGATTTAAGCACTTGCGGGTGCTTGACCTGAAAAATTCATCCTTTGAGGTGTTGCCAAGTTCTATCGGAAGTTTGAAACATTTGAGATATCTCGACCTATCATTTAATCACATAATCAAGCAACTTCCAGATTCCATTTGCAAGCTGCACAGTTTGCAAACTTTACTGCTTGAAAATTGCCACAATCTTGAACGGTTGCCGAAAGGTATAGGGGACATAATCAAGCTCAGATTTTTTATGGTTACAACAAAGCATACCTACTTGTCAAAGAAGGCAGTAGGTTGCTTGAGTTCTCTTCAATCTTTGTGGATATGGAGATGTGTGAATCTAAAATGTGTGTTTGAAGGGATGGAGGAGGGCCGCCTCACCTATCTTCGAACATTGGTTGTTGGAGATTGTCCAAGTTTGACCTCTTTGACACTGAGTATCAAACACCTAACTGCCCTAGAGACCCTGATAATTAGGGATTGTAAAGAGCTTAGTTTGATGGAGGTAGCGGGAGAAGAAGACAATCAAGATCTCAAGTTAAGCCTCCAAAATTTAATGTTTTTCCGTTTACCAAAGTTGGAGGTTTTGCCCCAATGGCTCCAAGGATCTGCAAACACTTTACAGCTGCTATGGATTGGAGGATGTGAAAATTTAACGGCTTTGCCGGATTGGCTACCACGTCTGAAATCACTTCAGACACTTTGGATTGACAATTGCCCTAAGTTGTCATCTCTACCCGAGGGCATGGAGGCACTAACAGAATTGTTGATATATGGTTGTCCTGATTTGAGTAGAAAATGTAGAGAAGATCGCTCATGTACCACAGATTGTTCTTGATGAGGGTAGCCTAAATTACCAACACAAGATGATGAGGTAAGGGCAGATTTGTCTTGTTATTAGTATTTTTGTCCTATTATTATAGATAGTCTTTACAACTTTCTTTTCTTTTTCTTTTTTCTTTTTTCTTTTTGGTGCTATAAACCCAAACCCCTATTTCATTTATATATAAATTAAAAAAAAAAAAAAAAAAAAAAAAAAAAAAAAAAAAAACCAGCTAAAGCTCTCTTTGTCAAAATTAGATTCAAATTAAATTAAAACCAAAAATATCTTTTTGAATGAAATTGAATTTCCAAAACTAAACCGGTCTTCTAAATATTTATTTTCCCCACACCGATTCAGAAAAAGAGAGAGAGAGAGAGAGAGAGAAGAAGAAGAAGAAGAAACATTTAATCCTATTTAATTCATGGAGGAATTGAATCTTGTTTCTAGAACATTGTGTTTCGAAGTTTGGGCAGCAAGGTATTGACACATAAAATCTTAAATGAACATATTAAATTTTTATTTATTTATTTTTCTTTTGTATAATCATGTTTCATAGTATTATCCTTACGGCTAGTTTCCGATATACTATATAACTACAAATTTCATTTCAGGAGTTCAACACAAGTCACAACCAATAGAATCTAAATGTTGTTCAATTCAAAGTCACAAGTTCCTTCCATAATTCGTAAGCATTTCTTCATTACAATTTGGATTACAATATGTAAATAAATAAATACTTCCGTTATTTAATTTGCTTTTAAGTGATGTAAATAAATAAATAAATATGTTATTTTGCATTTTGTATTTTATGTAAAAATAAACATTTATGTCATTGTAATTCAAAGTAAGATGTGCAAATAAATAAATGTGTTACGTGTATACTACCCTAACTACATTCTTGTGTATAAAGTTGAGAGATCCATGGATTAATATGTTCAAGTATTTGTTCTTACATTCATGTTTTATGATTCTTTTTGGTAGGCACTAAGGACTTTGTGGAATAACAAGCTTAGTTACTAAGAAATGTGGCGTATAACAAACATTGAATAGAGTGATATTTGTATCTAAAATTATAAGTTTTCAGTTCTATAGAAAGTATTAACAAAAGAACATCACTGTCACAAATAACCAAAATGTTCTTTATCCTTCTTAAAAGCCATCAACTAAAGATAAAAACCTCAAATTATTTTGTTTGAATTTACTGTTCATTTGTTTCAAATTAAGCATGCCATATCTAAAGTCATAGTTCATTGACTCTGTCTGCCTAGCATATGCCCACATTTCTAGATTTACATTCTCCTTTCTTTTCCCTGGTCATTAAAAGCCCATTTCATACAGTAAGCACAACAAAATAACTTCATTATGTCCAACATGAATGTCCATAACCAACAAGTAAAATATGTTATCGAAACTTAAGCTCACCATAAATCATTCATGACCAGAAAATATGTTATCAAAACTTAATCTTCATTCATGACAAGAAAACTAACTGTCACCAAAAAAAAAAAAAAATCCTGATCTGATTATTTTCCATCCAATCAGAAGAACAAAATTGGTGTCATACCCGTGTAATAACTCAACGATAAGACTTATCACTAAATTCATTCAATTCTATGTCATCCTTGGAATAATTTTTCTTACGCCCATAGTTAAGTTTGTCTCCTTTCAGACTTGTCATGTGACAAAAAGTTTTAAAATACTTTGGGCCATCCTGAATAAAATGATATAATGAAAACGATCCTAAATTAACTCAATGTAAAGCATATCAGAGTCATTTGGCGGCTTCATCCTTTTTGGCCGATGATCTTTAAGATTATACTCATGTTTTTCCTTAGAATCATATTGAATCCCTTCTAGTCTCCTACTGTTCAAGTGCTTCCAATGAAGGGGAGTCCCTTGAGTATTTAAAACTGCCAGCAAGTATTGTGCAATTCATTCCTCACCTACCACTGAATCTTTTACAGACCCTTCATGTGCATTTAAGAATTTGGTAAGCATTATCAGATAGAATAAGGAGTACAATGTGACAAAAGTAATTTCATGTTGACTTGAACAACTACCCCCAACCCCCAAAAAAACCACATATACTGAAGCTGAATCCAATTTCTTTATTGCAGCCAAATCAGCTCAGGTTGAGTAGTCTATGACTTCTCTTAATCGTGATTGTAGAGTCACTCATTTTTGAATGTTTACAACACTGATCTTTCAAGCAAGATTAGCACATCTAAAACTAAAAAAGCATGCAGGTAGCTATGTGTATATGTTTGTGCACATTCACATGTGTACTGTAAGAAATCTCACAAGAAACTAAAGAGAAATTATTTGCAAGAGCAAGCTTCAGTTCTGTCTCTATGTCAGGGATCCTTGGAACCAATACACCCGGAGTTTCTAGGACACATATGCTAGGCTGATGCACAATCTACAGCTTAACAATTCAATGTCAACATTTAAACATACATAGATGTTGAACCAAAAGAATTCAACAGCAGATCAACAACAGAGGGAGAAAGGAAACAGTAGATAGAATAAAAAATAAGATTTTAAAAAGAAAAGGAAAGAGGCAAATGATTGATGATTTAGCCCGACCTTAAAAACATGTCTTTAAATAAAGTTTATGCAACTGATTCAATGTTCGTTTGGGAATAACTTATTTAACTTTTTGCTGAAAACTTTTTGTTAAAAATATGCTAAAATATACTTGTATTTTAAAAAAGTGAGAAAAAGTAAGAAAAAGTGAGGATTTAAAAAAGTGTAAAGAAAAACTAAAAAGCAAAAAACTAGCTTATAAACTAGTCCCAAACTAGCTTTTTACAAACTTTTCTTTTTATATAAGTAATACAATTTTGTTGATATCAAAAAAATAGTGTGGCCCAACTATATACATGAATCTATCAAATCAAAAACAGAACATAATGGCTGACTATGCAAACCTGACATCCAGTCCAACAAGGTTCTAAAGATAAATAATTTGAGATCATGCAAAGCTCTCTCTGTATCCTCAAAATTCCAATTGTTCTTCTCTCTCCATAAGCAACACATCAAACAATGCGGGGGCAACTGATGCGGGAGACGCAAGAAGATTATTGTTTAGTATTATTTATATTTGCAAGCCAATTGTATTTTTATGTTTTAGGTCCTATTAGTTTATTGGACTTTTAGTATTTTAATTTAGAAGTAAGGTTATTTTTGTAATAAGGCAATTAGGGTTTCCTAGTCAATTAGAACTAGGGTTTAGCAATCCTTTATAAGCAACCTATTTTACTCCTTGAGGGAGTTGATATTTTGATGAATAAAAACAATGGTCGTTTGGTCTTTCCTTGGTCTAGTGCTAACTCCAGGTCCACCCTAGGTGCTGACTCCTAGTGGTTTTCCCGCTTGGTGCTGACTCTAAGCAAGGCCTAGATGCTGACTCCTAGGTCGTATCCCTTTATTTTATTATTGTTTCAGTTTTGTTCAGATTGTCCTGCGTCAGCAACCATCCACAAATTCCCATTCCAAATTCCAATGACGACAAAAACAACCAGGCCAGCAAACTAACAACTCAACAACATTCTTCAACATCACCCAACAAACTCCAAATAAACCAAACACCATAGACCACAATTTGGCAATAAAACCAGATACCTAAACCAGATAGTTTATTTTCCTATTCATGTAAACCTACAAATGCTTGCCAGCTAAAAAAGAAAATCAAAAGTAAAAAAAATAAATAAGAATTAGTAAGACAGTTAGCAAAATTGGGTTGGGGCGTGGGGGCAATCAACCAATTAAGTCAGAAATAAATTCCTTGCAATCAGTTTGCTTCTCATAAAAGCAACAACATCAACTGTGAAAGACACATGAAACTAGACTTTTAGTCTCTCTTTACTTTCTAAGGTAATAGACCATAAGACACAGAATCTCTTCACCTTGTATCCAGCAATATCTTGAGTAACACCAGGAGTGGGACGACAGTAGCACGCTTCATCTTCTCCTGCACTATGAAAGAAAACAAAAGCAGTTATTGTTCAATAAAATTTAATAAACTTCCCCATAGTTCCATTCAAAGACAATGACATTCAAACATAATCTAGCATAACATAGTAACAGCTTACCAGGAAAGCAAGACGATGCAATTTGATGGATCGAATTAATTAAAACTGACTTGGCAATGTTAGGAACGCTAATCATGAAAATAAGTAGAGAATGTTCCCTCGAAATCACTTCCTTCAGCTTGAACTCCACAAGCTCGAGAAGCTTTTGGTACATGAACCATGATAAAACACCATCATCACCACACACATTCTAATATATTAGAGAGTGGACAAAGACACTGATTGACACTGACACAGACATTGAAACAGACAATATAGGATAGGCCGCGAAAACACCATAACTCTTGAAAAATTAGGACAGGATTGATACAACAAAAGAATTAATTAAATGAATAATATATCTTCGTATCTATAGACATATTTTATGTTTAGTTTAAGTTTTAAAAATAAATAATTACTGTCAAAATTTTTAAAAACATGTCTAAAATCAAATGAATCTTTTTTAAAAAAAATAAAATAAAAAAAAATGCTAAAGTTCAATTTTAGTCACTTGACATCTACTTCAATTGTCAAATTAGTCCTTAAGATTTATTCTTAATAAATTTAGTACTTCATTTTGTGAAAATGAGCTAATAATTCGGTCCAAATATTTTAGCAAATTAAACAGTTTAAAATGAGCTAGTAAATATGTTTAATTCTGTTAAAATATATATATAATCATCAAACAATAAGATCAATGAAATGACAACGTTTTTAGTAAAATTTGTAATTTAAAATGAATGTTTAAATTGCATCATTGGCTAACAGATTTTGATGAAATGATCAATTGAATTTCAACCCAACACCCCCCCCCCCCCAAAAAAAAAAAAATCCCCCTAACACAAAACAAAGAGGACACACGTGCAGAGTGTCCGACTCGGACAAGAACTCGAGGTGACCGTGGTTGTTAGCACACTATATTCACTAATAACAAACCTTGTGAACAGAGGTTTTGCTATGGGCATTAATGGCGATGCAATCTTGATGATGTTTGTTAGGGTTGGCCAAGTCTTTCTTTTTTGGCGGAGAAGAAGGGAATGCGGACTTCAACCACAACACCGGCGTGTCTCTGATGGCGCCCACCACCACCACCACCACCACCGGCGTTGAAACCCAATTTCAATCCCATAATCTATCACACAAACAATAACATGTTGTATGGTTTTGCCGTAAACGGAAGGAACAATGTACTCATTGAATTTTGGTGGTGGCTACTTCCTTGGTAGTGGAGCTACCGGTAGATAAAGTACTGCCAAAAAAAAAAAAAAAAAAAATTGAAAATGGGCTGTCCAAGGATTCGATATTGGGTTGGGCTGGAATTAAAATATAAAATAAAAACCCAGCCCAACTTCTTCACCTTGATAACTCTAAAATTAACTCAATTCAACCAAATTTAATGATGCAAAATACACCAACAAATTTTAGTGTTGACTCATGAGTCATGACTTTTACTTGTATTGAATTCAAATTTACTGCTATATTTTTAACTTTTGAATCATTAAACAAATCAAGGTAAAAATCTGTTAGCTAGTCACCATAATATACACTAATAAAAAAAACTAACCTTGGTTCAAAGCTAGGACTAGTTGTTTAGAGAAGAGTAGGGGTTGGAGGTGGTGGCTGGCGGAGGAGAAGGGAATGCGGACTTCAACGACAATTTGAGGGGGTCTTTGATGGAGTGTGTCATGTGCCCTGGCATTGAAAGCTATTTTCCCCAATTTCAATCTCTCTCTCTCTCTCTCTCTCTCTCTCTCTCTCTCAAACCCATCTTCTATCACACATATAACGGTTGAGTTGAGGAGTTGCATGTCTATACAATTTAAGAGGTGCTACATCTACAGTATTTTTACAATATTTTCACAACAAAATTATAATTGGTTAGTTGTTATTGGTTTTAATTTTAACCCAATTTTACAAAAATTTAATTGAAAATGAGCTAAATGGAATCAATAGCGTTGGGCTGAAATTAAAATATAAAATAAAAACCCAGCCCAGTCAACTTGAGCCTTGAGGAATCTAAAAAAAAAAAACACTTTATTAACTTATATGCCATCATCACTTAAATCTTATTTGTGCACTTATATAAATCTCACTTTAATCTTTTTCAATAAAGAAAAGGATGTCATAGTGTATGCTATATAAACTATAAAGATACTACTTTTTTTACTAATTTATCCATCCAATTGTGCCTCTTAAGATTACTACTTCTTCCCTTAAAAGTGTTAAAAAAAAATACTGATTATTGATAGTAGATGATTGAGGTGTTTTGGGGTTTGTGTGTTGTGTGTTGTATTGGTTAGTCGTATGTGATGGGGTTGTGATCACCATAAGCTACCGAAACTCATTCACTACCACCCACAGATCCCAAACACTTAAAACTCATAAAAATTTCTCACAACTTGCAATCCAATAGTAGAAGCTACAGAAATAAAATAAGGCATTCTTTTTTTAATTCTTCATTTTTCGTGTGTTCTTCTTTAGTTTAATTATTTTTTAAATCCCAAACAATAATTTCTATTATTTAAATTTTTTATTTTTTGAAAAATATTCTTTATTAATTTTATGAATATTTTAATGTAAGAAAATTACAAAAATAAGTTGTTTTGGGAGTCATTAACAGTGAATTTTTGAAGAACACTAATAGAAGGATTAAATTAAATAAAGTTGAAAATTAAGGAGCCAAATTGAATAAAATCAACGATACAAGACTGAATTGAATTTTAGGAAATACTAAAAGGTGCATTTTGTAATTGAAGCAAAATATTATTACTATTTAAATTGTGGTCCACTGTGGAAGCATTATCATATCTTCAACGTTGTATTGTTTTCTTCCACTGCAACGCTCAGGAACTCTCAAAAGTCTTCGCTCCACCTGAACCTCTACTCTTCCCCGTAACCAAACACCATCTGAAGCCATCTCCCAAAGTCAAACCCTAGATCTGAAGCTGTCCTCCTATAATAAAAGCCTCTCATCCTGTAAATCTGAGTTTCCACTTCCAACCCAGCAAGAGAGCACTCATATTTAGTACATTTGATTTACTTCCTTTCCGGTTTCTGTTGATCCAGCTCAAGAACATGGCTGAAATTGCCCATGGCCTCACTGGGAATGTCCTGCAGCAACTTGGATCTCTTATTTACCAAGAGGTCAGCTCGGCCTGGGGCGTCAAAAGTGATCTGACAAAGCTTGAGTGCACTGTCAAGGCCATCAAAGCCGTACTCTTGGATGCTGAGGAGAAGCAAGCCAGTGACCATAGGCTGAGTATTTGGCTAGGGGAGCTCAAAGACGTCCTTCAAGATGCTGAGAATGTGCTGGATGAATTTCAATACCGAATTCTGCAGAAGGAAGTTATGAAGAGACACGGGAGCACTAGCAAAAAGGTGAGTAACTTATTTTCAAGATCTAATCCACTTGCAGTTCGTTTTGAAATGGCACATAAAATCAAAAAAATTAGGAACAGGGTAGATGAAATTGCAGCTGAGAAAGATAAACTCAATCTTGCTGAAGGACTTGAAGATAGGAAGTTAAATATGCAGGAAATGAGGGACATGACCCACTCCTTTGTTGATCCTCGGAATGTCATCGGTAGGAAAGATGCTCAAAAATATATAATACATCTTTTGACGGACCTAAATGAAAATTCCAGCAGAAATGTGGATATAGTTCCTATCACTGGGATTGGAGGCATGGGGAAGACCGCAATTGCCAAGTTGGTGTATAAGGATAAACAGGTAGTTGGTCATTTTCAATTGAGAATGTGGGTGTGTGCATCTGATGATTTCAATGTTACAAGGTTGATAAAAGAAATCCTTAAATCTGCAATTAATAAGATTGATGAGAATTTCGGTGCGCATGGGTTAATGGAAAATAACTTTAGAGAACTTTTGAGAGATACGAAATTTATAGATAATTTGGGTGTGGATGAGTTGCAATTTAGATTAAGAGAACTTTTAAAAGATAACAAATTTCTACTTGTCTTGGATGACGTTTGGAATGAGGATCGTAATAAATGGATGGAATTGGAAGATTTGTTACTTGGTGGTTGCAATGGAAGTAAAATCATAGTGACAACACGAAATAACTCAGTTGCTACTATTATGGGTACTGCTCCTACATGCCATTTAGATGGCCTGTCCCAGGGAGATTGTTTGTCTTTGTTTGTGAAATTGGCATTTAAGGAAGGAGAAGGAAAACAGTATCCAAACCTCTTAGAAATTGGAAATGACATTGTTAAAAAATGTAAAGGAGTTCAATTGGCAGTGAGGACTTTAGCCAGCCTACTTTATCCAAAAGTTGATGAACGGGAGTGGAAATCTGTGAGAGATAATGAGATATGGCAATTAAAACAGAATGTGGGTGACATCTTACCCACATTGAGGCTCAGTTACAATCAATTGTCCTTTCACTTGAAGCAATGCTTTGCCTATTGCTCTCTTTTCTCAAAGGATTATGAATTCAAAAGTAATCTTTTGGTTCAATTTTGGATGGCACATGGACTTCTTCAATCACCTAACAATGAAATTCAAGATTTGGAAGATATTGGTGACTTGTATATCAAGGAGTTAATGTCAAGATCTTTGTTTCAAGATGTATATAAAAACATCTTGTTTGATTATACCTTTAAAATGCACGATCTTGTCCGTGATCTTGCAATCTCAATTGCCAAAGGTGAGTGTTCAGTAGTGACCAAGACGTCCACCCTTGCTGCAGAAGTTTGTCATCTGTCAATTTTGGAGAGTGGGCAAGAAGTTACAACACAATTAGAGAGGTTGAGCAAAGTTCAGACTATTATTTTCAAAACAAAGCAACCCATGTCCATACTTAAAGCATGTATCTCAAGATTTAAGTACTTGCGGGTGCTTAATTTGAGCAATTCATCCTTTGAGATGTTGCCAAATTCTATTGGAAGTTTGAAACATTTGAGAAATCTCGACCTAACAAATAATCACATAATCAAGCAACTTCCAGATTCCATTTGCAAGCTGCACAGTTTGCAAACTTTACTGCTTGGTGGTTGCAATAATCTTGAACGGTTGCCCAAAGGTATAAGGGACATAATCAGCCTCAGGTTTTTGCTTGTTACAACAAAGCATACCTGCTTGTCGAAGAAGGCAGTAGGTTGCTTGGATTCTCTTCGATCTTTGTGGATAGGTAAATGTGAGAATCTAAAATGTCTGTTTGAAGGGATGGAGGGGCGCCTCACCTATCTTCGAACATTGGTTGTTGGAAATTGTCCAAGTTTGACTTCTTTATCACTCAGTATCAAACACCTAACTGCCCTACAGACCCTAATGATTGTTGAGTGTAAAAAGCTTAGTTTGATGGAGATGGAGGGAGAAGACAATCAAGATCTCAAGTTGAGCCTCCAGAAATTGGTGATTAAAGGTTTACCTAAGTTGGAGGTTTTGCCCCAATGGCTGCAAGGATCTGCAAACACTTTACAGCAACTTCTGATTTTCGAATGTGAAAATTTGAAGGCTTTGCCAGTGTGGCTGCCACGTCTAAAATCACTTCAAGGACTTGGGATTTTCAATTGCCCTAAGTTGCCATCTCTCCTGGAGGGGATGGAAGGTCTCACTGCACTAAGAAAATTGAGGATTAGAGGTTGTCCTTATTTGAGTAGAAAATGCAGAGAAGAAGATTCGCACAAGATTGCTCATGCACCACAGATTGAACTCGAAGGGACCAGGTTCACAATAGAAAAGAAGATGGCGTCAGCGAGTACTTCCTAGAAGAAGAAGAAAGGAAGATGAGGTAAGAGCATATCTGTCTTTTTGTTCTTCTTCTTTGTTATTTAATTATTTATTATGGTTTTTAAGTTTTTAGTTTTTTTACGCTTAACAATGACTACTGATAGTTGATACTAATCCTGAATGCTAGTTATGTTTAGCCCTTTTTGTCCAAATAGTTTTAAAGTAAATTGAAACAAAAAATATCTTTTTGGATGAAAATTGAAAATAAAATTCAAAAACTTAAGTGGTATTTAAATTTTTTTTCCCCCCACCCTTTCCTCACAAAAAATATAAAAATAAATGGAAAAGAGACGAAGAGAAAAAGAAACATTGATCTATTTAGGAGTAATTCATGGACAAATTAAATCTTGTTTATGGAACATTGTGTTTCAATGTTTGAGCTAGGGGTGTGCAAAAAACCGACGAACCGAACAAACCGGTCGAAACCGACCGAACCGTTGCCAAATTTTCAGTTCGATTTGGTTTCGGTTTTGAATTTTTAAAACCGAAAATATTCGGTTCGGTTTTTGGTTGCATGTTTGAATGCAGCGAACCGACCGAACCGAACCGAATCATATTATAATATATCTTATAATATATTTTATATATAATATAAATTTTATAAATATTTGGGCCTCCTATGCATAGTTGGGCTTTTCATTTTGTTTAAAAACATTTGGGCCTTTCTTTTTTAAATATAATCCGGCTTTTACCTTTCATGTTTAAATTTTCATTTTATCATTAGATTAACTATAATTAAACTAATTACTAATTATTAATTAGATATCTAATTAAACTTAATCTAATCAAACTATAAAAACAAAAAAAAAAAACCCTACAGACCCACACGTTCTCACTTCTCGCTTCTCACCTACACTCTCAGCCTCCACTCTCAGTCTCCTCTCACAGCCTCCACTCCAATTCCTCTCACAGCTCCACTCCATGCCGGCTTCCTCGATCTCACGGCCTCCTCTCACAGTTCTCACCCTCACTCTCAATCTCTGCCACTACCTCGATCTGCCTCTGCCACCGCCTTCACACGCCGGACTCCACATGAATCTGCCTTTGCCGCCGCCTCGATCTACCTCTACCGCCGCCTCCACACGAATCGGCCTCTGTCGCCACCTCCACACGCCGGCCTCCCCACACCGGCTTATCTTTTCATTCTCAGTTTCTTACGGTGACCTTTCTCGATATCCCTCTCTCTTTTTTGTATTTTGGGTTTTGTTTAATACTGAATCAATGCTATTTTCTGTGAATCTGTGATTGTGATTGTGATTTTGAGAATTTGAGTTGTTATTTTCTTATTGAAAAATCGATAACCCCATGTGATGTTGAGTTATTTTTTTCTTTTTGTGACTGTGAATCTGTGATGTTGACTGAAACCGAAAACCGATTGAAACCGACCGTAACCGAAATACAACCGAAACCGATCGATTTCCAATTATTTTGGTCGGTTTCGGTTGGGAATTTCACAAACCAAAAATTTCGGTTTCGGTTGGCAAAAACTAAAAAAACCGACCAAACCGAACCGATTACACCCCTAGTTTGAGCAATAAGGCATATGATCTTGAATGAATATACTAAAATTTTATTTATTTATTTTTCTTTTGTATAATCATTTTTATACTAGTATTATTCTCATTGCCAGTTTCTTATATACTATATAATTACAAATTTCATTTCAGGAGTTCGACATAAGTCACATACAATAGAATTTGAACATTGCTCAATTCAAAGTCACGAGTTCCTTCCATAATTCGTAAGCATTTATTCATTGCAATTTGGATTACAAGATGTAAATAAATAAATACTTCTATTATTTAATTTTCTTTTAAGTAATGTAAATAAATAAATATTTCTGTTATTGTAATTTGAACTAAATGATGTAAATAAATAAACATATATGTCATTGTAATTCAAAGTAAGAGATGTAAATAAATAAAGAAGTGTTGTGTATACTCCCTTGAGTACATTCTTGCGTATAAAGTTGAGAGATCCATGGATTGGTGTGTGTAAGCATCTGTTCTAATATTCATGTTTTATTCTTCTTCTTCGTAAGCAATAAGCACCATATATATTAACATGCTTATTTAATTAGAAAATATGGGGTATAATTCACATTGAAGGAAGTGACACTTGTATTTGGAATTATATATTTTCATTCCCGTCAAAAGCTTTTTCCGATGGCGCGTGTCTCTGATGGTGCGTGTGTCATTTGATGGGCCCACCACCACCACCACCGGCGTTGAAACCCAATTTCAATTTCAATTTCAATCCCATAATCTATCACACAAACAATAATTGAAAATGGTGGTGGTAACTTCCCTGGTGGTGGACCTACCGGTAGATAAAGTACTGCAAAAAATATAATTGAAAATGGGCTGTCCATGGAATCGATATTGGGTTGGGCTGGAATTAAAATATATAATAAAACCCAGCCCAACTTCTTCACCTTTGAGAACTCTAAAATTAACAAAAATTCAACCAAATTTAAAGATGCAAAATACACCAACAAATTTTAGTGTAATTATGAGTCATGACTTTTACTTGTATTGAATTCAAACTTGCTACTATATTTTTAAATTTTGAATCATTAAACTAATTAAGGTAAAATCTATTTTTTAGAAGAGCACAAAAGAGTATACCATACTCTAACAATAAGAAAGGGGCAAGCTCAAGCAAATTAGTAAAGAACAAAAGTCTCATTTGTTCATCACTCGAGTGTGTTTGAGGAAAGATGTTCATTGATTCTGTTTTTTTTTTTTAAATTAATTTTTATGTCACCACTTTATAGTTTTCCTCTAAATAAAAGGAGGTCATAGTCTATGTTATTAAAAATAAAATATTGTGCCTTGTCTCCTTGTGTTTCATTGACAAATATTTATTATTTACCCACATATCTTGTTATTTTAAAGAATGTGTTTGATTGTGCTAAAACCAAATAGCGCTTTGTGGTCTAAAAGCAAGAAAGTAGTTTGCAGAGGTTGCATAATTGGTATAGGCTTCAAAGGTTTTACAAGTCCTGATTGTTTTTAATTCTTCTTTTATATTGAATTTATAAAACTTTTTTTCCTTGGAGTAATATTTCATTTAAAGAGGTTTTTTTTTTTTTTTTTTAATTTTTTTTAAAGAGTTTCAACATATAGCTTCCGTTTTTTATGACTGTACTCTATCATCAGACCAAGATACTAATTAGTTTTCGATGTAGGTGGGAATTGATTGTGTTTCATTGAAAAATATTTATTATTTACCCATATATGTTGTGATTCCAAAGAAAGTGTTTAATTGTGTGAAACCAAATAGCGCTATGTGGTCTAAAAGCAAGAAAGTTGTTTGCAGAGGTTCCATAATTGGTATAGGCTTCAAGGGTTTTATGAGTCCTGATATTTTTTAATTGTTCCTTCATATTGGATTTATAAAAAAATTTGTCCTTGGAGTAATATTTCATTTAAAGAGGTTTTTTTTTTTTTTTTTTACAGAGTTATTGTAATGACTCAAGGAAAAGCGCTAGCCACATCTGCGCTATACCTCAAAAAGGACTAGTCACAATTGAGGCTCTTTGTAGTTGTTAATAAAGCCCAGTTCAACCCAGTAAATACCCGATGTGGGACTCATCACACACCCACACACATCACACAATCAATCAAATTGGGGCATCACAATCTCCCATACTTAAATCCTTAACGTCCTCGTTAGGGTCCACTTTGTGGGATAGTGGCTCTGATACCATATGTAACGACCCAAGGAAAAGCGCTAGCTACATCTGCGCTACACCTCAAAAGGACTAGTCACAATTAAGATTCTTTGCAGTTGTTAATAAAGCTCAGTTCAACCCAGTAATTACCCGATATGGGACTCATCACACACCCACACACATCACACAATCAATCAAATTGGGGCATCACAATCTCCCCCACTTAAATTCCTAACGTCCTCGTTAGGGCCCACTTTATGGGGTAGTGTCTTTGAGCCTACACAGGATTATTAAGCTGGCTCTAATACCCACACTGTCACGACCCAAATTCATGGAACATGAATTTAGATGCATGACTAACTTGCTGATCTTACATAACTCAGTAAACATAATTAATTTAAACATAATTCAAAACTCCAAATAAACAATGCTATTGATAAATCTCTTACAATAACTAAAATCCATAAATTTAGAATAATCTCCAAAATACTGTGAAATCTAAAGCGAAATAAAAAAAATAACTAATAATCTTTTAAGACTTCAAGTATTATTGACTTCGCCTAAAACTCCCACGCTCTACCTTGCACCTCACGAAGCAATCCAAAGGTTCTGTTCCCCAACTAAACTTTAATCTGAAAATTGTAATTGATGGGGTGAGCTACACATCCAGTAAGTAATTATACAGAATACACAACGGAATAGAGTCAAGCAAAGTACGAGTATTTTGCTTTTTCACAAACTCATTCAATGATATCAAAAATAATTATTCCACAAAGCACATAATGAATCACTTAATACATATGTAATCATATCTTAAAATCATTTGAAATCACATATATAAAATTGATCAGAGCACAGTCTCACATATACACATCACATATTCTCACGTACAATCCTGTGAGCAGATACCAACATCTAACCCGTGCTAGTGAGGGATCAACACATATTCTCACATATAATCCTGTGAGCGGATTTACACATATATCTGATCTATCTGATCAATTCTAAAAACACTTATTTTAAGTTACATATCACAAAAGCAAAGTTTTTACAAAATATAATAATTTACTTGATATTAACAATTATTCCAAATACAGAGGCATATCAAAGATCACAATATCGAATAGAACATAAATCAAAGGATGTTTGACTCTCATGGGGAACGAATAGAAACTGAGGAGTTTATATAAATATATTACAATTCTTGAGTAAATCTGAAAATTCAATTTGCTAAAAGAAACATTTTAAATACCATTTGGAGAATAGGAATATGACTATGAAATCACTTGGTTTAACAAATTTAAAGAACCAGAACCTTTTTAGAAAACTTACGTTGAAACTCAATTATTTTTGGAAAATAGTTATTTGGACATTCAAAACGTTATTTAAAATTTGAAATTGCTCTTTAAAACTAATGATGCCGAGAAAATCACCAGTGAGCCACACGATACTCGCACACTCGAAATAACACCTGCACAACAAAAAGAGGAGACCTGACAGAGAGGACCGGTGTGGTGCCAGCCAAATACCCTCCGAATGTCAAGTTAGAACTTTTCACAACTCTAGAGTGGTAAGGGGTCAATTATGCGTACCTTGATCAGTGAGGGTGTTGAGGCTTTTATAGTAGTAGAAGGTTGGCATCTCTTCCTTGGTGTAGAAGTCTTTTCCTTATAGGAATCCTCTTTGAACAGTCCCAAACGTGATAGACAAGATATTTCCTTCTATAGAAGATCTTCATTAATACGCGTGTCTTCCGAAATCCTCTTTGTGCTAGGATTCCATTTACCTCAAGATTCTATGGTGGCTAAATGTGTGTCAGAAGTATTTCCCATCTAGGGTTTTTGACTGCCACATGGGCGCTTGATCCGTCCCTGTTGCATTCGTTCATGCAAGATCCATCCATAACAGACTACGCACTCGTTAGGCCCGTCCTCTACAAATGACAATACCTGTTCGGGGACAAGCATAAACTCTGCTGAGGCCGCTTTTGCTAGGCGGTCGGCACACTCGTTTTCCTCCCTTAGGATTTGCACGAATCTGACTTCGAGGCCGCTAATTCGATTCTTCATCTCTTCTAGATACCTCTTCATCCTTTCATTCTTGCACTCGTAGCCGCCATTAATCTGACTTGTTAGCACCTGGGAATTGCAATGCACGACCACGTTTTTAGCACCTGTTGCCCTTGCAAGGTCTAGCCCCGCCCCTAGGGCTTCATTCTATGCCTCGTTATTGGTCGTGGGGAAGTCCAGTCGGATCATGCACTCAATCTTATCCCCTTCTGGCATTTGGATTACCACACCAGCCCCTCCTATTCGTCTGTTGGAAGATCCGTCTATATGGATGCTCCATTGTGCGGCGATTTCTAGACCCTTGCCTTCCGATTGAGTAAATTCGGCGATGAAGTCGACTACAGCTTGCCCTTTTATCGCCATTCGCGGGTGGTACTGTATATCAAATTCACTCAGCTCTACTGCCCATAAAGCCATCCGTCCGGTAGCCTCAGGTTTACTCATGGCTCTTCTTAAGGACTGGTCCGTCAGGACTATGATGGTATGTGCCTAGAAGTAAATTCTAAAAGCAATTGGACTACGCCATTAATATCCTACCTGAGAACTGGCGCTTTACCAGAAGGGAAGGATACCGCGAGGTAGTTGAAGGTCCCGGCATCAAGATTTATGCTGATAAGAGATGTCTTATACAAAAGAGGATTCTCTCTACCGTACTTGAGGTGTCTAAGCCGCGATGAAGCAGATTACGTAATGAAAGAAGTCCATGAGGGTATCTGCAAAAACCACTCAGGGGCACGGTCATTAGTGCACAAGTTGATCCAAGCAGGATACTATTGGCCTACAATGTTGAAGGACACACAAGCTTATGTCAAGGCCTACGATAAGTGTCAAAGGTTCAGTAATTTCATCAGGCAACCGTCCGAAGAGTTGACCCCCATGACGGCCCCTTGGCCATTCGCTCAATGGGGACTAGATATCATGGGCCCCTTCTCGACAGCAGTTAGGCAGCTAAAGTTTTTGGTAGTTGGCATCGACTACTTCACTAAGTGGGTGGAAGCAGAAGCCCTAGCCACTATCACGGAGAAGAACATTCGAAGTTTTGTTTGGAGAAATATAATCTGCAGGTACGGGATACCTAGAGTGCTTGTCTCTGACAACGGAAAGCAATTCGACAACAGCGCATTTAGGGGCTTCTATTCGGAGCTGGGTATCAAGAATCTCTAATCGTCACCTACACACCCACAGGCCAATGGGCAAGTTAAAGTCACGAACTGATCCTTACTCAAGATCATCAAAACCCGGCTCGAGGGGGCAAAGGGTATCTGGCCGGATGAGCTACCAAGCGTTCTGTGGGCATATCGGACTACGGCAAGAACACCCACTGCAGAAATGCCATTTTGGTTAGCATACGGAAGTGACACTGTCATCCTAGCAGAAGTAGGGCTCACAAGCTATCGAGTGGAGAACTACGACAAGGATAAGAACGAAGAGGCCATGCGCCTTCAGCTCGACCTGGTGGACGAAGTCCGGGCGACGACGGAGCAAAGGTTGGCGCGATATCAGAATCTCATGGCGAAACACTACAACTCCAATGTCAAGCGTAGAGACTTTCGGGTTGGAGATCTTGTACTACGGAAGGTAATGGGCGCTACTAGAGATCCTTCGCAAGGAAAGCTCGGCCCCAACTGGGAAGGACCCTACAGGATCGTATCATGGCAGAAGAATGGCACCTACCACTTTGAGACGCTGGACGGGCGAAAGCTGCAACACCCATGGAACATGGAGCACATACGAAAATACTACCAGTAGAGACAATATGAAGAACAACGACGCTGACCAATTTCCCAGTTTATTTAGTTTTATTACAATTACTAGTTTTACTTAAATTACTAGGTTTACTTAGACAATTTTTTGCTACAATATGAATCTTTTTAAGCCCAAGGGGGCATGTACTTTTCTACAAATGCATGGTTTTTTAATTAATAAGATGAATATTCAAACACAACTATGTTTTTCTACCTGAAAATTCTTACAAAGTCCAAAAAGTGGACGGGTATAAACTGAAGTCCACAAACTGGACGGATCATTCCCAGAGGATGAAAATTCTTACAAAGTCCGAAAAGTGGATTGGTATAAACTGAAGTCCACAAATTGGACGGATCATCCCAAGAGGATGAAAATTCTTACAAAGTCCACAAAGTGAATGGATCATCCAAAGAGGATGAAAATTCTTATCAAGTCCACAAAATGGACAAACTAAGTCAACAAAGTGGATGGATGCATTCCACGAACAAAATATCAAACAAGTCGTCATAGTAAACGGACTAAGCCAAAACAGCAAGAAAGTTAAATAGAGATATTAAAAAGCCCTCTAAGGGGATGTCTACATTATCCAAAAAATATGACGGAGGGATCATAAATTGTTCTCCAAATATTCTTACATACCCAAAAAAAAACACTACTCCTTTGGAGGTGTACACACAATTTTCGTAAAAGATAAATCACACGATCACGAAATAGTGTAACAAATAATCAATTTGTATTTGAATTGTATATATGTGAGTACAACCCTCTGTATGAATCTTTACAATGAAAGAGTACAATAAATTCCTTTGATTCGATCTCCAAGGAACGTTACGATTCGAAGGGGCAATAAAGCTTGATCTTGAATCGTGCTTTGATATCTCCAAGTTGAATGAATTGTTGAACGTGCTCGATTTGATGCGAGGGCCGTCGGCTTGATCTCGAGCTAGGTTAAAGGAGAATCCCCACTTCGGTTTTGAAGAAGTAGGAATAGGCCTTGATGAATAATGGAATTCTTGTGAACTTTAGAGATGACTCTCTATTTTGGCAGTGTCGGTAGTATTTTCTCTCTAACTGTTCTTTTTTTTCATATGAGAAGACCCTATTTATAGGCAACTCATTCGTATTTAATTTGGAATTTTCTCTCAGCATTTATTGAGAGCTAATTATGGATTTAATTTAGTCTCCCATTTAATAAGAGCTTTCCATATAGGTCTTTTCTTTTGACATCGCCATATGGATTTCTTATTTAATGTTGCCACATGGCTTGATTTCATTCGTTGATCGTCCACGTCATCAATTGGAGATTAATTTGATCACAAATATTTTATATGAACAATCGGACGGTTGTGAATACATCATAAAATTTTGATGTCTACAAATGCCCCCACTTCAAGATTCAACTTTACGTCTTTCTGAGGCAAGGAAGACAAGGCTTGAAGTATTTTATTAATCTCAATTTGGACTAAGTTCACGGAAAGCAAGACCTTCATCGACGTACATGAAAGATTTAGATAGTTGACAGTTCATCCACGTATAAGAAGGATTTCAACTTGTCTTTGTTGTTTTTTTTTTTTTTAGACAGTTGACACTTTGTGGGCTTGATTGCACAAGAGACTTTTTTTTTTTTTTTTTTAACCACGGGCCCACGTTGGTCTCCTTTGTAGAGTTAGTGTTGAAGTTGGGCCAAAATGGCCCAATACCACTTTTTTTTGAAATTTTTAGCAAAAAATCACTGTTTCGGAAATAAATAGCAAAGTACCACTTTTTCTGGAAATCGAGTTTCAGAAACTCGAGTTCCCCTCAATTCTGCCACCGTGGCATTCCTGACATGGAATTTCTGTGATTAAAAAAAATTATGTGGTACTCGAGCTTGAGAAACTCGAGTTCTATGCAACACAGTACCCGAGTATATCGGACTCGGGTATGTTTTATAAATAAAATGCAAGAAAAAAAAATTTACACAGTACTCGAGTTTTGGAAACTCGAGTACTGTGTAAATTTTTTTTTTTTTGTTTTGTTTTGTTTTTGTTTTTGTTTTTGTTTTTGTTTTTGTTTTTGTTTTTGTTTGGGGATAATGAACAAATAAACATAAATGTAAAAATAAGTGACTTTTTTATGTTTTTATTTATTTAAACAGAAGCATTGTAAAATATAGAGATTTTAATTTTAAAATATGAATTTAATTTCTACATTAATTAAAATTGTTCATTGTTTTCTCATAAAAATTGTTCAATGTTTTCTGTATAAACTATTTCTACGATTTTGCATAAAATTATTTTCTGTTCAGCATTATTTAAGAAATTGTTCACTCTCTTTTCTGCATAAATTATTTTCTGTTTACTGTTTAAAAAATTGTTCATTGTTTTCTCATAAAACACCTAGTGAAATCGTGTTTTCTAAATTTAAACACCAAATCTGAATGCTTTTTCATGTTTGAATTTCACAATAATCGAATATATTTTTCTGCATTGATAAAATCTGTTTCTACATTAATAAAATTTGCTCTTTGCACATCATATTTACTGTATATTCAAATCTACTTACTGCATTCATTAAATTTTTTTTTTTGCATTAATTAAAACTATTCACTGTTTTCTCATAAAAATTGTTCACTGTTTTCTACATAAACTATTTCTAGCATTCTGCATAAAATTATTTTATGTTCAGCATTATTTAAAAAATTGTTCACTCTCTTTTTTGCGTATATTATTTTCTGTTCACTATTTAAAAAATTGTTCACTGTTTTCTCATGTAACACCTAGTGAAATCGTGTTTTCTAAATTTAAAAGCCAAATCTGGATGCTTTTCAAGTTTAAATTTCACAATAATCGAATTTGTTTTTCTGCATTGATAAAATCTGTTTCTACGTTAATAAAATTTGTTCTCTACACATCATGTTTACTATATATTTGAAGCTGCTTACCGCATTCATAAAATTTGCTTTTTGCGTTAATTAAAACTGTTCACTGTTTTGTCATAAAAATTGTTCACTATTTTCTGCATAAACTGTTTTTAGCATTGGCGCAGTTATTGCATTTAAATGGTTTTTGTGTTTTTTTAAATATGTAACCATCTGAATAATGGACAAACTCCATGAAAGAAAAATGAATGATTCGCATAGATCACCTAACGGTAAATGCCTCGAAAAATTTGAATTTGTAAAAAAGTTCGAATTAGTTGAATGTAGAACTGTTCATTAAGTAAAACTGTTTTCTACATTAAGTAAAACTGTTCACTGTTTTCTCATGAAAATTGTTCACTATTTTCTGCATAAACTATTTATAGTATTTTGCATAAAATTATTTTCTGTTCAGCATTATTGAAAAAAAAATTTCACTCTCTTTTTTGTGCAAATTATTCTCTGTTCACTATTTAAAAAATTGTTTACTGTTTTCTCATAAAACACCTAGTGAAATCGTGTTTTCTAAATTTAAAAGCCAAATCTGAATACTTTTTCATATTTAAATTTCACAATAATCGAATTTGTTTTTCATATTTAAATGAAACACATTTACCTTGCTTTCTAATGTTTACAATCAGAGAATAAAATTGTTGGAAGCAAACCACAATACAAGTAAATAGGGAAGATATAAAGAACATAAGAAAAGCTATATTTAACATAGAATTGCGCCTTTCCATCATAATGCAAATCACCTTATTAAATTGTTTATCAAATCCATTATTTCACTATGTTCAAAGTATAGACAAATATAGTTTCTAAAACATAAAATAGCTCAAATTGCGACAAACACATAAATTGCCTAGTGTATTTTAGTAGGAAGAGATGGACTTGCTCAACTAATTTGAAAAGAACAAAACAATATTTTTCAATGGTTCAGTTCTTATGACATTTTGTTGCAGCCTAACAATCAAATTATGGGTCTGCTCTGAATTGAAAGTACTTGCAAACTGCTTAGCAAATTGCCTGAGGAGCTCCAGATCACCAAAGATGACTTGCTAAACTCTATTTCAAAAATAACATAAAAAATGCCAGCATTAAGATCAGATCAGGACACAACTAATAACAGCCCTAATAGATTCATGTTTTTTGTTTGGTGATGTAGGAAAAACAGATGTGTTTAAAAAAAATACACAAGAATGTGAGTTCATTAGCTCGAGCTTTTGGTAGCTAGATCGAGGGGAGACTATTTAGATGGAGACGGCGTTAGATTTGAGAGTATGATATACATGTGGATTTGGGTCCTAGTTACACTTTGTGTAACTCTAAGTTATTTTACATCATGCAATATTTCTTTGTTGGATGTGAATTTTAACAAATCTTTTGTTGGGTTAAATTCACTTCTAATACTCTATGTGCTAGCAAAATATACATACACACACTATAGCTGAGGAGTTGTTGGATTCTAATAAAAATATGGTATTACTGCATAGTTATTGCTTGCTAAATTATTTAATTCTAGAACATTTTTTTCTCTCTTTTATTTATTACAACTATCTAAGAAAGAAGAAAAAAATTATGCAAAAAAATAAAACCTTTAGAGGGATAAGAGTCTGTTTGGCATCAATTTCAACTTTTAACTTTTAGTTTTTGTGTACAGCTTTTTAAAACCTTATTTTTTCCTGCATTATTTTTCACCTTTTCAAATTTGTTCAAAGTACAAATATAATTTAGCACACTTTCAACAAAAAGTTTAGCAAACAGCTAAATAAGCTGTAAACGGACACTAAGCTTAAAAATAGTAGAACCTTAGAAATAGCTATTATATTACCATTTTGTTTCGGTAGTAACACCCTATGTTCCACCCCGGGAATAATTTTAGGTCATTCCGATGTGTTTCGGCCATTTTGGATTCAGAGATGGAGATAGAAGTTTGATTGAGGGGATTAAAATATAAACAAAAAATGTGTATCATCTATTTAGTATTAAGAAACTATCAACAAATAAAAAATACAAAATAATTATTTTCTGTTCAGCATTATTTAAAAAATTGTTCACTCTCTTTTCTGCATAAATTATTTTCTGTTCACTATTTAAAAAATTGTTCACTGTTTTCTCGTAAAACACCTAGTGAAATCGTGTTTTCTAAATTTAAACGCCAAATCTAAATGCTTTTTCATGTTTAAATTTCACAATAATTGAATTTGTTTTTCTGCATTGATAAAATCTGTTTCTACGTTAATAAAATTTGCTCTCTGCACATCATGTTTACTCTATATTCGAATCTGCTTATTGCATTCATAAAATCTGTTTTTTGCATTAATTAAAACTGTTCAAAGTTTTCTCATAAAAATTGTTCACTGTTTTCTACATAAACTATTTCTATGATTTTGCATAAAATTATTTTCTGTTCAGCATTATTTAAAAAATTGTTCACTCTATTTTCTGTATAAATTATTTTCTGTTCACTATTTAAAACATTGTTCGCTGTTTTCTCATAAAACACCTAGTGAAATTGTGTTTTCGAAATTGAAAAGCCAAATCTGTATGTTTTTTCATGTTCGAATTTCACAATAATCGAACTTTTTTTTTTTTGCATTGATAAAATCTATTTTGATACACACTTTGTCAAAATTATCCAACAATGATGGATTGTGATTGGTTGTTTATCACTTTCTAATAAACTCACTATTTTTTCTACTTCACCTACAGTCTGTTGGCGCATGTGGTTCGTATGACTACAGTTGGTGCTACAGCAGCAGGCTAGTGACGTGTCTTCAAATGCTGTAGTTGGTGCTACATCATGTTTACTGTATATTCAAATCTGCTTACTGCATTCATAAAATCTGTTTTCTATATTAATTCAAACTGTTTTCTGCATGTGGTTCGTATGACTATAGTTGGCGTCTGTGTAAATTATTTTCTGTTCACTATTTAAAAAAATGTTCGCTGTTTTCTCATAAAACATCTAGTAAAATCGTGTTTTCTAAATTTAAAAGCCAAATCTGAATGCTTTTTCATGTTTAAATTTCACAATAATCGAATTGGTTTTTTTGCATTAATAAAATTTGCTCTTTGTACATCATGTTTACTGTATATTCAAATCTGCTTACTGCATTCATAAAATCTATTTTCTGCATTAATTAAAACTATTCACTATTTTCTGATAAAATTTTTTACTGTTTTCTGCATAAACTATTTTTAGCATTCTGCATAAAAGTATTTTCTCTTCAGCATTATTTGAAAAATTGTTCACTGTTTTTTCTGCATAAATTATTCAATGTTCATTAGGTGTTTTATGATCTGGATGCTCTAATAGCAATGACTACCCAGGAAAAAGCACAGCAATAATATGGAAGCATAAACAATGATAAAATAGTGAGTTTATTAGAAAGTGATAAACAACCAATCACAATCCATCATTGTTGGATAATTTTGACAAAGTGTGTATCAAAACAGATTTTATCAATGCAAAAAAAAAAAAGTTCGATTATTGTGAAATTCGAACATGAAAAAACATACAGATTTGGCTTTTTAATTTAGAAAACACAATTTCACTAGGTGTTTTATGAGAAAACAGCGAACAATTTTTTAAATAGTGAACAGAAAATAATTTACGCAGAAAAGAGAGTGAACTATTTTTTAAATAATGCTGAACAGAAAATAATTTTATGTAGAATGCTAGAAATAGTTTATGAGAAAACAGTGAACAATTTTTTAAATAGTGAACAGAAAATAATTTACGCAAAAAGAGAGTGAACAATTTTTTAAATAATGCTGAACAAAAAATAATTTTATGCATAATGCTAGAAACAGTTTATGCGAAAAACAGTGAACAATTTTTATGAGAAAACGGTGAACATGGTGTGCAGAGAGCAAATTTTATTAATGTAAAAACAGATTTTATCAATGCAAAAAAATAGATGATCTGTGCATCTAATGTAATTAATTTTCCATTAAGTTTACTCAATTTGGTATGTTCTTCAATTTTCATTTGAATTTTCACGATTTTACACACTCAACGAATTCAAATTTTTCAACAAATTCGTACTATCTGTACATCTAATGTAAACAATTTTTCCTTGAGTTTTCACAGTTTTGTACATTCAACGAATTCAAATTTTTAAACGAATTCATACGATCTATACATCTAACGTACATACTTTTCCATTGAATTTTCATTATTTTGTACTTTCAATGAAATCAAATTTCTCAACAAATCTAGACTATCTGTACATCTTATGTACATCTTCATGATTTGGTACGTTCATTGATTTTCCATCGATTTTTCTCGAATTTCTACATTCAACTAATTCGAACTTTTTTACAAATTCGAATTTTTTGAGGCATTTACCATTAGGTGATTTATACGAATCATTCATTTTTCTTTCATGGAGTTTGTCCATTATACATATGGTTACATATTTAAAAAAACACAAAAACCATTTAAGTGCAATAACTGCGCCAATGCTAGAAATAGTTTATGCAGAAAATAGTGAACAATTTTTATGAGAAAACAGTGAATAGTTTTAATTAATGCAAAAAAAAAAATTTATGAATGCAATAAGTAGATTTGAATATATAGTAAATATGATGTGCAAAGAGCAAATTTTATTAATGTAGAAACATATTTTATCAATGCAAAAAAATATATTCGATTATTGTGAAATTCAAACATGAAAAAGCATTCAGATTTGGCGTTTAAATTTAGAAAACACGATTTCACTAGGTGTTTTATGAGAAAATAATGAACAATTTTTTAAACAGTAAACAGAAAATAATTTATGCAGAAAAGAAAGTGAACAATTTCTTAAATAATGCTGAACAGAAAATAATTTTATGCAAAATCGTAGAAATAGTTTATACAGAAAACAGTGAACAATTTTTATAAGAAAACAATGAACAATTTTAATTAATGTAGAAATTAAATTCATATTTTGAAATTAAAATCTTTATATTTTACAATACTTCTGTTTAAATAAATAAAAACATTAAAAAGTCACTTATTTTTACCTTTATGTTTATTTGTTCATTATCCCCAAACAAAAAAAAACAAAAAACAAAAACAAAAAAAAAAAAAAAAATTTACACAGTACTCGAGTTTGGGAAACTCGAGTACTGTGTAAATTTTTTTTTCCCTGCAATTTATTTATAAAACGTACCCGAGTCTAGTATGCTCGAGTATTGTGTTGCATGGAACTCGAGTTTCTCAAGCTCGAGTACCACATAATTTTTTTTAATCACAGAAATTCCATGTCAGCAATGCCACGGTGGCAGAATTGAGGAGAACTCGAGTTTCTGAAACTCGATTTCCAGAAAAAGTGATACTTTCCTATTTATTTCCGAAACAGTGATTTTTTGCTAAAAATTTCAAAAAAAAGTGGTATTGGGCCATTTTGGCCGTTGAAGTTGTCTTGCTTGGCAAGGGCCTTTTTTTTTTTTTTTTTTTTTTTTTGAACACTGGGTTCCATTTTCACGGGCCTGGTCACACACAAAAGACTTCCCCTTGCAAGCCCACCTTAGTTTTGTTAGGCAGGTCGGTGCCACAATTGTCTTGCTCGGCAAGCATTTTTTTTTTTTTTTTTTTTTAGCCACACCCTTACAAATTATGAGGGTTTATTGTGGGTGCCACCCCTATAAAAGGACTTGATGTTTTACGGGTTAGAGACAATTGAGCGCCGATTTTTTTTCTTTTCCTAGAGTTTTTTTTTTTCTTCAGCCGTAGCAGGCATTCTTCCTCTCTTTCCATTCTTTCTTGTGCTTGTCTTTGTATTTTCCTTATTATTTTTTTGTGTTGAACAACTTGATTTACTCTGTGCAGGTCATCAATTGCTCTTTTTTGGACTACCTCCATTGCGCTGTTCACTAGGGCTCAAAGCAATTTGTGGCGTCATATTCTTCTCCTCTTGGTGCCCAACGAACTCGAGCATTGGCGGCTTCGTCATTGATCAACCTTCTTGAGTCGACGCTGAGTCCAGAGCTTTGTTCTGCCCTTCGTCTAAGCATCCAACGTATCGCACTTGCTGCTCTCGTTATACGACCATAGGTGCGTAGCTTTGTTCGCGTGTCCGTCGTCTCCACTTCGCAGTTGTTGGTGCGGGAGCATTGAGAGAGCCACGTATCGGATTCAAGCACCAATTGTCATCTTTTGAAGGCAATACTGCAGTGAAATTTCTGCTTCATCTCTAAAGTACGCTCCTCTTCTTTCAGCGTCTTGCAAATTCGAGCATTTGCGGTTTCATC
Source organism: Quercus aquifolioides (assembly GCA_019022515.1). Classification (NCBI taxonomy): domain Eukaryota; kingdom Viridiplantae; phylum Streptophyta; class Magnoliopsida; order Fagales; family Fagaceae; genus Quercus; species Quercus aquifolioides. The sequence continues at coordinate 2,808,971 of CM032325.1, read as the reverse complement.
CTGGACTTTGTGCTGCTGCATTCCTCTTAGACTTTGTATTGCTGCCTTCATCTTCAGGTGACAACCAAGGTGCACACTAAATACACGCTTAAAGCTTCAATGCCCCCACGTGGACACATGGCTTCCTTATAGCCTTGAACTTCAACGCCACGCCTAATAACCAATAAGCTATGAACATGGTTTTTTTTCAAATTTGGATAATGCACATGCAAGCCTCTACGTGTCTTTCTCTTCACATGCACCTATGGTTATTTCAACACTTACATATAATAACCTTGGAGCGTTGAACACGTAGCCTAAAGCCTTAGCACCACACAGACACATGGCTCCCAAATTTACTGCTCCAACGCCACACATAATAACTAGAAGTTAAGAGTATTGATGCATGGCTGTTACACTTAGATGGTGGGCATGTGTATAGTCAAATATGAGAAGTCATTTGGACCAAGCAACTTGCTTGACTGTGAACCTTGGAGTATGATGTTTGCATGATAATATTGAATGAATGGTTTATCCGTGGTTTTGGATTTCAATGTCACGTGCCTCCTTTTTTTTTTTATTATTATTATTATTATTATTATTATTATTATTTTAAATTTATTAGTACAAAGTATTTGAACTAATAAGTTATTCCTCTACCAACTCCTTCACGCAATCAAAAAAAAAAAAAAAAAGTTATTCCTCTTTTTCTTTGGTTTGCTATTAGGTGTGTTAGGTGACTCAGGCCTGTCCACCCTTCACTCGACTTATGACTCTCCTACGTTTGCTCAAGTCGTGACCTCTACAAGCTTCGTCTTCTCCAAGTGGCTGCCATCAAGTGCACTTCATCATGGCCATCTTTTATGACTCATCAAGGACTCTCAATGATCAATCCGTCACTCTCTTGCGCTCTACGAATGAACCCCTGGAGAAAGGCGTCGTCTTGAAAGTCCATCCACTTGGTAGCAGTGTCCCTTCATTCTCGTCTACTACCATTCCTCGTCCTCCAAGTCTATCTCAATGGTGGGTCGAATCATCTCATGAACTACACGACCCGATTAGAAAGGATTCACATGTCGTTTCGAGGACGTTTACTTTGGCCTCCAATCTTCACTCAACTGCGGACCACGTCAATCCATTCCCTTTCCTTGGTCGTCGGATAAGTGCGGGAGAAGTACAATGGGCCCTACCTTCTTCCAAGACTCCTCCACTCCAATATAGGGGTGAGTTTTCCTACCTCCCTAAATATTGGGAGTGGCTAGAAGACATATTGAGCCGCAATACTAAGGTCTGAAGTGATGCCCATCTTTACGAGCCGCTACTCGCATCGTTATTCACATATGATCGGAATACCCATGTCCTACAAGCCTTCTTAGCGTGTTGGTGTACAGCTACGAACATGTTGCACACATCTATAGGAGAGGTCTCCATTAGCTTATGGGACTTGCATTCGATCGGTGGGCTTCCTATGTACAGCTCATTTTACGAAGAGGCTGTTCCAAACTCGAAAGATATATCATCTCTCCCCTCATGTTGTCATCATCTATTTGCCGCCTTCCATTACCTGAGTCTTGAGCTTGGTGGTTCGCACTTGGTCACTATGGCCTCATGGGTGAAGTTTTGGTTTCGTGGCAAGTCTAAATATCAGAAACTGCCAACTAGAAGGTCACTAAAGAGGAATGCAAGAGGCAAGCAATCTCATAACCCTTCTGGTAAAATGGATGCCCCCAGAATTCTAACTAAAGAAGACGAGGCTCCCTTCAATGTGCTCGAAGTAGAGAGAAGGCTTATAGAAGAGACTTGGTTAGCTGCCTTAATCTCGTGTTAGCTGTGTGAGTTCGCTTTTCTTGATGGGGGACCAAACTTAATTAGGCCTGGTGTTTTCAAGAGCGCAAGTGCGATGGCTCATGGTAAGAGATATTGCCTTGCAGTCCCAGTCTTAGCCAACATTTATAGGGGCTTGAATGAAATTGTGTCTTCTAAGACTCCAGGTAAATGTGATGCCACTTTTCCTGCACACTACTTGAATGCTTGGTTGGCCGAATACTTGACACTCACTTTGAACTTGAAGGGTCTCGCTCCAAGGCTGTTCCGTGCATGTTTAGATACTCCGGAGAAGGTGCAGCCAAGCATTACGACGAGGTTACAGCCCGTAGGCTATTTCATGCCGTTAGTAGCTTCAAGTTTCATCGCTTAGGCCTTTTTAAAGGCCATCGAGAGATTCTGGTGGGTGATGACAAGCTACCTAGCTCTTATGCAGATTACTTCATCAGCCAACGCTCTAGCTACTTAGCCTCTCATCGCGGAAGTATATGTATAGTTGAGCCATATAGCCCTCACCGCTTTGGTCGACAGTTCGGTTTCAATCAATACATCCCTGGAGAGCAAGTGGTATGCTTCTGGCGCTGATGTCTTCGTCTCGTTACCAATTCAAAGTTCTTGATCCCTGCCTGCCCATCTGAGCACGGGGTTCCGTGCACGAAGGACTATATGAATTGGTGGGCTAAAAGATCTGATGGTTTCTTTTCAAGTAGGGCTGAGCAACTGATTGGGAATGTTAACCCAAGCAAGATAAGACTCAAAATAAAACAGCCTAATGAAGTAGTTGAGCCGTGAAGCGCCAAAGTGATGCGAAGCCTTCTTTTGGGACTTTAGAGGCTACCGATGAGTCCTTAAGAGGAGTGTGCGTGGACAAGGTACATTCTCCTAAGCATGGGCCTTCTTGCATAGTCTTAACGCCTCAAGATGTAGAGGTGACCAAGGGTAAGGATGCATCAGATTCTGAGCGGAATAGTGGTAACTCAGATTCTCATTGGAGACGCAAAAGGCAGAGGGACAATCCCAACAAGAATTTGGCTCATGAGGGGGTTAACCAGGCGACTGACCGTGGTGTCAATATGGATTCGCTTCCTGGCCCTTTTGGTGGCAGTGCACAAGTGAGTCTTAATTCTCTTTTTGATGATTTTGATCTTGAATCCATTAAAGACCTTTGTTTCCTTCACGATGAACTTGAAGCTATTTCTGGTATCCAAGAACTTTTTAAGAATGACAATCTTGGTATTCTTCCAATGCAGGATGACAATTATCCTTTGAAAAGAGCAGGAGAGAAGTGTACACCAGTTGCCACTAACCCTTCTATGAGCGAGTTTTCCATTCAAGGTCCGACGGCCTTTGATTTGGCTACTAAGGAAATAGACCCATCACATTCGGGGAAGACTAACACCACTCTTTCTTCCGACACTATTCACAAGCCTTCAAGGGACGTAACTCGAAATAAATCCATTATGTGTAGTTCGAGCATCCCAGCCACTTCAACTGTCACAAAGTTTGAACCCGATGATTTGATTTCAAAGGCCGATCGACAGCGTGCAAAAATGCTAGGAGGGGACCTAATTGAGATGGTCGTCAAAACCCCTTTTACTCTTGTGACTTCATTTAGAGATGGAGTCGAGAAGATCCTTCAAGTTATCGCGCAAATAAAAGTTGTGGATGCAACACCTTTAAGAGAGTGTATTTCGAAATATATGGATGATGTAGATCGATATTCTTCCCTCCATCATGCTCTTTCACAAGGCATCGCACCTGAAGATAAGGAACGGAAGCTTACTGACGCTCGGCATCGTCTCACTCTTGCCCTTGACTCGGAAGCCATTAAGATCAATCAAAAAGTTACAGTCATGGCGAACTTAGACAAGGCCTTAGCTAGAGATTTTGAATTGAAGAAGGAACTTGAGTCGCTTTCAATGCAAAAGGCAGAGTTTACAGCGTCGAGCACCCTTTGTGATGCAGAGCTAGCCCAACAACAAGTGATCATTTCTCAAATCAAGGAGGAGGTTTCCAAGATTGAGGCTACTCCAACCTTAGAAGCTTCTGATGATGTAAAACTTAGAGAGCTACAAGGGTTACTAGAGACTAGCAAAGAGGAGTTGAGGCATTTAGATTGGATAGGTTAATCTTTTTTTTAATCGATGTGGTCATTACAATGTAACGACACCTATCTCATTATTAATAAAGAAATTCATTTATTTCCAGATCAATGTTTGCTTTCCCTTTTTTTTTTTTTTTTTTTTTGGCGTGAGCTAATATGATCAATTTTTTAGGACATCACTTTTTTTTTCTTTTTTTCTTTTTTGCGACTGTGCTTAGCAAAGGATGCTAGGCTGCCTACGTACCCAAAAGGGATCAAGTCATAACGTAGTTCAAAGGACTTATTATTATTATTAAAAAAAAAAATTTAAAGTACATATGCGACTGAACTTAGTAACAAGCACTAAGCTACCTACGTACCCAAAAGGGATCAAGTCATAACGTAGTTCAAGGGAGTAGTTTTTTTTTTTTTTTTTTTGTCCCTAACTTTTGCCTAGGTCGCCTCTTTCAAGGTTTTCAACCTAGCGGGAGATTTTTTTTTTCCCCCCTAACTTTTGCCTAGGTCGCCTCTTTCAAGGTTTTCAACCTAGCAGGATTTTTTTTTTTTGGTGAGTAGTTTAAGCTCTTACCGAGGAGCATCTCCAATACTTCATGCATAGTATCACTTCAGGAACTTTGCATTTATGGGATCTACCCTCAGGCCATCCCCGTCGACTATCTTGTAAGCACCATTAGTGTAGACCTCTGTACGACATAGGGGCCATCCCATTTTGATGTGAACTTGTTCCCAGTCTTGTGAGAGATGTTGATGGGCCTTCGCATAGCAAGTACTAGGTCCCCTACTTGGAAAGATCGAGGTCGGACTCTCTTGTTGAACGCTCGCGAAATCCGCGCTTGGTAGCATTCAAGACGTTGTTGAGCTTCCAATCTCTTTTCATCAAGTGCTTCCAACTCTTCGAGTCTTAAACGCTCATTTTCTTCATTTGTGAGCCCTTCTTGGATAGCAATTCGAAGTGATGGAATTTGTTGCTCTAAAGGTAGGGTTGCTTCGACACCATATACTAATGAATACGGAGTGGCTTGCGTGGGTGTCCTGTATGTTGCTCGGTATGCCCATAAAGCTTCTCCAATCTTTTCATGCCAATCCCTCTTCGAGCGCTCTACTACCTTTTTCAATAAATTGCAGAGCGTCTTGTTGAAAGCCTCAGTAAGACTGTTGGCTGGCGCGTTATAAATGGATGACTAGTATTGCTTGAACTCAAACTTCTCGCATAGTTGGGTCACCAAACTATTGTAGAATGGCTTACCATTATCCGTGATGATATAGCGAGGGACACCATACTGATAGATCAAGTGATTCCGGATGAAGTTCACCACATTTTCCTTTTTTACTTCCCTGAGAGGTATGGCTTCCGCCCATTTAGAAAAATAGTCGGTCGCAGCTAATATGTACAGGTGACCCCCTGACAACTTAGGCAATGGTCCTACAACATCGAGTCCCCATGCATCAAGAGGCCAAGACGCAACTGTAGGGTGCAGGGGCTCCGGTGGTTGATGGATGAAGTTCGCATGAAGCTGGCATGCTTCACATGCCATTGCATAGTCCATACAATCCTTGACCATGGTAGGCCAATAATAACCCGTTCGTTTTATCTGGTGATACAACTTGGGGCCAGACTAATTGGCGCCACACACTCCTGAATGAGCTTCTTCCATGGCTTGATCACCTTCTTCCTTGCCAAGACATCGTAAGAATAGACCGTCAAAAGATCTCCTATATAATGTGCCCTTATAGTGTATAAAACGGGGCGCCCTTCGTCGTACCTCAGTCCAGCGGCGAGGATCTTCGGGTAGTTTACCATTTTCCAAGTAATCAATCTGGGGTTGGCGCCAATCCTTACCCTCCACTGTAGATATTGATATGGCATTCGTCACACTCGCGTCTTCTTCCGTGTAAGAGAGCACCCAACGGTTGCAGACAGGGACATTTGCCTTTTCACCCTTCGACAGAGCCAATGTGGTGGCTAGGTTGGCTAGAGCATCTGCCATCCTATTCTCGTTTCTAGGGATATGCTCCAAGGAAACCCCGTCGAACTTCTCAATTAATCGCGTAGCCATCTGAAAGTAAGGAATCAAACCCTCATGTTAAACTTCATACTGTGTCAAAAGTTGATTAATTACCAACTTGGAATTGCCATAGACTTCTAAGTATGAGATCTTCATATCAAGGGCCATTTGGAGGCTGGCAATAAGGGCTTGATACTCAGCAACATTGTTTGAACATGGTTCACTAGGCACAAAGGCGAAGGGTAACACTTGTTTCTATGGCGACACGAAAACAACCCCAGCACCGAATTCCTCTTGCCGTGCGGCTCCATCAAAGAAGATCATCCAAGGTGGGAGGACTTCAGTGTACAATACATCTTCATCTGGAAAATCATCTGAAAGCTCCCAATTGGCAAGAATGGGATGATCAGCAAGAAAATTTGCTAGGGCTTGCCCCTTGATGGCCTTTTAGGGCTGTTGGGAAATTTAGACCCCGGTTGATAGAATTAACAAGTTTTAAACCCAAGTTATTAATTAGATTTATTATGAATCAAACTTGTTTAAACAAACAAACATCAATATCATGTCAAAATCATGCAGCGGAAAAAAATAAATAAGACAAGATATGATAACCCAGGAAAACCAATGAAACCAACCAGTTTCACAGTAAAAAACCTAGGGGGAAACCTTCCCGAAAAGCAATTCACTATAGTAAAGAGAAGTTTCAGATTTAGTACAAAACCTATGTCCCTAGACTCTACAATCCCCGTAGATGAACTCACAGCAAAAACCTTCTACTACTTCAGAACCTCTGAACTCTTCAATATATGAACGCCACCCTTTTTGTTGCACGGATCCCAGTATGTGATTAACTCCTTTGCACGAATCCTAGTACGTGACTCACTCACCAACTTGAGGAAGAAGAATGTTGGTTGCAAAGTTCTTCACTTCATCAACAATGAAGATCAAGGAAGCACTTGGTTACAAAACCCTAAGGCGCAAAGACGCAGTAACTTCTTTTAGAAAGAATAAGGCATCGGTCACCTTTTGCATATGTTCTCCTTGTATTCTCTTATGTGACGGCCTCTAAAATAAGCCTTATATAGGTCTAAGGTTGTGAGAAAAGAAACCCTACATAAATACAAAGGCTTGGCCCAAAAATAGAAATCTGAATTTCCGTAACCTCGATAGATAGCAGGTGTCGAGAAGGTATCGAGGTTTAATGAATCTCAACAGATACAACTATCAAGGAGGTGTAGAGAAGGTGTCGAGGGATAGAAACTTTCTCGATCGATCGACAAGCTATCAAGAAGCTATCGAGATTGCGATAAGAATCAGCTGAAGAGCTCGACAGATAGCCAGGTGTCGAAGAGGTGTCGAGAAGCTATCGAGCTATCTATCCGCAGGTATCGAGCTATCTGTCCAGCTTTATTGAACACCTTTTCTTCACTTGTTTCTTGGTTCAATCTTCATGGCTTTAATACTAGACTTGAACAACATGTTTCTTCAAGTATTAAATACAACTTAGATCTACCCAAATACAAGTAAAGTACATTTTGTCAAAGGATTAGCCAACTATATAAAATAGTAACATATGTTCCTAACAAGTGAAACACATATGTCCTAACAATCTCCTCCTTTGGCAATCCGTGACAAAACCACAACAAACAAATGAACATATGAGAGAAGTCATAAATCACTCAACTCTTATTCACTTGTTGAATACAATAAAATCTATCCTAACACAAACCCTTGAAAAACTTTGCAAGAGAAGAGTTTATGGCAAGTAGACTTTGACAACCTGTATTTCTGAAACACTTAAACAAAACTCATCAAGGCATCTTAGTGTGAAACAGAAATAATAGATTGCATACAAGTAATAAGAAACATGTGTATAAAGATAAAAAAAAAACAACACATGTAGAGGTAGTTGAAGAAGACATATATCAACATATAAATATCAAAGATAAGCACAATGTATGTAAACATGGTCACAAGACCCAATGTACAAGAAGAAGGAAGTAAGCACTCCCCCTAACAAAATGAAACACATCTCCCCCTTACAAAGGAATGTATTTCTCCCCCTAACATGTAGAATCTTATAAAAAGAAACCACATTCCACAATTTCTCCCTCTTTTTGTCATAATTGACAAAGGGTACAGAAAGCTAGAAAGCTTCACCCGAGAAACATAAAGATGATCAAAGATGATCAAGGAGGCACAAAGAAATCCATATAAATGCATGAATGTAATGAAACAAGATGCTATGGATGACAAGATAATAGAAGAATGCAAAACATGTGAAAAACAAGAAAAATGTTAAGCACATAGATCCCAAAACACACACACACACACTAAACAAGTCTAACCAATTTTATATTTCAAAAACAAGTCAAGATAGTTTAGTGAGCATACATTAGCACATGTAAAACCTAGTGATGGCCAAATCACATTGTACCTGCACATGTATCAAGAGTAGCAAAGAATATTGCGTGTTGTGTGTGAAAAACATCGCAAGATTGCATATGTGTATACATGTTATGACGAACTGAGATATGAGAAAATAACTTTAACTCACACACAATCATAACTGTTTGATGGGGACTATCACCTTCGAGGTACATCCTATAAATCCCACATCTCCTAGAAAACACGCTTGCAATCATATTTAAAGCATTTTAATCTTTTTGCTTTATATTTTCTTTGCATATTTTCTTTTAAGCATATCATGTATGGGCATATATAATAGAGAAAAGAAATACCCAACATGTTAAGCATAGATATTGCACTTTTGCTATGCCGAAGCATACGGATGTCTTTGACACTGTACTTTTGCTATGCCGAAGCATACAGGTGTCTATGACACTGCACTTTTGCTATGCCGAAGCATACAGGTGTCATACTATGATTGGCGGGCAACAATGGTGAGATGGTCATTTATGCCTTTCTCTTAGGATTTTCTAGTCCTATCCGTCAAAAAGAGTGATATGAGTGTTAAGTTTAAGAGATAACTTAATCTTACTCATCACAAACAAGAGCCACAAAAGTCACTTGCTTAGTTGTGCATAAAGATGCTCACCTAAGCTACAAAAGATACAAAGTTTAGAGAACTTTGTTTCAATGGCCATCCAAGGTACACAAGTACCAAAGTACACAAACACACACTGTTTTTGTATTTTTCTGATTTTTCCTTTTTATTTTTATTTTGAAAAAAAAAACAAAATAAGAACTAAACAACTAAACAAAAACAGATAAACAACATGAATGCATGAAAGAAAAATGCATATGCATGAAAACATGATAGAAATATGCAGATGCATGAAAGCATGATTCCAAAAGCAGATAAGAAATCAAGCAAAAAGTCCTACTTTAGATAGAAAGAATTAAAGCAGAGGACAAACATAAAAGACAATTAAGTCTTAGGCTCCTTTCTCACCCACACAGCACGAGTTTTTGGCCGTGAAGATGAAAAGGCACGTGTCCTAATATGTCTACTAAAAGACATAGAAGAATTAAAATTCTCCTGAAATTGAGTTAAAAGGCTCAAGACTTTTAATAACTCTCCAAACAAAGGTGTAGGTCCTTGAGAGGAAACCTGTGACCATTTGGACAATTGCTTGTGAGGATACAATTTAAAGCAATTAGGACGAATGTGTCCAACAACACCACAATGATGACAAACATGAGGTCTAATAAAGGATTTAGAATTAGCCAGAATAGTTTTGGATTTCATACCTTTATCACCTTTAGATTGTGGCACAAAGATAGTCCTTGATCCAGAAGCCGTGGACGAGGAGGGGCTGGAGGAAACAGCATATCCTAAGCCGGTCTTATCAGAACTAGGCTTTTGAGCACTCAAGACCTCATCAAGCTTTGCACTAGACATCCTCTCTATTTGAGTTCTAGCTTGACTAAGCTCAACCTTAAGATTCTTGACCTTCTCTTCAAATGAGGTGTTCTCCACAACAAGAGTTTTAACTAACCTTGTAGTCTCATCTAGTTTGACTAACAGATCAGCTTTTTCAGTTTTTACCTCATTAAGCTCTTTTCTACAAAGATGAGAAGTCTTTTCAGATTTTATGAATTCAGTGCATAGCTTATCATAGGCTTCTTGAAGGGTCATCTTCTTAGGTACTTCATCATCAGAAGAATCCTCACTGTCACTAGCACTCTCCACAATCACCTTATCAGTTGAGGTAGCAAAGGCCATAATGTGACGACATTCATCCACAAACTCATCAGAAAAGTCATCCTCAGTATCACTCCAGGTAGCAACCAACCCTTTATCTTTTGACTCCTTGGTCTTTTCCTTCATGAGGTAGTTTGGACACTCTATCCTCATATGACCAAAACCTTTACACTCATGGCATTGAATAAGGGGTTTCTCATTCTTGCCCTTCCTAAAGGATTTAGGTTTCCTAGGAGGTTTGCCCTTATCCTTTTTCCTAAACTGAAGAAGCTTGATAATCTCATCAGTTATGAAGGTTAGATCCTCATCCTCATCTTCACTTTGATCTTCATCTTCAAAGTCCTCAGTCTCTTCCTCTATACCCTTAAGAGCCAAGTTTTTGCTCTTTCCACCTTTTCCCATTGAGCCCAATCCCATCTCATAGGTTTGAAGGTTCCCTACAAGCTCAGTAAAAGGAATTTGCTCAATGTCCTTTGCTTCTTCAATGGCCGTAATCTTGGCATGGAATCTTTCAGGTAAGGACCTAAGGATTTTCCTAACAATTTTGGATTCTGCTATAAATTCTCCAAGGTTGAAAGTAGAATTCACAATATCCTTGAGTTTAGCATAAAACTCATCAAATGTCTCATCCTCCTCCATCCTTATTTCTTTAAAACTACTAGTGAGTTGTTGAAACTTCACAGTCTTTACTGCCTTGGTACCTTCATAGGTGGTCTCAAGAATGGTCCATGCTTCCTTGGCAACTTCTGTGGATGATATCTTCTTAAATTCCTCATTGGTCACCCCACAAAACAGAGCATTCAAAGCCCTACTGTTGAAATTTGCCGCTATGATTATTGCATCATCCCAATCCACCGGCGCTTCCTTTGGCTTAATCCAGCCAACTTCAACAGCTTGCCATACCTATTCACCTAGGGCCTGCAATAAAACTTTCATACGAACTTTCCAGTACGCATAATTAGTTCCATCAAATAAAGGAGGAATAAATAAAGATTGTCCTCTATCCATGACAACAGGGGTCAATGGATCACACTCAGGAAATTAATCCAATCAGAGTGAACCCGCTCTGATACCACTTGTTGGGAAATTTAGACCCCGATTGATAGAATTAACAAGTTTTAAACCCAAGTTGTTAATTAGATTTATTATGAATCAAACTTGTTAAAACAAACAAACATCAATATCATGTCAAAATCATGCAGCGGAAAAAAATAAATAAGACAAGATATGATGACCCAGGAAAACCAATGAAACCAACCAGTTTCACAGTAAAAAACCTGTGGGAAAACCTTCCCGAAAAGAAATTCACTATAGTAAAGAGAAGTTTCAGATCTAGTACAAAACCTTTGTCCCTAGACTCTACAATCCCCGTAGATGAACTCACAGCAAAAACCTTCTACTGCTTCAGAACCTCTGAACTCTTCAATATATGAACACCACCCTTTTTGTTGCACGGATCCCAGTACGTGACTAACTCCTTTGCATGAATCCTAGTACGTGACTCACTCACCAACTTGAGGAAGAAGAATATTGGTTGCAAAGTTCTTCACTTCATCAACAATGAAGATCAAGAAGCACTTGGTTACAAAACCCTAAAGCGCAATGACGCAGTAACTTCTTTTAGAGAGAATAAGGCATCGGTCACCTTTTGCATATGTTCTCCTTGTATTCTCTTATCTGACGGCCTCTAAAATAAGCCTTATATAGGTCTAAGGTTGTGAGAAAAGAAATCCTACATAAATACAAAAGCCTGGCCCAAAAATAGAAATCTGAATTTTTGTAACCTCGACAGATAGCAGGTGTCGAGAAGGTGTCAAGGTTTAATGAATCTCAACAGATACAACTATCGAGGAGGTGTAGAGAAGGTGTCAAGGGGACAGAAACTTTCTCGATCGATCAACAAGCTATCGAGAAGCTATCGAGATTGCGATAAGAATCAGCTGAAGAGCTCGACAAATAGCTAGGTGTCGAGAAGCTATCGAACTATCTGTCCGCAAGTGTCGAGCTATCTGTCCAGCTTTATTGAACACCTTTTCTTCACTTGTCTCTTGGTTCAATCTTCATGGCTTTAATACTAGACTTGAACAACATGTTTCTTCAAGTATTAAATACAACTTAGATCTACTCAAATACAAGTAAAGTGCGTTTTGTCAAAAGATTAGCCAACTACATAAAATAGTAACATATGTTCCTAACAAGTGAAACACATATGTCCTAACAGGGGCACATACACGATTTCAAACTCTTGAAAGGCCACAGCCCATTTTGCCAACCGTCCAGACATGATTGCCCTAGACAAGACGTATTTTACTAGATCTATCTTTGCAACCAAGTGTATTACGTGTGCTTGCATGTAGTGCCTTAATTTTTGAATGGAGAAGAAAAGTGCAAGACACATCTTCTCTATTGGAGAATACCTTAGTTCTATCCCAGTTAGCTTTTGACTAAGGTAATACAATGCTTTCTCTTTTTCTTCTTCATTTTTCTGAGCTAAAAGGGCCCCAAGTGATTGTTCTTGTGCAGCAATGTAGAGCACTAGAGGTTTTCCTGGCATGGGCACTCCTAAGACAGGCAGGTTAAGCAAATATCTTTTAATGCTCTCAAATGCATTCTTGCAAGCCTCATCCCATTCAAAGGTGGCATCTTTCCTCATCAATCGACTAAATGGTTGACACCGTCCTGCTAGATTCGATATGAAACGTCGAATGTATGCAAGATGGCCTTGTAAGCTTCGAAGCTCTTGCAGGTTCTTTGGTTCAGGCATCCTTTGGATAGCGTCTATTTTAGATTGATCCACTTCAATACCTCGATGTCGAACAATAAAGCCTAGAAACTTCCCAGATGTAACACCAAACGCGCATTTGAGAGAATTCATTTTGAGTTGATATTTCCTTAGCCGATTAAACACGATGCGCAAGTCCCATAAATGATCCCCTTTTTTCTTTGTCTTAACAACTAAATCGTCAACATAACATTGCACAATTTTGTGGAGTATGTCATCAAAAATTCTTTACATTGCCCGTTGATATGTTGCGCCGGCATTCTTGAGCCCAAAAGGCATTACCTTATAACAGTAGATCCCCTTTGGAGTTCGAAAAGCGGTGAGCTCTTCATCCTCGGGTGCCATTCGAATTTGGTTGTATCTTGATGAGACATCCATGAATGATAATACTTCATGACCAATAGTTGCATCAACCATAAGTTCTGTATTTGGAAGTGGGAAGTCATCCTTTGGGCACGCTCTATTCAAGTCCCGAAAATCAACACAAACTTGAATTTGTCCATTCTTCTTTTTGACAGGGACAATGTTTGCAATCCACTTGGGGAATTGTACCTCCCGAATGAATCCTACCTGCTCAAGTTTGTTAACTTCTGCCTCAATTTGTGGGAGGAGTTCGGGTCGAAAGCGGCATTGGGCTTGCTTGATTGGGCGCACTCCTTGCTTTATTGCTAACTGATGAACTGCAATTGTTGGGTCTAAACCTGGCATCTCCTTGTATGTCCAAGCGAATACATCTTTGTACTCCATTAAAAGCTCAAAGTATTTGTTCTCTTCCTCCGGTGTCAAAAGCGAACTCACGTAGATTGGGCGAGGTTCCTCGTCAGTCCCTAAGTTTAATTCTTTGAGCCCATCTACAGTAGCTTGCCCCTCGTCTTCTATTGCTCGAAGGGCTTCATTTGGTTCATTGTCTGATGAATCTGATTCAGAATCAGTTGCCGCTGTCACATGGCAAGAAGGAAGGACTAGTGTCTCATGATCCTCCTCCCCATCATCAACTTGCTTCTCGAGCTCTCGTGTGGGCACAATAGTCCGCCGCTTTACTTTAAGGGAGTTTCCTGTACTAACTTCTACAATCAACTCACGTTTCATGCGCAAAGGGATAAGGCTGTAAGCTTCGGTGCCCTTTCTCTTTTGTAGGCCACTTTTCTCCTCTTTGGGTCGTGGGGTGTCAGTTGAGCTACTTGTAGACCCAAGCCTATCAAATGCCAACCTACGTGTACGTGAGGTTCCTTCCTTCGTAAGGAGAGAGATGCTTAATCTATTAAATACCGACTCTCGAGGAGCAGATGTTCCTAGATGATCAAATACAGAAGATCTTGACACAGGCTTCGGCTTCCCCTCCTCCTCAACTTCAAATGTGATGTGTTGTGAAGTCACCTTTTTTCCTTTCCCTTAGGCCGAGATTCGAACTGGCTCTTATGATGAATACCCCAGCCTGGTTCTAGGAATCTCAATTGCATAACCTTGTTGCTTCAGTTTGCTTTGGGTCGAGTTAAGCCCATGTGACTTTTCTTCCACGTAATCTGAATAAAGTTGCCCCAATTGCGGAGGATTTTGGAAATCATAGCCTGATTTTGCCAAAAGTGTATACGCTTTAGGGTCAAAACCCTCTTCTGTTCTTCTGACTGGCAATGAATCTTCTTCAACAAGGTTACGTGTGGCTCTAGTGAAACTTTTGAGTGGGGGTTTTGTGGATGCCACTTGGCCTAGCTTCAATAATGGTAAGGTGAAATCACTTTTAAGGATAGCGATATCTTCCTCTTGAATAGACTTTTTGCACTTATCCTTAGTCTCCATTGTCAACCCGAATGGGGATTGCCCTTCCTTTCGTTTAGACGCGGGCATATATCGCAAGACCATGGGTGCCTCTTTCTTCTCTTCACGAAACTTCTGTCTTACTTCAGAGTTAGGTTTTGGACCTTCCATGAGGGGCTCGCCTCCTTCCTTACATTTTTCCTTCTTCTTTTCCATAGACTCTTCTTATGGTACATCATAGGTTGTGTCGTAATTCAAGTAAAACTTGGCATCTGCAAAGTGAGATTCTGCCACTGTAAATGGTTGCAAATCTGCTGTTACCACCTTTACTTGCTTGCCATTGCAATACTTGAAGCATTGATGCAATGTAGAAGGTACAACACCATTCCCATAAATCCATGGTCGTCCTAACAACAGGTTATAAGAGATCTTCGAATCGATCACATGGAAGAGAGGTCTTGTTTCCAACTCATCGATAGTCACATCTAACCGAATCATGCCGATTGCCCTTTGTCCTTCTTGGTTGAAGCCCTGGATGACGAGTTGACTTTTGGATAACTCTTCCATGGATATGCCTAGGCGCCTCATTGTTCCTTTGGGCATTATGTTGACGGCAGACCCATCATCTATGAGGATGCGGCTTACTTTTTCCCCTCGTGTGTAACCTGAGACAAAAAGTGGTCGATTGTGTGGTTTGGAGCCCAATAGGAGATCCTCATCAGCGAACGTCATCTTGTCGCGGCAGTGAGCACATATAGCAACTGTTTCTTCCGAGGCATGGGTTTCGCTTTCCTCTTCCGTTGTTCCTCTGGTTTCTTCAAGGTTCACTTTTTCTTCCTTTTCGGTGAGGTCTTCTTGATCATCAACATCATGGCAAGAAACCATGTAAGTGGTTGTCATTAGGCCTTCTGTAAGAAAGCCTTTAGGTAAAAACTCATGCAGTGTGACCGACAGGGGGCCTTTATTCAGACGAGCTCCCTTTCTTTGTTCCTTCAGACCATTTGTTCCCTTCCCCTTAGGAGCAACTTTTGAATCGCTTGCTCGAAATTCCCTTTTCTTGTAAGGAACACAGGGTTTTAGGTTACGCCGTTTTCGAAGTCTCTTGTAGGTCACAAAAGTCCAACCCTCTTACCTACCAATTCTTCAGCAGCTTTATCATAATCTTGAAGGTTGAAGTGTAATGTATGCATAGGCTCAAGCATTCCAAATTGGATGTGCTTGCAATACGCCCTTGATGTTGATGGCAAGGTGGACCGCACTTCCGTTGGAGTTGGTAACTTCACAGAAATTGGGGATCACACAGCAAACGTAGCATGATTCGCCTCAGCAGTTTCATCTAGGTCTAAAAGAATTTTACCCTCCTTTGCAAGCCTTAGGATAAGGTCCTTCAGAACAAAACATCTTTCCACAAGGTGACTTACAACTCGATGGTATACGCAATATTTTGGGTTGTTGGTACACCCCATTTCCTCCGGACGCTTGCACTCTAGAAGCTTGATCACATTCTTCTCTAATAAGTCCTTGAGCATGCCTTGAACGTCGGCATCTGGAAACGGATACGTCTTTTCTTCCATCTCCTTCAAAGTCAATCGACGCTTCTCCCGTTCTTGTATTGGACCGGCCCTTTTCTCCATTCTCTTATTCTCTTTACTGGAGATCTTCACAGGCTCCACAGCAATGGCCATAGATTCCTTAACCATGGGTCTGGAAGACTTATCCCCCCTCCTCATATCTTTCTTCTCTTTACACTGCTCATTAACAGGTAAACCCTTTTCTCCATGGCTGGACAGCCTAAGCTCCATGTCATAGGCTCGGGTAGTAAGTTCTTCAAAGGTGTGAGGTTTGATTCCTTAGAGGATGTAAAGCAACCCCCAGTGCATACCTTGGATGCACATTGTCACTCCTGAAGATTCGAAAAGGCGATCTTTGCAGTCGAGGCTCAATGAGCGCCAATGATTGATGTAGTCTACCACTGGTTCATCTTTCCATTGCTTCGTGTTGGTTAATTCCAGCATACTTATGGCACGTCGGGTATTATAGAAACGGTTCAAGAATTCCCTTTCCATTTGCTCCCAACTATCAATGGACTCGGGTTCAAGATCCGTGTACCAATCAAAGGCATTTCCTCGAAGAGTACGCACGAATTGCTTCGTGAGCAAGTCTCCATCCGTACCGGCATTATTGCAAGTCTCGATGAAATGAGCGATATGTTGCTTCGGATTCCCTTTCCCATCAAACTGTTGAAACTTAGGAGGTTGGTAACCCCCAGGCATCTGTAAAATGTCAATCCTCTTGGTGTATGGTTTTGAATACATCAGAGAGTTTTGTGGTGCCCCCCCATATTGAGCTCGAATGGTGTTCGTTATCATGTCCTGCAACTGCTGGACTGATAGAGATGAAATTGAGGTAGAGCTCCCTTGTGGACCACCAACCTTCTTTGGAGAAGATGTGTGAGCATCTTGGGATGTATGTTGATGCGTGTGAGAATGGCCTTTACTAGACTCCCCTCGATTCTGAACCTCAAGCTTGTTCATAAGTGTGGCGATTTGAAGGTCCTTCTCCTCCACAGTCTTGGTAAGCTTAGCTATAGCATGTCCCATTTCAGCAATCTTTTCATCAATGGTGGCAGTCTCCATCATCATGGCCGCCATAGCTATTGTACGAGAAGAATTATCTGAGAAGATAGATGAAGTGACTTCTCGGGGGGATCCTTGGGAAGAACCTGCCTGTAAAGGAGTACTCGACCCAGCATCTGATGCAGAATAGTGATATTCGCTCCCTATTGTTGAGTTTTCTAGAGCGAATGCTGAATCTCTCCCCCTAGAAGAAGTATGCTTGCTTGTCCTCAAAGTGTTCAAGGAGATGACAGTCTTTGGCTGGGCTAGGGCACTTATGAGTTTGGTCATAGGAGCCTTTCCCTCAACTTCTTGTGATGTGAGGAGCCTTATTGCCTTGGCTTTGTTTCGAGTCATGGGACCTGCGGAAGTACTGCTGCTTGTTGACCCCCCAACGCTTTTGGTAGCATTCATGGGAATCTGAGATTTCTTCGAGGCCATTGAACTTGGTGAATTGGAGACTTGAAGATTTGTAGGATGGAGAAAGAGATGAGAGACAGAGAGGTCCCACCGGGCGTGCCAGAAATTTGTACACACAATTTTCGTAAAAGATAAATCACACGATCACGAAATAGTGTAACAAATAATCAATTTGTATTTGAATTGTATATATGTGAGTACAACCCTCTGTATGAATCTTTACAATGAAAGAGTACAATAAATTCCTCTGATTCGATCTCCAAAAAACGTTACGATCCGAAGGGGCAATAAAGCTTGATCTTGAATCGTGCTTTGATATCTCCAAGTTGAATGAATGGTTGAACGTGCTCGATTTGATGCGAGGGCCGTCGGCTTGATCTCGAGCTAGGTTAAAGGAGAATCCCCACTTCGGTTTGAAGAAGTAGGAATAGGCCTTGATGAATAATGGAATTCTTGTGAACTTTAGAGATGACTCTCTATTTTGGCAGAGTGTCGATAGTATTTTCTCTCTAACTGTTCTTCTTTTTCATATGAGAAGCCCCTATTTATAGGCAACTCATTCGTATTTAATTTGGAATTTTCTCTCAGCATTTATTGAGAGCTAATTATGGATTTAATTTAGTCTCCCATTTAATAAGAGCTTTCCATATAGGTCTTTTCTTCTGACATCACCATATGGATTTCTTATTTAATGTTGCCACATGGCTTGATTTCATTCGTTGATCGTCCACGTCATCAATTGGAGATTAATTTGATCACAAATATTTTATCATGAACAATCGGGCGGTTGTGAATACATCATAAAATTTTGATGTCTACAGGAGGGTCGTCATTCTTCTCTATCACATCAACAACAACTACAGGCTGATGGGTTTCATCCTGGACGATATGAGCTTGGACTTGAGGAGCTAACCCTCCATCACCTGCTGCGTCGTCAGCAAAGAGGCCCTCTGTGCTGTCAGAGGTGACGGGTTGTGTGGTGGTCTAGGCTTGGTCATCAATATTTAGCATTGAGAAGTCAAGATCAGGATAAGCATTCTTGGCTTGATGTATGGCATCATCAAATCCGTCTGCATAAGAACCAGCAAGCTCCTTAATGAGGGCGTCAGAGTCACGGTACTCTTGCACAGCAACATCCTTCGCCAAAAGGAGCCGGTCCTTTGCATCACTGATCTCCTTCTCCTTATCCTTCAGGACCTACTTTAGCTCCTCCATTTGTCTATAAAACTCGTCCCTAGCCTGCTCCGCCACGACGAGCTTCTTTTCCTGGGTCACCTTCCAGGCCTTCAGCTCATCCTCCGTCGACCTGGCCATTACACAGACACGATCCAGAGTTGTCTCATGATTTAGACACCGTCCCATTAACCCATTCATCATAACCATGGCCTAAGAAATGGGAATGAAGTAGTGTAAAACAAAACAAAGAGATATGGACGGATGAAATGATGACGGAAGAATTACCTAGGCGATGATAAAAAGCCCCGTCTCCCCCATCGCCTCCGTCGAATGATTGCCTAAGTCCTCATAATCTTCAGAAGTTATGATGGACGAAAGCCTCTCCAACGCATGTTTGGGGTCCTCCCGAAGGAGGACGGGTGGACGAACCTTTCATTAAGCCCTTCCCTGCTCCGTGCTTCGCAGGAGTGACCGTCTTTGCACCCTCAATCATTAGCCCTACAACAGGCTCCAAAGGGACCTTGGGTTTCTTGGGAGGACGGTCCCTTTTGGACGACTACTTCCTTTTTGTGGACGGGTTGCTTGAGCTCGCCCCCTTTGGATCCACATCGCCGGTCTCCTTGTTCTTGGCAGCTTGTGCCCTAATCATTGCCCTCCTCTTAGCGTCTTCCATTTCTGTAAAGGTGGACGGATGAAGTTAATTACCAAGATAAAAAATCAAAACCGTTCAAACAGAATGAGGAAGACGGACTTACGTTGGCGTATTCTTGCGTCGTATTTGACAGCTGCTGGCGTTGGTACGGCTCCGTCACAATACCAATGGATGGTATCTAGTGTGACTAATTTGGCCTAAGCCCTTTCCTCTGGCTTGGTCTTGGCAAAAAAATTTTCAAGAAAACTGTACTCCTCGAGCTCAACTTGTGGACACTGTCGAATTGCAAAGAAGAAGATGATTAAAAGTATTGAAGAAATTATAATAAACTGAACGGTTATGTAAAGGCTTCACACACTAGGACGGGTGCGTACCGGACGGAGGCAATATGCCCCAAGTCATGTCGACGGGCATGTGTTTTATGTCCCCTGGACGACACATCCACTTGTCACCCTCTAGGAAGAAATAACGACTTTTCCAGTCCCTATTGGAGTCTAGGGTTTCAAATATAACCTTCAACAACGGACTCCTAGGTACAAAATTATATATCCCCTTTGATTTGTCTATTTCATCTGGACGGTAGCAGTGAAGGAATTCCCGCACCGTCAGCCTCCTAGCACCATTTGTCATAGCACCATATAGGACCTCCATGGCTATGAAGACCCTCCAGGCGTTTGGGGATATTTGGTTGACGGACAGGCCCAGGTATCGGAGAAGCTCACGGTGAAAGGAGCTTAGTGGAAACCTAAGTCCTGCCTTCAGCATCTGTTCGTACACCCCAACGCCTTCTACCCCTTCATAGTAGCATTTCTCTGACTTATAGGGTAGACGGATAGGGATGTTGTCTAGAATTTGGAAGTTGGCCCTAAGAGTGTTGAAGTGTTTCTCCTTGATGGTGGACGTAAAAACGTTCACCGTCCACTCCGGCAACATGATGAACTCCCTAAGTCCATCAGCCCCTACGATGGACTTTATTGGTTGTTCCTCGCCGTCATCAGAACCCTTCTCTAGGTCAGCCATCTCCATATCCTCATTTGTTGAGGACGGGGAAGAGGTAGACAGACTCCTCTCTTCGCTTAGACTGTCTTGTTCTTTGTGACCTGACGGGTATACTTCCTCGTAATCCACCCCGTCACGGACGACTGACTGGTTACTTGACGCACTAAACATTGCCTACACGTGAAGACAAAACCTAAGACTCCGACGGGTCTAGAAGGGGTGACGGGTGTATAAAGTCTAGAAAAATAAAGAATATATGTGAAGGTAAAAGAGACTTGTGAAAAAGAGAGTACTTACCAAGTTAGTAAGTGAACGAAGGAAGGGCGTTGATGACGGATACAACAACTGAACGAAGTGGTCTCTGACAAGGTTGATGGGAGCGCTCTGACAGTGTGTTTCAGCGGAGAATAGAGAAATGAGAGGAGAAGAGTGTGATACTTATAAAGGAAGTGCATGGAAAACGAAGCGACGCATCGATCCAAGATAGTATCTAGTGGAAGAGTGACACGTGTCATGTGGCATAAATGCCTTCCAGACAACTTGTCAAGGGTAGGCACAGTTCACGAAATCCGTATTGAGATCGTCTACCCACACCTTTGAACCGTCATCCCCTAAACCCTGAACCATCACCCCACGGGTCCTTCCGCTAAAAGATGTTGGACCTATGGGGTGAGGGGGCAACTGAAGAGGGTAAAAATCTAGGCTGACGGATCGCTATGAAATGGGCCTGACGGTTCCACATCCGTGGGCTGATAGAGGACGGGCCCAACAAGTGCGTGGTCTGTTATGGACAGATCTTGCGTGAACGGATGCAACAGGGACGGATCGAGTGCCCATGTGGCAGTCAGAAACCCTAGATGGGAAATACTTACAACACACATTTAGCCACCATAGAATCCCGAGGTAAATGGAATCCTAGCACAAAGAGGATTCCGGAAGACACGCGTATTAATGAAGATCTTCTCTATAAGGAAATATCTTGTCCATCACGTTTGGGACTGTTCAAAGTGGATTCCTATAAGGAAAAGACTTCTACACCAAGGAAGAGATGCCAACCTTCTGCTACTATAAAAGCCCCAATACCCTCACTGATCAAGGTACGCATAATTGACCCCTCTCTAGCACTCTAGAGTTGTGAGAAGTTCTAACTTGACATTCAGAGGGTATTTGGCCGGCATCACACCGGTGCTCTCTGTCAAGTCTTCTCTTTTTGTTGTGCAGGTGTTATTTCGAGGGTGCAAGTATCGTGTGGCTCACTGGTGATTTTCTTGGCATCATCAAAAACATTATTAAAAAAAAAAAAATCAAAGTTTCTCTTTCAATGGTGTAAAAATGCTTTTTGATAAACTTTTAAAAAATGTAAGCTTAAAAAAAATATAATTTTTGAAAATCTTAACTTCTAAAAACATAAAGAACAAAACTTGTGCGTATTATGCATAATTACTTATAGCTCTTGAATCACTCTGAAAGTCCAGCTGAGACACCCTCCAAATAGTCTCAAAGTACTCTTAAATAGAACCTATAATCAATCATGAAAATTTCTTAATATCTTCTACAAAATATAAATCTTATTGACTTATACAAATTGACTCACTAAAATTATACTTGCTGAACTAAATGATAACACTAATGCAAAGCATCTCTACCCAAGAATATGTTTACTTGAATTTATCAAAACTCAGACCCAGCCGTCAATACTTGAGGATTTAATAAATATCCCAATGAAAACCATACTTGCTGAACTAAATGATAACACTAATGCAAAGCATCTCTACCCAAGAATATGTTTCTTTGAATTTATCAAAACTCATACCTAGCTGCCAATACTTTAGGATTTAATAAATATCCCAATGAAAACCATGAAGCAAAACTAATATGACTTGTTCATGGACTTAATATCAATGACCCTAGGAATCGTTTTTGCTGTCAATTGAGTCAAGAATATAGTTTGCTTTTTGTGCACTCGGAGCTGCTCTTCGGTTGAGTGGAGCATAATATCAATGACTTGTTCATGGACTTAATATCAATGACCAGGTCAAACTAATATGACAATGTGAAAGCGACATAAATGGTAGAAAAGTTTGTAATTCCAAATGAAACTTCTAGCTAACCCCACTTACATTTGACATGGTCTCAAGTGTTGAAAAGAAATCAAAAGATCACATATGATGTTGAAAAGAGATTTCAACACGCTACGTACAAATCTGGAAAATTTAACTATACGTAGTTGTGGTCCTTTGGCAGTGCCCTTTAGCGCGAAATGTCTGAGCACTTGTCAAAGGAAAACTGCAGAAGTGTGACTCCTCGGCTAGGACGTTCTTTAGCTTAGCCCAAACTTTGAAGGAAAAGATGTCCCGAAACGAGCTTGAGTTGTGGGCCATGGTGGCATGGTCCATATGAAATGCGCGGAACAGACTATACTTTGAAGCGTCTCAAACCCCGCCGCATGCAGTACTCAAAGAGTGCAGAAACGTTATTGGAAGATTACCAACGGTTAACTTGTAGCATTCCTACCTACTGAGCACCTGAGTGTGCTACCGTCACTTTTTGTGACCCTTGTATTCTTTATAGTTTTATTTTCCTTTTGGCTGTCTTGACTGTTGGGGTCTGGTCTGTGGGAGCCACCCCTAGTGCACACTTTGTACTCCTTCGGTATTCAGTTTATTAATATACTCCTACCCCTTTCTGTCAAAAAAAAAAAAAAAAAGATTTAGGAGGATTTATGGGTTTTGAGGTTTAGAAATTTTTTAGAGAAAGGGTTAAGGTTAAAGAGTGAAAAAAGAAAATTGGATTTATTGTTAAAAGGAGAATAAAAAATAGAAATAGAAAATTGGATTTATACGTATTCTCTTCCTTTCGAAAATACTCCAATTTGGTCCAAAGAATTTGCTAGACTTATTTGATCAGTTTTGCTCAAGTTCCCTAAACATTGCGGGATACCTCCTGACAAATCATTTTGTGCAAGGTCCTAAATTTGAAGATTTGAAAGAAGACATATAATTGTTAAGGTATGTACCCATCAAACAAGTTGGATCTTAGGCTTAACCTCAATAATGATGATATGCTCTCTCCTATCCATGCTGCCAAGCTTGCATAGAATTTATTTCCTGCAAGATCAAGATTTACCGGTTGTGTGCAATTCCTCAAGAAAGAAGGGAACTGCCCTTCGAGATGAATTGTTTTTTCCAATGACAACCACTGTAGTGACCACAAAAATTGCATTGAACTGGGAAGTTTTCCAGATATGTTGTTGTTTGCAACATCCAACAAATTTAAAGATTGCAAATTCTCCCATTGAGGAGGAAGTTCCCCTGACAAGTAGTTGTTTCTCAAAACAAGAATCTGTATGATGTTTAGCATGCCAATAGATGGGGGAATTGTACCACTAATAAAATTGGAAGAGAGATCCAAAGATTTCTAATGAAAAAAACTTCGCGATTCATAAAAAATACCCCATTAAGTAGTCCTTCCTTGCCCATGGCCTCAATTTCTT
The DNA here is from genome assembly GCA_019022515.1 of Quercus aquifolioides. Classification (NCBI taxonomy): domain Eukaryota; kingdom Viridiplantae; phylum Streptophyta; class Magnoliopsida; order Fagales; family Fagaceae; genus Quercus; species Quercus aquifolioides. The sequence goes on along the minus strand of CM032325.1, from coordinate 2,784,998 downwards.
GGATACAGAGGAGTTGTTCACAGAATCTGCATTATACATCATTAACTCTGATTTTGTTTCGCCGATACCAGATGAAGCAACAGATTTCAGAGAATAATTCCTAGACATCAGATTGGTCATTCTGAATAACATGCTCGATCAGCTGCAAATTCAAAAGGTTTATTTTTGATATCTGTCAAAAGCTTGGTTAGAAATATCAATAACGTACTAGTTTTTAGTGTAATTGTTCATGTTGTTTCTAGTTCTACTACTACTTGACAAGCATTTTCAATAATAAATCATGTCAAAAATAGGTTTTATAACCAAAAAAGAAAGAGATGATTTTCTGAAGTACCATTTGATTTTGTACATTTAAAGGAAAAATTATTATGAATTTAGATTTAGTACAAAATTAATTATAGATTATTTTCAGTATTTTAAAAAACTCCTATTTTATTTTATTTTGACAAATGCTTAATTTAGAATGTATTGTGAATTAAATTATTGTTTTGTGTCTTTTTTTTTTTTTTTTTTGGTATTTTGTTAACATTGAATGAGTGTTAGTTTGTTTTTCATACTATATTCAGTTATGAATATATTTTTTAATTCTTGAATTATTTTTATTATTCATGTTTTGACCCTCAACCCAAAATTCTAGCTCAGTCCTTGCATGTGCTCTTTATCCCCCTTTTTTTTTTTTTTTTTTTTTTGGGGGGGGGGGGTGCTTGTGCCTACTCATGAGTCATGAGTCATGATCCATAAAAATTTGTCTCATGACTCATGAGTCAACAACGCGAAGGTATACTTTTTGTTGGTATGAATGCTAAATTTAACAAATTTTCATACTTAAATTTCGTATACTAGAAAATAACATGTTGTATGTGGGTTCCAGTTAACTCAACAAGTAAAGTCTTTGATAATTGAATATGAGATTTGAGATTAAATCCCTTCTTATACCAAAAACTAATTGGTGTATTGGTCTGTTAATAAAAGAGCTATTATTAGGAATGGATGTTATAAGTTGAAACTCTTTAAAAAAAAAAAATCATATTACCAAATCTATAAAAAAGAAAAAAGAAAAAAAAAAGAGAAAGATATTGCCATGCCAGTCTTCATGCCCAAAAGCCATTCTTATATCAAATATAAAGTCACTAAAATTTCAGAGTTCAATTAGGCCACACCCAACCGGCCACTTTGTCAATTTCTTAACCACACCAAGATTCTTGGACATTGGCGGCTCCAAGAATATTTTTCAGGAGTCGTTAAAAAAATTAAATTAAATAAAATTTTTAAAAGAGCTATTACCAGAAACGGATGTTATAAGTTGAAACTCTTTAAAAAAAATAATCATATTACCAAATTTATAAAAAAGAAAAAAGAAAAAAAAAAGAGAAAGATATTGTCATGCCAGTCTTCATGCCCAAAAGCCATTCTTATATCAAATAGAAAGTCACTAAAATTTCAGAGTTCAATTAGGCCACACCCAGCTGGCCACTTTGTCAATTTCTTAACCACACCAAGATTCTTGGACATTGGCGGCTCCAAGAATATTTTTCAAGAGTCGTTAAAAAAATTAAATTAAATTAAATTTTTAAAAAAAGAACTTGAATATATCAAGTTATCAAAAAAAAAAAAAAACAATTTCCTTTTATTAGTTTTTATATTTTGAAATAGTTACATAATAGTTCGTTATCAGTTGTCATTATTTATTGTCAATATGAGTAGGTGTGACTATTTTATTTTGTTAATTTTGTATAATATTTAAATTTTTATGCAGTTGTCCTTAACTATTTATCATTGTTTTTATAAAAATGTTTTCAACTAAATGACAAAACTCAATTTAGTGATACTATATTAATTATTGACCCACACAACTATACTCATATATACATTAATAATACACTAACTTTACCTGATTTCTCCTTCGTCCAAACCAACCATCTTTGGAATTTGAATTTTCTTTATCACCGCGTCAAATTCTGAATGTTTTTATTGGAAACAATAAAAAATACCAACTAGCCAATTAAGTTACAAATGCTCTTTGCATACACAATCAGTCAAATGGTGACATGTGTCCACTTTTGGACACGTGTCACAATTTGACCGGTTGTCATCATCTCAACGGGTCTAATATTACTGGACATTAGACTTAAGCTTTATCCCTACATATATATATATATATATATATATATATATATATATATATATATTATATCTGCGTATATGGTTTGTTGGGAACTAAGCCTAACCCACCAATGATAAAAGTAGTAATCTTATAAGAGATATTTCTAATTAGGTATTTCTAAACCAATCCGGGATACTGCATTTTTTTGATCCAGGCATGGATTAGTTAGTCCACAAAGGAACGGTTGCTGGGTTCATAGAAATAGACCAAGACTCTTGAAAGTTAATTTCTTCTGTAACAAAATGTCTCAATATTTTGACAACAATTGAGCTATCAGTACCCATTCTGTATCAAAATAAAATTTAATAAATTAATAAATCTGTATTCGGATCCACCACAATTGAAATCAAGAGTATTTGAAAATGTTATTACATTTAATTTTGTCTATAGACTTTTTCAGAGTTCATAGCTATAGAGTGAGTGGGTCGAACAGGTCAAGTGGGTCACTACATATGTGACACGTGACACTTTTCAAAATGCCCATGTATTGATGGCCAAATACTTAATTACTACATTATTCTATATCGTCTTATAGTATCTATTTTTGTATGGAAGGGCCGGCTTTTGAGCTTTAGAAGAAAATTTTAAATGGGGTTTTTTTTATAATTAAATACTAATAAAATAATATATATATATATATATATATAAATTTTTTTATATAAAATCTATTTTTCTTGCTTTTTGAGATGCAAGATTACTAATTAAGTTTTTGTATTTAAGTTTCTCTAACATTATTTTTTAATTGATAATATAGCTAATTCACTTAATCTTTCTTGTGACATAGTAGAACTTAGTTATTATAATTTTTCTAAAGTCGTGACTACTTTAAAGTTTAAACCTGCACAAATAAAAATTAATTTAATACATGGTTTAATAAATTAGTGTAGGGACTGGATCTGAGCAGTTCTTCTGTTGAACGAGTGGGCTCAGATCCAACTAGCCCAATACAATGAATTTGTAGAAAATGGGTTTAAGGACTAGGCCTTAGCATGTGGACAACGATCAATATGCTATTCACCACTATCGAACGTAGACGAACTCAGATTATCTTAGAAAGTCTGTCCTTGGCTCCATCCGAGGAGCTTGGTAGTAGTTATTGAATGAGCTTTGTTACCTCTGTCCCCTTTTTTGAGCTGCTTTTTCCTATTATATAGTCATCCTCCAACGATCTTTTTCTTCCACTTGTTGATCATCCATGTCTCCCTCTGACTACCCGTCTCATCAGCCACCTTACCAAACCTCCTATGAGTTGCAGCAACTAAGGCAGCACTGCTCAGAGGTCATTTCTCCATTAATGCGGCCAGAACATTAGTTGTGCGCATTTAATGTGGAGGTGACAGTTCCTCCTTGAATTCTTCCTCCACCATGCTTCCACGGATGGCCCCTCATACTTGTCTTTTCCCTGGAGTGCTTAGGGAGGCCGCCCTTGGAGGCGTGCTGCCCTTCCTTTCTGTGGTCTCGGATGTCCGAGAACATGATCGTCCTCGGCGATACCCCTTGGCCACTTAGGCTTTCTACGCTCATCCTCGGACGATTCTTCATCCTCGGCATGGGCCTGTGGCTTAATATGGAGTGGGCTGGGATCGTCGGATTGTTGGGCCCCACAATAGCCCCTCAAAATCCTGCTATCTGGACCCTCAGACGGAAAGGAGGATTTTGATGTCCTCGGGCCTTTGTTGTGGCTTGTTTAGTCCTGTCCAACATCAGCGCTAAAGTCTTTTCACCTGTCCAATGCACGTTTTTGGCGCTTCGATATGCGGCATGCACCCATATTAAATTTTGGCGGCTCCATACTTCCCACGTTTGGCGGTGTGATGGTAATCTAACGATGGGGATTTCTTTTTGCCTTTATAGGTGGGAAACCCCGCACAATTATTTTTGATTGAGGGTGTAAATACCCATTTGAATCGATTTGCCTCTTCACTTTTGCATTCAAGAGTTCTTATGCACACACCCCAAATCCGGTCAAGTCTCCAACCCAACTCGCGCTTCTTCGCAGCCTAAAAAGCCTGTCCTGAGCACCTTTCCTCATTTCCGTAAGTTTTCTTTTTACTCTATCTCATGTTTCTTCCCCTTTCTGGTTTTCTTTTCCCCTTATTCCTCTCTTTCTTTCGCTTTTTCCTGAGTCTTTCAGCCGCTCTTTAGGATGAGTAAGTTTAAGAAGTTGGTTGAGTCTGAGGAGGCGATGGAGAAATTCATCGCTGATTATAGGATACCCAGTAACGTGGGCTTAAGGCATTGTGAAGAGGGGGATTGGTATATCAGGAGGGAGGTGGGCGAGGTAGTGATTTCTATAATCGCCTTCCTTGAAGGCGGTATGAGAATCCTTATGGGGCCAGTGATGAGGGACTATCTTAGTCACTTCCGATTAGCCCCTACCTAGTGCGCCACTAACGTGTTTAGGATCCTGGGTTGCGTGGATTCCTTAAACGAGCAGATGGGGTTGAGGTTAACCCACCACGACGTAAATTGGTGCTACAACCTCCAGCACTTAAAGGGCAAGTCTTACTACATGAAGACAAGGAACGATAGGGTTCAATTTATCCAGTGCCTCCCCGAGTCTAGCAAGGGGTTAAATAAGGACTTTCTCATCGTGCCCGGGGAGTGGCATAACGGCCAAGTGAGGTACTCAGAGTAGGGGAGGGTTGATCTGCTGTATTTTCACAATCTGCATTGTTTGGTTGCTAATAAGAACGTGCTTTTTCTTTTGCAGATCCACAATGTATACATTATACAATCATACGCCTTTCATAAACTTGCCGAGCCTAAGAGAGCGTTTTAGCACTTGAAGTGCTTTAAGTGATGCTCATGGGCTTGCTTTCGTTTTGCATCTTTATCGAAGTAGGCTGGGGCAAGTAATCCAAGGCGCTAGACTCCCCTCGAGCTACGCTCGCAACTTAGGTGAATGCTTGCGCTCCGTTTTGTTGAAAGTAGCTAGTTTAGCATTTAGTATTGTGAAGTAACTAGTTTCCCCATAGGTTTGAGTTCTAGGACCATGCAAGATCTTAGTTCTGTCTAGTACTTAGTTTTGTGAAGTAACTAGTTTTCCCATAGGTTTGAGTCCGAGGACCATGCAAGACCTTGGTTCTGTCTAGTACTTAGTTTTGTGAAGTAACTAGTTTCCCCATAGGTTTGAGTCCGTGGACCATGCAAGACCTTGGTTCTGTCTAGTACTTAGTTTTGTGAAGCAACTAGTTTCCCTATAGGTTTGAGTCTGAGGACCATGTAAGACCTTGGTTCTGTCTAGTACTTAGTTTTGTGAAGCAACTAGTTTCCCCATAGGTTTGAGTCTGAGAACCATGCAAGACCTTGGTTCTGTCTAGCACTTAGTTTTGTGAAGCAACTAGTTTTCCCATAGGTTTGAGTCCGAGGACCATGCAAGACCTTGGTTCTGTCTAGTACTTAGTTTTGTGAAGCAACTAGTTTCCCCATAGGTTTGAGTCCGAAGACCATGCAAGACCTTGGTTCTGCCTACTACTTCATCGTTACTGCTTGGAGCGAAGGAACTTGTCCTCAGTGTTGGAAAGTTTGCTTTTGAGGTGATAATAGTCTCGGCCTTGCTTTTCCGATGAGGGGTTGTTCCTCAGACCTTGCCCTTAGCTCAACATATTCCTGGACAAGGGCGGCTTTGGCCTTCCATCCTCACATGTGACAGTAGCCCCATCGCGCCAATTTTTCGCCACTTCTGATTACGAGGCGTCTTTTGGCTGTTCGAGTTGTGTACCTGACATTTCGATGCGCGAGGCGTGCCCTCATTAATATCTTTGTGGATTAACGCAGATCCAGCGATTGGTGGCTTCCTTGGAAATTGGTCGGGATTAATATCGCTTGTAACTCTTTCTTCGAATTCTGTGCGGATTAATTTTCACTAGCCTTCGCCTTCTATATAAGGCGCTCTGGAGGAATCGTTCTTTCACATTTTACAAGTCCTTGAGTCTAACAGGAACTTTAAGTTCTCAACCCTCCAGGCATTTCCCAGGACTTTACCAAGGTTGTGATTGAGGCCTAGGGGAATGGGGTGGCCCTGGATAAGGGCGAGGGCAAGGAAGCCAAACCCTTTCAGGAACCAAGAATGCCACCCAGATCCTGGACGACGCAGTTGAAGCAAAGGAGGCGGAGGTCAAAGATGTTCTTACCCTCCAATCGAACAAGGAAGAAGGCCCCCCTTCTTCAACCAAGAGCCAAAGCGGGTGTGAATCGCATCAGACTTTTAGTACGACAAAGTTTGGATCTCACCTCGATGGAGGTTTGTAAGATTGCGGAACGGTTGATGCCCAGGTGTTGCCGCCTCCAATGCTTAATTATCATGAAACTGGGAGAGAATCAAGGGAACACCTTAGGACGGGGCCAACAGGCGCTTCCACCTCTTCTCATTTCTCATAGCCGATACCATCCATACTGGCTCGATTGCTGTTGGTAGTCTTAAAACAAGCTTGCCTCAGCTTCTCTTTCTATAATTAGCTTTAGAACAAGCCTGCCTAAGCCTCCGCTCCTGTAGTTAGCTTTAGAATACGCCTGCCCCTGCCATTTGGTGTATGATGTACCTTTCCTTTATTTAATAAAAAGGTTGCACTTTTTACTTGCTTTACTTTCTGAATCTTCTGTTTCTCTGCAATAACTGTTTCATGAGTGAGTGCGTTGTTGTTTTTCCCTCCAATGGGACTTGGAATTGGTGTTGTTGACGGTAATGAAAAATTGTCTTCTCAACTTTAACGAAATCGACCGTAGCACTTAGCCGCTAGCTTTAAATAGGCTAACAACGTAGGAACAATCAGGATCATAACCATGTGTTCTGTACCGCTGGTTGCGCAATCATCAAAGAATGTCACCAGCGCGTTGATCCTACCATCATATTGACCGTTGCACCCACTAATGCACAAGTCCTTCCCACAGACGGCGCCAATTGTAGGGACTAGATCTAAGCAATTCTTCTGTTGAACGAGTGGGCTCAGATCCAACTAGCCCAATACAATAAATTTGTAGAGAATGGGTTTAAGGACTAGGCCTTAGCGCGTGGACAACGGTCAATATGATATTCACCACCATCGAACGTAGACGAACTCAGATTATCTTAGAAAGTCTATCCTTGGCTCCATCCGAGGAGCTTGGTAGCAGTTATTGAATGAGCTTTGTTACCTCCGTCCCCCTTTTTGATCTACTTTTTCCTATTTGTGCGCACCAAAAACTGAAACCCGTTGGGCTGGGCCTCACTTGGACTCACAACTTATTTGTATAGTGGGTTTGGATTTCCCACACTGGGTCGTTCTAAACACCAAGGCTCAACTGAAGCGCTTTCCTCTCCTTGGGGACCTGATCCACTTCCTTACTCTGCTCTCTCTGTTTACACTCTTCCTTCCCTCAATTCTCCAACCCTTGTCTTCTCAAAACTTCTTGTATTTATAGCTCACGAAGTAGTGGAGAGGTCATAAATACTCGCCAGTAAGTGCAACCGGCGGTCCAGTGTTATCGATCGTAAGTGGGTGGTTAGGTGGGCATGGGAAGCGGTGAGGGTGGCGTTGGAACTTGGTTCCTGCCTCCACGACAGTTCCCGGCAGCGGTGCCTCTCCGAGGTACGGCCGAGTAGGTACAGGGCGGGGTGTTCCGCGAGCCGTGTATTCATCACTGCTCGGGAAGGGGTTTGCCGAGAAATGATGTAAAAGCAGATCTTGGGCCGGCAGCCCGCGGGGCTCGGGGTGGGCCGCTAGGTAGAGGGAGACCGGCCTCATGGGCCTTATACCCAGGCGAGGGCCCAAGGCCCACTACAGGTCATGGTGCGGGGGCCGTACAATAGCCCCCCCTTGATTCGCTCCCCATTCCCGGGGGTGAATCAAGGATCACGAGGGGCAAATGCCCGTTTGGGGAAGTCGAAGGGTCAGTGCCCGACCACTGATGGGCGCATTAATGCGCGTCTCAAAAGACGCGTTTGAAATTGATTGACGGCCTACCCGCCATCATTGCCTGACGGTTCGTGAACCGAGGCGTCACGCGTGTGGCAGTTGAAGCGGCGGTCCGCGTGGTTTCCTTCCAGCGGATCATTAATCGCCTCTCATTTTACTCCTTATGCCTATAAATAGTCCCTCCAGTTATTGAATCTCACTTTTGCATTCCTCACCTTTCAGTTTCCTACTCTGCCGAGCATCCCTCCCGTGGTTCATCTACTGGCCCAGAACACACCTCCTCCTTAGAGCCCACAGTAAGTTCCTTTCCCTCTTCTCGCTTTTTCAGTACAGCCATTTCAGTCTATTCTTTGATATTCGTAGCACTTCTTTTCCCTTTTATTATTAAAAAACTGTTTTGGAGAGAGAAAACATGAGTTACTCTTACCTCCTTACCTCTGAGCATGCTTTGGCTAGATTTAGGGAAGTATACAATGTTCCTAGTAACGTAGATATCGCCTACTGCAATATGGGCGATATCGACATTCAGAGGCGCCGTGGTGAGAACACGGTGTTCTTTCCCTTGATGGCCATTTTAGAGGGCGGGCTTAGGTTCCCGGTTGACCCTCTAATTCTCAGCACCCTTAGATTTTATGGCCTTTGTCCCGACCAACTTCCCCCCAACTTTTACCGGGTAGTGAGTTGCGTGAGTACGCTGAACCGGTTGTACGGGTTGGAACTTAACCACCACGACATTAATCAAATGTATAGTTTGTGCGGCAAGATTGAGTCCGACTATTACCTAAAGACTAGGGACGCGAGGGTACGGCTTATTTCATGCCTGCCGGACTCGAACCGTAACTCGGCTAAAGATTTTGTTCGGGTGAGCGGCAATTGGTTTGCCGGGGGTTCCCCTGTGCGTTTTCGCCGCGCGACGTTGGTCGGTGACTAGCCTTTATTTACTTTGATGTCTTTCTATTTCGGTCCGGTTATGTAATCGCTAACCCTTATTTCCTTTGTGCAGAGAGCAAAAGATTCAAGCCGGACGTCAGAGTGGTACACGTTCGGGACCTGAACTTCGTACTCAGGTCGGAAATCTTCGTGCACACGGACGGACAACTCCGAGCGTCCCACCTCATCCTCGGTGTCAGTCCCGTCTACTCAACTTGGCAGCCGTTCGGCCAAGCTTTGCTAGTCGACAGTCCTCTCATCTCATATATCGACGTCCGGCACGCAAACTTCCTCCCCCCAAGGCTAACCGTAGGCGAGGCGCGTGATCTCGGTCCCCGGTACACTTGTTCAGACGAGCGACCGCCCGTCCGTGACGAATCAGCCGAGCGCGTATCTGCCGAGCGTAGGAGACGCGCCCACGAGCAAATCCAGCAAGCTCCTGCTCAGCCCGAGAGAACCGTAGAGCCCGAGGCTCCTGTTCGGGAAGGGGAGGGTGTAGCCGCAGAACCGACAGACTCTTCGGAAACAGGATTCGACCAGGGTAACGCAATGGTGGCCAGGAGGAAGATGACAATAGATCGCTTTGTACCGAGTGCCCGGCCAACCGGGCAACAACAACAAACACCCGCCCGAGATGCTTCCCCTCCCGCTGCCCCACCGACCCGAGTTCGAAAGAGGCCGCGCACCACCGATCATACTCAGACGGGCTCGGGCAATGTGCCCGCCCGACCCTCGGCCGGTATCGTCATCCGGGAACCGGTAGCGCAAACCGGGATAGACCTGGCGTCTACTTCCCGGGCTCCGGCAGCATGGCGACCCTCCTTCCAACTTGGTGGCGAGCCTCTTCCGTCAACGGCCAGTGCCCGAGTGTGGGATAAGGGGCATGGAGGCTGCGTGGCGCAGAGTCTGGCGCGTGGCATCCTCTTGCCCGAGGACTTGCACGCCTTCACGGAATCGACGGATGAGTCCTTGGGGAGACGTTTGAAGTGGCACACCATAGCGGTAACTGTTTCACTTTTCTTTATGACTCTCGGTTTCCCCTTCGCTTGTGTATGTGTTCTTTCTATTTTACCTTACAAAGTGAATACTGTGTGGCCAGGCCGCGCAAATGTCGTATGTTGTGGACGGGAGGATGAAGGAGCTGGCCGAGGACATTGAGCGGGAAAAAGCTCTGAAGGACGTCGCCGAGGCCACGGCGAAGGAGCAGTCGAAAATTGCCGAGGAGGCAAAGGACAAAATTGCTACGGCCGCAAAGGCCCAGGCTCTTGCCGAGACGAAGTGTAAGGAACTGGAACTCCAATTGGGAGGCACCGAGCTCAAATTGGCGGAGGCTCAGAGCTTGAACACCATGCTGGAAGGGCAGTTGGCTGGCTCGAAAGCGGCGCTGGAGGCTTGTGAGAACAAGTGGTATAACGAGGGGTTCGCGGACGCCGAGAATTCAGCGGAGCCGATCATTCGCCAGGCCCACAGGCTCGGATATGAGGAGGGTTGGTTCGCCGCTCTTCAAGCCCTGGGGATTCTCGAGGATTCTCCGTTGAGGGATCGCAGCAAGATCCCCTTCCCGAGCATCCCCAACACCGAGAATCCTGCGCCCCTTGTCATTGACGAGGAAGAGACCTCCAGCATGAGGAAACTGGTGAACGCCATTGACTCTCATGCAGTGCCGACCGACATGGAGGGGACCAGCCAACCCCATGCCGGGGACCGAACCGGGGAGGACATCCAGCCGCCAACTCCTCACGCCGACCAACACTCCCAAGAGGACGCATCCTCCGCCCATGCAGCGGACATCTAAAGTTGAAAGCCAACCCTTCTTTATCTTTCCTTTGTTTGAGAACTTTAGATAAGCGGAATTGCCTATGTCACCGGGGTGTGGTGACGGGATAACTTCTTTATGTTGTGTTTTCTTTGTTTCGGGTTGCCGGGTTTCGGCAACATAACGCTAATTTAAGTTTCACGTTTTAATATGAATGCTTTACTGTGTTGCTTGTACGTATTTACCGAGTAATGAATTCTTCTTGGTTGCCTTTTTATTGTGATGTGTCCGACCATGGTAAGGCCTCCAAACGCTAATTTAAGTTTCACGTGCTCGGTGATAAGATCGAACCGAGGGTCGGGCTCCCGTCCTTAAGAGTTAATCGTCAGGTTTCCACCTGCTCGGCGATTAGGGTCTAACCGAGAGTCAGGTTTCTGTCCTTAGAATTAATCGTTCAGGTGTCCACCTGCTCGGTGATAGGGTCGGACCGAGGGTCTGGCTTCTGTCCTCGAAACGAAAAGGCTAAGGTTTCCACCTGCTCGGTGATAGGGATCGAACCGAGAGTCAGGTTTCTGTCCTTATAGTGGGTCGTTCAGGTTTCCGCCTGCTCGGTGATAGGATCGAACCGAGGGTCAGGCTTCTGTCCTTGAAACGAAAAGGCTAAGGTTTCCACCTGCTCGGTGATAGGGATCGAACCGAGAGTCAGGTTTCTGTCCTTATAGTGAGTCGTTCAGGTTTCCACCTGCTCGGTGATAGGATCGAACCGAGGGTCAGGCTTCTGTCCTTGAAACGAAAAGGCTAAGGTTTCCACCTGCTCGGTGATAGGGATCGAACCGAGAGTCAGGTTTCTGTCCTTATGGTGGGTCGTTCAGGTTTCCACCTGCTCGGTGATAGGATCGAACCGAGGGTCAGGCTTCTGTCCTTGAAACGAGAAGGCTAAGGTTTCCACCTGCTCGGTGATAGGGATCGAACCGAGAGTCAGGTTTCTGTCCTTAGAACGGGCAGATAAGGTTTCTGCGTGCTCGGCGATAAATCGAACCGAGGATCAGGCTTCTGTTTTTAGAACGCATCGGCCAAGAATGAACATCGCTCGGTGGATGGGATCGAACCGAGAATTTTGGTTAGAACTGTGCGATTCTGCATGAAAGACATCATTAGTACAACTAGCAAAACATATACAACATTACTAACAAAACATATACAACATGTTGCGGTTAACTCTATGCTCGGAGAACCGCCCATCAATGATAGTACTTCTTCAGGTTATGGACGTTCCATGGTCGGGGAAGTTGTCTCTCGTCCAGGTCTTCCAAGAAATAAGCCCCGGTGCCGGCCACAGCCGTGACCCTATAAGGTCCCTCCCATGTCTGTGCCAATTTCCCGGCACCAGTGTCTCGCATGTTGCCCACGGCTCTTCTGAGAACCAAATCCCCGGAGACAAACTCCCTCGTTCTCACGTCTCGGTTGTATCTCCGGGCGAGCTTCTACTGATACTCCGCGAGCCGTATTGTCACCAACTCGCGGTACTCTTCCACCTTGTCCAAATACCCTACCATCATTTCGTCGTTTTGGGCCTGATCGAAACCCGCTACTCTTGCACTGCACAGATTCACCTCGGTGGGGATCACGGCTTCCGCTCCGTACGTGAGAGAGAATGGGGTCTCCCCGGTGGACCGTCTAGGAGTGGTGCGGTATGCCCACAAGACTTTGGGAAGTTCCTCGGCCCAGTTTCCCTTCGCTCCCTCCAGCCTTTTCTTCAGCCCACTCACAATCACCTTATTCACGGCCTCGGCCTGACCGTTGCCCTGTGGGTAAGCAGGAGTTGAGTACCTGTTCTTGATGCCGAGACCACTGCAAAATTCTCGGAAGGCCCGGCTGTCAAACTGTAGCCCGTTGTCAGATATGATAGTGTTCGGCACCCCGAACCTGGTGATGACATTTTTCCATATGAACTTCTTCACTTCCACATCCCGTATGTTGGCCAACGCTTCCGCCTCCGCCCACTTGGTAAAATAGTCGACGGCCACCAAAACGAACTTTCGGCCGCCAGTCGCCCTCGGGAACGGGCCGATGATGTCCAGCCCCCACTGCGCAAAAGGCCAAGGACTGCTGATCGGGTTCAGGTGGCCCGCGGGCTGATGGATCAGAGGGGCGTGCTTTTGACACTGCTCACACTTAAGCACATACTCGGCGGCGTCCTTCTGCATCTGAGGCCACCAAAACCCCTGAGTCATGGCTCGGTGCGCCTAATGAACGTCCCCCGACATGGCCGCCGCACACCCCAGAGTGGAGCTCCGCCAAGAGCTCGCCCACCTTCTCCGGGCGTAAGCACAAGAGGTACGGCCCTCCGAAGGACCTTCGATACAAAGTCCGGTCTTCTGCCAACCAATACCGAGGAGCCATCCTACGGATCCTGATGCCCTCCTTCTCGTCACTCGACAGTCGATCGTCGGCCAGAAAGTCGACGATGGGGTCGATCCAGCACGTGGCATGGGCTGCGATTGCCGTGACGTTGATCCCTGTAGTTCCCGAGTTGCTCATTATACTGACGCTCGGCTCCGAAATAAGCTCGACTTTGATCTGCCGTGGTATCTCCTCGGCCACTGAGGACGCCAGCGTGGCTAGGGAGTCAGCGTGTCTGTTCTGGGTTCGGGCTACGTGGAAAACTTTCACCGTGTTGAAGCTGGTCATAACTAGCCTCGCTTGTTCTAGGTACGCTTTCATCCGGGGATCTCGGGCCTCAAAACTGCCCTGCACCTGATTAACCACCAGACGCGAATCCGAGTATAGCTCAATATCCCAAGCCCCCAGGTTCGAAGCTACCCTCAGTCCGGCCAGGAAAGCCTCGTATTCCGCCTCGTTGTTGGATGCCCTGAAACTCAATCTAAACGAGTGTTCTAGCCGTATTCCTCGGGGGTAATCACGACAACTCCCGAACCGGCCCCCGTGGAGCTCGAAGCGCCGTCCACGAATATCTTCCACGGTCGAGCCTCCAATCGGCAAACCATCTCTCCCTTCTCTCTGGGCGAAAATTCAGCGATAAAGTCCGCAAGGACCTGGCCTTTCACCGAGCTTCGAGGCCTGTACCGTATGTCGAAGGAACCGAGTCGAGTCCCCCATTTGGCTATACGGCCCGTGAAATCAGACCTCTTCAATAACGACTGCAATGGGTACTCGGTCAAGACGTGTACGGTGTGAGCTTGGAAATAGTGCGGCAACTTCCTTGTGGCGTGTATCAGGGCCAGGACGAGCTTCTCCAAGGGCAAGTACCTCGTCTCGGCGTCGACGAGAGTTTTGCTGATGTAGTATACGGGTTACTGGATCCCTTTGTCCCTCAGCAGCACAGCACTCACGGCGTGCTCGGATACCGCCAGATACATGAATAAATCCTCACCTGCCTCCGGTGCCGCGAGCATGGGCGCTCGCGCTAAATAAATCTTCAGATCCACAAAGGCCTGTTCGCACTCCTCGGTCCACCGAAATCCTGTCCATTTCTTCAGCAGTTGGTAGAATGGTCGGCATCGGTCTGCGAATTTTGAGATGAACCGGTTAAGGGCGGCCAGCATCCCGGTTAGTATTTGCACTTCCTTCGGGTTGCTTGGTGGCTTCAGTCTTCTCACAGCCTCTATCTGATCCGGGTTGACTTCAATCCCCCGTGTACTGATCAGGTACCCCAAGAACTTCCCGGCCCCTACGCCAAACGCGCACTTCTCCGCATTAAGGCACAACTGGTGCCGTCGGAGAACCTCGAAAACCTCCAGGAGGTCCCCCATATGCAGGGCTTCCCGTTTGCTTTTAACCACCATGTCGTCGATGTATACCTCGACCGTGCGCCCTATCTTGTCTCGGAACATTCTTGTCATCATTCGTTGGTAAGTGGCCCCGGCGTTCTTCAGTCCGAAGGGCATCCTTGTGTAGTGGTAATTTGCCTCTGGGGAAATGAACGCCGTTTTCTCTTGATCCTCGGGCGCTAGGGCGATCTGGTGATACCCTTGGAAAGCGTCCAGAAAGCTCATCCTCGGGTGCCCACACGTGGCGTCCACCAGCTGATCAATCTTCGGCACGGGAAAAGGGTCTTTCGGGCAGGCTCTGTTCAGATCGGTGAAATCGACGCAGACCCTCCACTTGCCGTTCTTCTTCTTCACTACCACGGTGTTCGCCAACCAATCCGGGAAGATGATCTCCCGAATCACCCCTGCCTCCTTCAATCTCTGAACTTCCACTTTTACTGCCTCGGAGTGCTCCCAGGCTGATCTCCTCGGCCTCTGCTTTTTAGGGGTGAATGAGGGGTCAACTCCAAGTCTATGCATGATAATTCGGGATCCACCCCGGGCACCTCGTACGGACTCCAAGCAAATACGTCCACATTCTGTATTAGGAGCAGCAACATCTCTATTTTTTCCCGGTCCTCCATGCTCTCCCCTATTTGGAAGTACTTGTCCATATCCGGCAACACCTTTACCCTCAGCATGTTCTTGGCACGCGCGACCTCCTTCTCTGGCGGGCCCTGTAATTGCTATAAAGGCGTCCCTGACACGAACATTTGGGATCGGCCTGACCCTCCCAGTCGGTTTGCTCCTTCTTCCAATCGACCATGGCGATCAAACATTGCCTGGCCGCCTGCTGACTTCCTTGTATCACCGTGACACCATAATCAGTATGAAACTTGACCCTCATGTGCAGAGTGGATGGGACAGCCCCCATTGCATGTATCCATGGCCTCCCTAGAATCGCCGTGTAGGGGGAGTATGAGGTAACTACGAAGAAGCTTACCATCACCTCCTTGCCCCCCATGTTCACGGGCAGAGAGATTTGCCCCTCGGGCGCCACCATCTTCCCATCGAACCCAACCAGGGGAGTGTTGTACTTCGACAGGTCCTCATTCCTCAACCCGAGCCCCCTGAACAGGTCCGGGTACATAACATCCGCTCCGCTTCCCTGGTCTATCATTATCCTCTTCACAACGAAGCCGCCAACCCTTGCCGTTACTATCAATGCGTCGTCGTGCGGCTGAATGGTTCCTTCTAGATCACTGTCGTCGAAAGAGATCGGCTCCCGGGTAGGTCTGATCCTCTTCGCGGCAGGCGGCACGCCCGTACTCCCCTCTACCGATATCATCGTCAGCACCTCCTTCCCCTTTGCCGTTGAAATTCCCCTCGGGGCGACGTGGATAACATCAATTATCCCAAGAGGGGGCGGAAGGGGATTCCCTCTGTGTGGGGCGCCATGCCCTGTTCCTCTATCCCCAGCGTCCGTCACAAAATCCTTGAGGTGTCCTGCTTTAGCCAACTGCCCGAGATGGTCCTTTTAGCACTCGGCACTGCTCGGTAGTATGCCCCCGGTCTTTATGGTAGGTGTAGTACAGGTTCTGATTTCTCCTAGAGGGGTCGCCAGCCATCCGGTTCGGCCATCTGAAGTACGGCTCGTGCTTGATCTTGTCCACGATTTTATGCACGGGCTCCTTGAACGTCACGTTCACCTCCCCTGCTGGTGCTACTGGCTCTTGAATCCTCAAATTTCCCCGTGCCCTCTGTTGAAAACCGCTCAGCCGAGGACGATCAGCCACCTGTGCTTTGCCTTTGCTCTGTATCTTATCATCTTCCAACCGCTTGTACTCCTCGATGCGCCTCATCAGCTGCCTCATGTCCTCGGGAGGCTTCTTAGTTAACGACTCTCTCAACCCCGAGTCGTCAGGCAATCCCAATCTGAAGGTGCTCGCCGCAATCTTCTCGTTCCCTCCGCCAATCTCGTTGTAGAGCTCCCAGTATCGGTTAGCGTAATCCCGGAGGGTTTCCCCTGCCCTCATCTTCATAGACAGCAGCGCATCCACCGGTTGCTGCTCCCGGCTGCACGTCACGAAACGGTAACCGAACTCCTGTATTAGCTCGGCGAAACTGTGAATGGAGCCCTTGCGCAACCCGTTGAACCACCTTAAGGCCGTGGGACCAAGGCTGGAGGGAAAAACCTTGCACATCAGAGCGTCATTGCGGGTATGCAAAGACATCATCTGGATATAGTGGCTGACATGCTCTACGGGGTCTGTTTTCCCACCATACGAATTGAACGGCGGGCGCGTAAACCTGTCCGGCATCGGTGCACGCTCAATATCTGCTGAGAATGGTGACCGAGCCGCCCTGCGCAATGCACGGCTCATAGCATCCATGGCCGCATTCCTCGGCCTTCCCTCTGGAGACTCCGAGCCCCGATTCCTGTATTCCCGCGACCGAGAGCGATTTTGCCGCCGGTGAGACTCTGCTGAATGGGAGCGGTCTCGGCGGCGACGGGACTCCCTCGAGTGCGAGCGCTCCCTGTGGTGGCGGGATCCTAATTGATTCGATCCCATCCCGCGTCTTTCTCCCTCGGCGCCTGGCCCTCTTTCTCGGTCGTCTTGACCGGCTCGGCGGCGCTCGTTTCGGGCTTCCAACTCCAGGTCTTGTACTAACCTCCGTAGCCGCTCAAGCTCTTCATCCCTGACGTCGGGTTGCCTATGCCGGGAAGCATGGGATGCCGTTCTCCCCGTTTGATACGACCCTTCTCCAAGGCCGGACCGCTCTTCCAGTTGCTCGTGAAACGGATCCTCGCGTCTCTTCTGCCTCTGTTCCCGCCAGGTGGAGCCCCTGGAAGACCCTGCCGAGCCACTCTCGGCGTTACCTCCAGACATCTTTCCTGTAAACGAGCCTTGGCAGAACCACTGCTTAGTAGATTTCCCACAGACGGCGCCAATTGTGCGCACCAAAAACTGAAACCCGTTGGGCTGGGCCTCACTTGGACTCACAACTTATTTGTATAGTGGGTTTGGATTTCCCACACTGGGTCGTTCTAAACACCAAGGCTCAACTGAAGCGCTTTCCTCTCCTCGGGGACCTGATCCACTTCCTTACTCTGCTCTCTCTGTTTACACTCTTCCTTCCCTCAATTCTCCAACCCTTGTCTTCTCAAAACTTCTTGTATTTATAGCTCACGAAGTAGTGGAGAGGTCATAAATACTCGCCAGTAAGTGCAACCGGCGGTCCAGTGTTATCGATCGTAAGTGGGTGGTTAGGTGGGCATGGGAAGCGGTGAGGGTGGCGTTGGAACTTGGTTCCTGCCTCCACGACAGTTCCCGGCAGCGGTGCCTATCCGAGGCACGGCCGAGTAGGTACAGGGCGGGGTGTTCCGCGAGCCGTGTGTTCATCACTGCTCGGGAAGGGGTTCGCCGAGAAACGATGTAAAAGCAGATCTTGGGCCGGCAGCCCGCGGGGCTCGGGTGGGCCGCTAGGTGAGGGAGACCGGCCTCATGGGCCTTATACCCAGGCGAGGGCCTAAGGCCCACTACGGGTCATGGTGCGGGGGCCGTACACTATTATATAGTCCTTCTCCAACGATCTCTTTCTTTCACTTGTTGATCATCCATGCCTCCCTCTGACTACTCGTCCCATCAGCCATCTTACCCAAACCTCCTGTGAGTTGTAGCAACCAAGACAGCACTGCTCAAGGGGTCATTTCTCCATTGATGCGGCCAGAACATTAGTTGTGCGCATTTAATGTGGGGTGACAGTTCCTTCTTGAATTGCTCCTCCACCATGCTTCCACGGATGCCCCTCATACTTGTCTTTTCCCTGGAGTGCTTAGGAGGCCGCCCTTGGAGGTGTGTTGCCCTTCCTTTCTGCAGTCTTGGATGTCCGAGAACATGATCGCCTCGCGATACCCCTTGGCCACTTGGGCTTTCTACGCCCATACTCAGACGATTCTTCATCCTCAGCGTGGGCCTTAGGCTTAATATGGAGTGGGCTGGAATCGTCGGATTCTTAGGCCCCACAATTAGCATCACTGTAATACAAAGAGTTGATACGATATATTTCAAATTATTAATTGGTATAATAATTTATATAATAGATAAAGCGTTAGATAATAAATAAATAAAAACAAGTACGGGGAAGCCGACCAGCCTGTACAACTGTACTCCACTACTTAAGTCCTATCATCCTATCCCTATGGCTAAGTATTAAAGAAAAAAACGTGTCCTACTCCTATCAATTGTCATCACAAAGATGGGTTACAAAGAGGGGCAAAAAAGCTATCATAGCAAAAACAGAAAAAACGTGACCTACACTCCTACTCCTATCAATTATCATGGCAGAAAAGGATACAAAGAGGGGCAGAAAAGCTATTATAGCCACACAAAAAAAAAAAAAAAACGTATCCTACACTCCGACTCCTATCAATTATCATGGCAGAGAAGGGTACAAAGAGAGGCAGAAAAACTATTATAGCAAAAAAAAAGAAAAAAACGTGTCCTACACTCCTACTCCTATCAGTTATCATGGCAAAGAATGATTACAAAGAGGGGCAGAAAAGCTATCACATCAAAAAAAAGAAAAAATGTGTCCTACACTCCTACTCCTATCAATTATCATGGCAGAGAAGGGTACAAAGAGGGGCAGAAAAGCTATCATAGCAAAACAGAAAAAATGTATCCTACACTCCTACTCCTATCAATTATCATGCAGAAAAGGATTACAAAGAGGGGCAGAAAAGCTATTATAGCCCAAAAAAAAAATGTGTCCTACACTCCGACTCCTATCAATTATCATGGCAGAGAAGGGTACAAAGAGGGCAGAAAAAGCTATCATAGCAAAAAAAAAAAAAACGTGTCCTACACTCCAACTCCTATCAATTATCATGGCAGAGAAGGGTACAAAGAGGGGGCAGAAAAGCTATTATAGCAAAAAAAAAGAAAAACGTGTCCTACACTCCTACTCCCTATCAGGTTATCATGGCAGAGAAGGATACAAAGAGGGGCAGAAAAAGCTATCATAGCAAAAAAAAAGAAAAAACGTGTCCTACACTCCTACACCTATCAATTATCATGGCAGAGAAGGGTACAAAGACGGGCAGAAAATGCTATCATAGCAAAAAACAGAAAAGAAACGTGTCCCTACACTCCTACTCCTATCAATTATCATGGCAGAAAAGGATACAAAGAGGGGCAGAAAAGCTATTATAGCTAAAAAAAAAAAAAAAAAGCGTGTCCTACACTCCGACTCCTATCAATTATCATGGCAGAGAAGGGTACAAAGAGGGCAGAAAAGCTATCATAGCAAAAAAGAAAAAACGTGTCCTACTCTCCTACTCCATCAATTATCACGGCAGAGAAGGTACAAAAAGGGCAGAAAAGCTATTATAGCAAAAAAAAGAAAAAACGTGTCCTACACTCACTCCTATCAGTTATCATGGCAGAGAAGGATACAAAACAAAAAGCTATCATAGCAAAAAAAAAAAAACGTGTCCTACACTCCTACTCCTATCAATTATCACGGCAAGAATGATACAAAAAGGGGCAGAAAAACTATCATAGCAAAAATAGAAAAAACGTGTCCTACACTCCTACTCCTATCAATTATCATAGCAGAAAAGTTATTATAGCCCAAAAAAAAAGAAAAAATGTGTCCTACACTCCGACTCCTATCAATTATCATGGCAGAGAATGGTACAAAGAGGGGCAGAAAAGCTATCATAGCAAAAAAAAAAAAAACGTGTCCTACACTCATACTCCTATCATTATCATGGCAGAGAAGGGTACAAAGAGAGGCAGAAAAAGCTATTATAGCCAAAAAAAAAAAGCGTGTCCTACACTCCTACTCCTATCAGTTATCATAGCAGAGAAGGGTACAAAGAGGGGCAAAAAAGTTATTATAGCAAAAAAAAAAAAAAACGTGTCCTACACTCCTACTCCTATCAATTATCATGGCAGAAAAGGATACAAAGAGGGGCAGAAAAGCTATTATAGCCAAAAAAGAAAAAAGAAAAAACGTGTCCTACACTCCTACTCCTATCAATTATCATGGCAGAAAAGGATACAAAGAGGGGCAGAAAAGCTATTATAGCCAAAAAAAAAAAAAAAAAATGTGTCCTACACTCCGACCTCCTATCAATTATCATGGCAGAGAAGGGTACAAAGAGGGGCAGAAAAGCTATCATAGTAAAAAAAAAGAAAAAACGTGTCCTACACTCATACTCCTATCAATTATCATGGCAGAGAAGGGTACAAAGAGGGGCAGAAAAGCTATTATAGCAAAAAAAAAAAAAAAAAAAACGT
The DNA here is from genome assembly GCA_019022515.1 of Quercus aquifolioides. NCBI lineage: Eukaryota > Viridiplantae > Streptophyta > Magnoliopsida > Fagales > Fagaceae > Quercus > Quercus aquifolioides. The sequence goes on along the minus strand of CM032325.1, from coordinate 2,764,173 downwards.
GTCCTACACTCCTCTCCTATCAGTTATCATGGTAGAGAAGGGTACAAAGAGGGGGCAGAAAAGCTATTATAGCAAAAAAAAAAAAAAAAAAAAAAAAAATGTGTCCTACACTCCTACTCCTATCAATTATCATGGCAGAGAAAAGGATACAAAGAGGGGCAGAAAAGCTATTATAGCCAAAAAAAAAAAAATGTGTCCTACACTGCGACTCCTATCAATTATCATGGCAGAGAAGGGTTACAAAGAGGGCAGAAAAGCTATCATAGCAAAAAAATAAAAAAAAACGTGTTCTTACACTCCTACTCCTATCAATTATCATGGCAGAGAAGGGTACAAAGAGGGCAGAAAAGCTATTATAGCAAAAAAAAATAAAAAAAAATGTGTCCTACACTCCTACTTCCTATCATTTATCATGGTAGAGAAGGGTACAAAGAGGGGCAGAAAAGCTATTATAGCAAAAAAAAAAAAAAAAAAAAAAAACGTGTCTTACACACCTACTCCTATCCAATTATCATGGTAGAGAAGGGTACAAAGAGGGCAAAAAAGCTTTCATTGAAAAAAAAAAGAAAAAACGTGTCTTACACTCCTACTCCTATCAATTACATGGCAGAGAAGGGCACAAAGAGGAGCAGAAATAGCAAAAAAAAGCTACCATAGCAAGAAAGAAAGAAAAAACGTGTACTTCTTGAGTCTTCATTTTCCGGAAAGACAAAGTACAGAAAGGAGAAAGAGGGGGAAGAGCTGAAGAAGATTACCTCTAGTGACTGCCAACTGGTAGCACTGGAACACTGAAATCAACAAAGAAAAATTTTAAGCTAGACTGATTGATTGAGTTTATGAAAAAAGATCAAGAATGAAGAATCAAGATGAAGATGATGAAAAGGAAGGTAAAGCCCGTAAGAATATAGATTGAGAGGCGGAGAGATAGAGAGATGAGAGGTTTTTCTTTTGTTTTTGAAATTTATAATCTCTATTTTAGCTTATTTCACGACAATTATGTTTTACTATTAATGAATTTGTCTAATATTAATTTTGATTTTAGTATATTCAAGAATAGTTAATAAACTTGTTCCTAAAATAGCTGAAGTTTGACTTTTTTTATTTTTTTATTTTTAATCTTTTGCATTTTAGGTACAGAGCCTTTTAATGCATTTTCTTGACCAATAAAGTGTTTAAAAGAAAGTTTAACTTAAAATATATAGATAAATATAGTATACATATAATTTTTTTTTAAAGTGGAGCCTTCTTTTATTTGAAACCCCATAGCCGATTGCATCACTTACATGCACTTATTGAGGCGGCCCTGGTAGAACCCCTTACAAAAGAACAGGTGCCAATTAGCTACAAGGCCATTGGCGTATATATATTCATTTGATTGGAAAATAAAGTATCCTCGAAAAAACACAAAACAAAACTGAATCCATAGATGTCAAGGCATTGCACAAGCAGAATGGCTAGAACCGAGATGTTCATCTCCATTTTTGATCTCCTCAGCCTGGTTCTTTTCTTGTGTGTGCTGGGACCTGCCTTCCTAGGAGCTATTATACCCACTTCATGTACCAGCAACCTCACTTTCAGGTGCTCACAGATGGAGAAGAATGCTCTTCTTCACTTCAAAGAAGGGTCGCACAGATCTAGCAGGTCGCCTCTCTTCTTGGTTGGCGAAGATTGATGTAGCTGGATAGTGTTGGGATGTGACAACAATACATCTCATGTCGCCGAGCTTGACCTCAGAAACCGATTTCAGTTTAGCGACTATAGTAACGAGGCATGCAAAAGTCAACAAGTCGTGCTTGGGGGGTAAGATAAGTCCTTCTCTACTCAATTTAAAGTATCTGAGTTATCTAGACCTAGCCAGAACAATTTTGAAGGCATCAATATTCCAAACTTCTTGGGTTCCCTTGAAAGTTTTGAATTATCTTAATCTCTCTTACTCACTATTCACCAGTGTTATTCCTCCCCACCTTGGGAAATCTATCAAAGTTGCAATATCTTGTCCTTAATTCCAATTCATTCCCCTTCCTCAGAGTACTCTCCCGTTAGAAGATTGGAAGTCAAAAGTCTACAGTGGCTTGTTGGTCTCCCTTCTCTAAAGTACCTTGATATGAGCTTTGTAAATATTGGGGAAGTTAAACCAGAATTGGCTACATGCAGTTAATATGCTTCCTTCTTTGTTGGAGTTAGACCTAAGTGGTGTAGACTTGTTACTCTTCCCCAGTCTATTTCCTCCATCAATTTCACATCTCTTACATTCCTTGATATCTCTTACAACTTTTTTAACTCATCATACCTCTATGGTTGTCAAATTTGACTGGCCTTTCATCACTTAATATGGATCCAATTACCTTCGAGGTGCCATTCCTAATGTATTTGCTAATTTGGTTTCTTTGCGAGAGCTAGATAGTAATAGTATAGAGGTATTAGACATAATATCACATCTAAAATTAAAAGTCGTTGCAATAGTAACTTAAAAATAGTAAATTATTACATTAATAATAATTAGTTGTATTAATTTATAATTTTCAGTTGTAATAGAGATTTTAATACTAAATTGAATTTAGAAACATTTTTTGCAATAACTTAAATTGAAGAAATCAAATTTTTTTTAATAACTTAAATTGAAGAAACCATTGTAATAACTTGATACCAATATATATTTTGCAATATATTATAATAGAAATTTAAAAGAGATGGCTTATTGCAACAAATTTAACATTGTAATAACTAAATATCAAGTATTTTACAATCTATTGCAATGACAAATATGAAGCTGCAATGAATATATTATTACAATGATCTAATTCCAATTATTTTACAATATATTGTAAGAAAAAATATGAAAAAAAAAAAAAGTTATTACAATAAATATACCGTAGCAATAATTTGAACCCAAAATATTTTGTCAATTCTTTACAATCTATTGTAATAAAATTCATGAAATAAAAGTCTATTGCTACAAGAATATTTGAAGTAATAAATTGTTTATGCAATAGCAAATAT